>VDFB02086081.1:168507939-168539361 GCA_007258455.2 Sequoia sempervirens | reverse complement strand
TAGCAAACCAACAAACAAAAATAAAAAAAATAAAACGATAAACATAAATTACAAAAAATTCTTTAAGATCCTAGCCACTTGTAGATCCCTAGAGATGTCATTCTCATGCATCTCAACAACTTCATCCAATTCCCATGCCAGAATGACAACACTTTTCTTCGTCTTGCTTCTAGTTTTGATACAAGGGCCTGCATCCATACCCTTATCCAGGTGTCCTTTCTAGCCATCATCCTCCACTTCATGCACTTCTTTCCCTTTAATAAATCATTCCCCAGTCCCCAGTCCATTTACGAGCCTTCTCATTCAACATAGACAACCCCTACACACTAGTGTGAAGAGATTCTTCGCTAACATGCACGAGAGTGATCAGGTCCTCATGAATTTTGGTAACCTTCTCCTCAAGAGTAGTTAATACGGATTAATGATTCTTTCCCAATTTCACAACATCATTTGCAACTTATCAAGTACATCATTCATAATCTTGACCTTATTGAAAATGGTCATCTCCAATTTGCTATTGTTAACAATACTAGTATTGATATTAGCCAATAAATTTAACTTGATATTAATATTTTTTACTTCAAATAGAAGCCATTTGAAAAGTTTTAAGAGGCTCCTGGTCCCATCCTTTGCCATCTTGATGACAAAATTAGAGTCAAACTTCTCCTAATTGATAGGCTCTTCATGTAAACTAGTTGACCCCTCGGGTTGAACATCATGGAAAATATCGCCAAGAGACTCCAAATTTTTTTTGCCTTTACCCACAGACTCCACACCAACAGGAGAGACATCAAATTCCACCAAATCATTCTCAGCCCTATTCACTTAAGTAGTTATTTTAGGACCCTCCAACTTCTCAAGCTTACCTTTCTTACCCACAACAACGACCTGGATTCTTTCCTTACCAACTGTCACCTCAACCCCTAAGACAATCTCCTTATCCTTACCCAAACCAATGTTAAGGGCTTTCTTCCCCAAAGAGCTCTTACCCTCAACCACTTTCTTGCCTTCCACTACCAAAATTCTTCTTTTCACACTAGGAGGAAGAGACAACTCCACATTTTTAAAGCTCTCACTCCCTTGCTTAACTTTTTTTGAACCTTTACTCTTGACCATAACCGAAGGAGACTCCTCAATGTCCAGATCTGTATGTGAACCACCAGACCAAGAGGGGAGAGCCTCTTTCTTAACCCTTTTTCTGGGCAGATTGTCAAATTATTCCAGGGAAACATAGTGCTCTTCAAAAGAACCTGACTCTTCATCCACTTCATCCTTTCCATCAAAGTCATTACCCATTTCATAACCAGGGGGACTTCCTTAAGCTTGCGAGCTCTAGTTAATTTTGGGACTTCAAGCACATACTTAGCTTGTACATATTCTATTATCAGAAGCATTATACCCTCATGCAAAAAGGGATTATTGGAGTTTTTTTTAATTCCATAATCCCATTTTCTAGCGAAAGGAGGAAATAAAATGGGAATGACACCAGTTTATTATGCCTAAAGTGGTTAAGTGACATAAAATGAAAGCCATAGAGGGAAAAGAATCTACCATCTAAAGTGAAATGCCTCATAATTTCAATGACAACTTCCCTCCAAATAGGCTTAAAGGAATGTTGATCATATCCTTCTCAAGCCAATTTCTTAAGCTTCACCCTTTCCTTCCCTTTAAAGAAACTAGTCAAAGTCGGATCAAAAGTCGACCTTTCCTTGTAAAATTTCCCTCCCTCTGAAGATAACCCAATAATCTCTGCAATTAAGTCCTTTGTGATACTAATCTCCACACCGAAGACTCTCAACACCCTATTGCTCCAACCATTGACAAATTCATGGGAAATTTGTGTATCAAACCCATGAAGCTTTAGAATGAAAGGGGTAACCCCACCCTTCTCCATAATTTCCTAGACTAATCCATTCTCTTTAAACTCTTCATAGGTAACAAGTTCTAGTTGACATTTGTCACCCCCCATGATCAACATAACACAACTGAACACAACTTTCTCCCTGAAATTGAACGTAGGCAAATGAAAGATAAAGTTCTAGATACAAAGGAGGAGGAAGAACCAAGCACCCACAATCCATGTAAATCTTACAACACAAGGACTAAAAATCATCATGACCACAACAATCAAAATCTTTCCATAAGCTTTTCCATAATTATCAAGACATAAGCGAAGCTTCACCCATCTTTCAAATTAATGAGGAAATTAAGAAGTGATAAGCAGTCTTCTCTAAATCCCAAAACACCAACCATCAAGTGATATTTGATCACATTTAATAAGATTTTGAATCTCAATATGGGTGATGCCATGAGTATCCCAATGCTTATGAGAGGACACCCCTAAATTGGCAAGGCAATAAGCTAAGTAATTAGCTTCACAATAAACATGTGAAACATAAAGCTCCTTAAAAGAGTTCAATATGGAAATGTTGTCCTCAATAATATGATCAATTGACCAAGAAGGATGAACCCTCTGAAGATAATTAACAATATTTTTGAAGCATCAAGCTCCTTCAATCCATCCTCCATGTGTTCAAACATAATGAAAAACCATTCAACCAAAAATGTTATGTCATGCTTCACATATGCACTCTACAAGAGAGTTCAATATAAATGACAACTAATCTCAACCACTAAACACGTGCTTTCTTATATAGATTCAAGTTCACACAAAATCACCAAGTGTTATTGGCTAAACCATGTGTTTCCAAAGTTCCGTGAGAGTACAAAACCATTGACCCCAACATTTAGTTTTTGGTACTAAGTTTTCCCAATATTTTTTCTTTTCTAATGTGCAACCCACACATAAAATATCTAACAAATATACAATACAACTTTACAAGTGGACCCAAATAAATATTTAATATGGCTATACACATCTCCAAAGATATACCACAAATGATTTTTTATTTTATATAACTAAAATATTCATTTTCTTGTGCAAAATGTACAAAACCATTTTTTGTAGCATTTTCTCAATTCTTGTATACATTGCAATAGTTTTAATCAATGAAATACATCATCATAGCCAACCATGAAATCAAATGATTCTCTAGCATGATCTTGTGCTCCATCAAGATACCTGCAATAAAATCCAAGGTGGCCACAATACCAAGCAATAAATCCTATTATCCTCCAACATGCAAAATATGGAAGAAAAGGAACACAAGGTGAAGATGCACCAATCCGAAGAACAAACATCAAATCCAAGTGATAAGAAAGGCTTCCAGTTGCTACCAAGAAAAATACCCACATGACTAGAAATATCAACCATAGAAAATTCTAATACATCCAATCATCCATACCTCCAAATGTATATACAAAACCATTAGTTAGAGACTCACTCCAACAACATATCCAACACATAAATCACAATCACAATCTCCCTATATAAAACATATCAATAAAGAACATACATATGCAAGAACTCCCACTGAATGGGTAATGTCTAATATTAAAATAGATCAATGCATACCAAGTTTATCAATAAACACTCAAACCAAGCTGTGACTAATAATCAAACTATGAAGCAACAAATATTAATCACAATGATCTACAGATGTAACAAATGTTTTTTGCATACTCCCTCACAACTAAGTCACTATAACTCTCCCAAGTTCTCCACACCAAACCATGTGAGCATAAACCTATATGAATATCCATATAAAAAAGAGACAAAACACATGAATCATTTAACATAAAATTTCCTTCTAACAAGACCTTAAAGTGGTAAGTTGTGTCAAGTTATACCTTTATAACCCCAACTAAAAATCTTTATAAACACCCAACTATTTAATTTCATAGATAAAAAAATATGTATCTCATATAACCAACATAGATGTAAGCATTTCTCAAAAAACGAATATCAAACTCAAATTCATTTCCAAAACTAGGAAATCAGCCCAATAACATTTCCTAAACTACTCATAAATGACATCACAAATCAAACTTATATATACAAGGAGATAAACATGTCAAACAATCCTCAAATGAACCCTTGAAAACTAACAAGCATATCTCAAGATCCATATCCATGAGAAGACAAAGCATAAAATCAAATGCATCTAAAAATAAAGAAGTCAATACCCATTAGATGATTATCCACCAAGTAGCCCAAGAGTAGGGAATGAGATTGATCCTCTAGGATATACCAAGTCATAATGACTCTCCAAGAAAAATCTCCTCGTCAAGTACATCATGAAACCATGTGATATAACTACACATAAAACTTAGTATCATTGTGGGAACTAGTGTAATGGTGATGAAATCAGTTATCACCTTGGTATTGCAACAACCACAATGATATGACTAGAAATTTTTATTCACACATACAAATATTTAATATTTATAATCTAGAACAAATAATACTATATTAACTAATCAAAAAATATTTATAATCTAAAGACTAAGCCTTATCATACATATTGCATCATTGTAGGAAATATACACAATTGCAAGTATTGTCTTCAATCCTTAGCATGACTATACATTCAATTTTTTCTAGGGATTGATATGGGGAACATGTACCTAGTGATTTGAGATCCCTCTAAAGGAATTTTAAAATATTGATAGTGTGTAAAGTAGAACAAATAATAATGAGTTCAATGAACTAGAGATTAGAAACACAAATTGTAAGTTTGGTTTAGTGGCTTTTAGAGCAAATATGTGCCCATGGAATCATCCCAAATTCACAAACTCAACTTAGACATAGACATATTCTATACAAAGTCTAAGACAAAACACAAATACAAAGGATCAACTTCTAGTCTTAAGAATAACAAATTCTAGGGTCGCATCAATTTCACTTTTCTTCATTAAGTCTAAAACTAAATACACCTATTTATTATATTTAAATTCTTAACTTTGATATTAATTGTTCAATTACCACACCCACATCTCATATTAATCAATCTAAATTAATTTATACTTATATATACATCTTGTAAGAAAGTTTAATTTCCTTTACACATATATAAAATAAAATACTCTTAATATACAACATTATTCATAAAAAAAAAACATAAAATAACTTTAAAACCAAAATCCTACAAAATCTTATATCATTAAATTTAAATAAATAAATTAGAAAATTTGCTAATATAAAACTAAATCTTAATAATAACTATCAAATATCAACACCTTAAAAAATTTCCTTTGAACATACAATTACCTCCTCAGTGAAAGATCCAAAGAAACAATCTTCACTAAACATATTTAACCTTGTAACCATACCAACAACAATAAATTGCTATCTCATTTTTCATTAAATATTTTTAACAACCTTACAACTAAACCAACAACAAATACTTAAAAACAGAAAATTCATCAACAAGATCATAACTAAACCAACAACAAGACTTTAAAACACAAAATTCATTAAATAGCTCACAACCAAACCAAAATAAAACTTCAAAACAGAAAATTCATTGACCTTACAACCAAACCAACAATAGTAGTTTAAACACAATTTACTTATTTTTGTAGTTGGTTTAGATTGAGGTCATAAATAGATCCACATGCATTTACACTCAGATATGAATACCTAATTTTCTCCTCATTGGTAGTTCACCAGTAGCAAAGATAACGGGCTTTGCCAGCATGTTACTGCCACCCCATCACACAGCAAACCATTCGAAATTCTACAACCAACAACTCATCATTGACTTCATATAATTATCTCTGCATGCATGCCATGCAAGAGTTAAAGTGGGTAAACCGGATCTGTTTAATATTTAATTCATTACTAAAATCTATCAACAACACCCACTCTGTAGTTGTAGTTTTTAAAATGATCGTGCATTTGCCGTAACAATCCAGCGGACCCAATCTTTAATTAATGTCCAGTGCAGACCATTCAATGCTAGACTTTATGTACTGCTGCGGTTATTTGTGATTGTAAGGAGTGATTTTAAAAAACTTCGGAGTTCTGGGTTGTTACAGTTGGAATTTGTAACATAAGTCGTGCATTTATGATGGTGAACAAGATGGGCATTTAAGTCTAGTGCAGAAGTTTGGTTTAGAAGTATGGATTTTAACGGTCTTTTGTTTTGTAACACAGATCATTCATTTATGCTGGATGAAATGAGATCGGCATTGGAGAATATTGCAGTGTTTTGTTGAAGTTCGGGTCATAACAGCCAGTGGCTTCTAGCAAGAGTCGTATATGTATGGTGCAACGAAGAAATGGGTATTCAAGAAGAGTCCGAATATTTGGTTTTGAAGTTCGAGTTTTAACAGTCAAATAGAGTGACAATGATGTCATCCCCATAAAGTCACAGATAGTTCTTGAGAAAATCCATGCATTTATACTGAGATCTACATGTAAAGACACTGAGGATGTGTGTTAAAGTATGGTTCATATCAACTGGCAAATGCTGTTTAGAAAAATTCGTGCACATGTAATGAGAAATGAGATGCACACTTGCAAAGATTGCAGACATTTGCTGAATTCAGGATCCTAAAAGTCATTGTTTTGAAAAAGACTAGTAAAAAATCAATATGTTCGTGCAAAAATGCCACGCCCATTGAGGATTACTGCATAGATATTGTTTTAGAAGAGTGAGCTTCAGCACCTATCAAGTGTACCCGCATTGGTTTGAAGTTTGACTCACAGCCGTCAGTGTTTCATTAAACAAAATGCACATATTGAGGTCTCCATTGAAGAAAATTAGATAGATTTAGTTTACTAGAATGAACTTCAGAACCCAAATGCAGCTGTATCTGATGCAGTAGTATTAGAGAAGCAATCCTGGAATGTTCTAGAGAGACTAAATTGGTTAAGAGAATACTGCAAGTTCGTGGAGTCCTCGTTTATGCTTCCTTTAAGTGTATGCAAGAGTAAACTTGCTGCAAGTTCATGGAATCCTTGTTTTATGCTTGCCTGAAGAAATTTTTGTTGAAGAATACTGCAATCTCTTCGAGTCCTAGGCTTGTTTGAGGACTCAGAGTAAAATTGTGTTGACCCAAGTTGTTTTGCTGGTTTTTTAGTTGTAGAAATGGTTCCAGGTGAGAGAAGAAGGTGGAAGGATCTTCATGGGAATACTTCTGAGATTGGACTAGCGGATACAATTTATGAAGGTTATGAGGGGGATAATGGCATGATGTTAAAGTCGACACCATTAAGTGAAGAGGATAGGAACGTGATTATGGTTATGAATACGGCTTATAAGGGAGAAGAGAACATTCAGAAGAAGAGCAGTGGCCATATTGGGTCCTCCAGTTCATCTCCTGGGTCTGCACTTCAACAAAATATCCGGGCATGGTAAGCAAGCTTTTGAGCTTGGAAATATAAAGGAAAAAATGTCTCACTTTTCTGTAGTCACGGATCTGGCTTTGTTTGAATTTTTAGTCAGTAAGATGTCTTTTGGATGAAAGACATCATTTTATCTTTTCTAGTTTTTGTCGGAAATGTAGTATTTATCATTAGATAACTGGAGCTCACTGTAGGTTTTCTTCAACCATTAGATCTTGAATTCTAGTTATTAACCCATAAAAGATGTCTTTAGCCGTAAGCTTAGATTTCTTGGCATCAAACTCAAATTATTGGCAAGATGCTAGAATTCTTAAAGCAATGCATAATTTTGGGTTCAAAATTTTCTGGGCCGTTGAACTTTTTTTCTTTTTCTTTCTGAATTCTATTTTGAGCTCATAAGGTTTAGGGAGGCTCAGGGTTCAAATGTTTATTAGGGTGCCCAAATCCAAAGTTCAGCTGTATAATTTTTTTCCGGTAGATGATATGCAGTAGTCTCCTTGATGCTCAAACTTCGGAAGCCCTGCGTTTCTTCTCCTTGGAGTGCAATGGCCCGGTCTACAGGTCTCCACAGTAATTCGTGAGACTGGAACTCTTCCGATCTATTGTGATCAACATGGAAGCCAGCTCTTGATTTATACCTGATGGTCTTGGCGGGGCCTTTACCAGAATAATCCAATTCTCCAGCACAAGATATGGAACGGTTTCTGATATCAGCACATCTTGGTGGCCCTGTGATTAAATCTAATCACAGGGGGAATGGTTGCCGCAGCATCACAAAGAATAAATCCCAATAGTTTCATTTCTAGATATCCAGCAACAGAGTTTTCCCTATCCAAAACCTTTATAACTATCCAACGAGCCATTTTCCTCCTCAAGATGCTAGGTCATGGCACCCCAGTAGATGCAACATCTTGCCTATGGGGTTTAAATAGCTCTGTATCCAACAAGGTGCAGCCGAAAATGGGCATTTAACAGGTACACAGAATGCATGTAACCCTCAAAACAAAACAAAAATCAACAGGTTTGAACCACGCTGACCTGTTTTGTATGTGTGCTTTCTGTGTATCTGGAAATGTCGATGAAATTGGCACAAGGAATGTCCACATGAAGTTAAGTGTAAGTGAGAATTGGGTTCTTTTGAACTGCTACAAGTCATGGTGTTGCTGAAGAAAGAAAAATAAGAAATTCAAATCAAATTTTATGTTCTGTTCTTTAGTGTAGGATGTGTAAAATAATGCTTGTATTTCACATCCGAGGGTGAACATAAGATAGGTAGAATATATGCTGGAAACAATCTGGAGCAGTCTCTAGATCTCTTAGCGATTGTGCATCAGAGGATTGCCTCTATTTTACCCTGAAATATTACAATCCTCCTACAAATATATGTTACGAAAATGATATATTCAATATAGCAAACAGTTTTTTTTGATAATTTAATTTTGTTAATCAGGGAATGTTGAGGATTTATTATGGATCCATTCTGACAATATATAGCAGTTGCTAAAATGGGTCGCTGAAAATTTAATATGGGAAATTTTCTATCATATGGTAAACGAATGAATCAACTGTTTTCCGCATATATTCTGAACCCTCGAAAATATATCTTATTTCAGATTAAGTACATCTGTTATAATCATTTTCATTTGAAATATGTTGGTTGAAAGTTGAAACCCATTTCTTGTCAAAGATTTAATCTCACTGATAACTTAACACAGGTAACTAGTGTACTCGGTATTAAAAAAACTGGTAACTTTTTGTAACAGAGGGCATTTCTTCTGAAACAATTTTGACTAATTTTCTCTATTTCTTGAAGCTGGTTATCTGTTGATCTTTTTATCCAGATGGAGTAGCCACTGTACTCGGCATCTTATGTTTAAGTTCTGTTTTTGTAAGGAAGTCATATGAAAGTTGAAACAAATTCCTATTCTCATCTTCATTTGTTAAAATATGTGGTTGAACTGAACTTTTCTGTAAGATTTGAGATCTTGATGGTGTGGTGCAACTCCTTCAAAACATTTATTTGATTCGTCATATTTCTGTAAAACATTATGGAGTAACAACTTCTTTGCTTTCCTATTATGCAAGCCAGCTTGATTTTACTAAACAAAAAATCTTCAGCAGTTGTACTACAATTTAAGAAGTAACCATTTTCTTCATATTGTTTAATGCAGGAGCGAATCAACAGGTCTGCCTACCAGTGTCATTTTTCACGTAGAGGATTGCAGCTTCAAGCTCCATAAGGTGGAGAACTTATTATTCATCCTTGAATATGATCATAATCTCTGGTATAATTAATTGATCTCAGATTTTTGATGTTGAACTCCGATTCAACAAATTTTCAAATTTTTTTCCAGCATAATTACATTTCGTGTATGGTCTTTGTCTTTCTCTGCAGTATCCTCTTGTTTCAAAAAGTGGATATTTGAAACGAAATCTATCCAATGCATCGGAGATCACTCTGAAAATACAGCCTGAAATATTTGAGCTTGTTGCAAACTTCTGTTATGGGTCAACGATACTTATGGACCCCTTCAATGTTGCTGGATTGAGATGTGCAGCAGAGCTTTTAGAAATGACTGAAGAGTATGGCAGAGGAAACCTCTGTGAGAGAAGTGATACGTATCTTACTCAGGTTGTCCTTCAAAGTTGGGAAGATACCTTG
The DNA here is from genome assembly GCA_007258455.2 of Sequoia sempervirens. Lineage (NCBI taxonomy): Eukaryota > Viridiplantae > Streptophyta > Pinopsida > Cupressales > Cupressaceae > Sequoia > Sequoia sempervirens. Next base: position 168,529,447 of record VDFB02086081.1, on the reverse strand, counting down.
CTTGTTCTCAAGAGATGTGAAGATTTGCTTCCATTAGCTGAGGAAATTCATATTGTGAGTAGATGCATAGACTCTTTAGCCTACATCGCCTGCATCGAAGTTCTTGATCCTCAACAGAGAAATGTAAAATCAGCACAAGGCCAGTTTTTGAGCAATGTCAGTGCAAGTTCAAGACAAATGGCAAATAATGAGTGGTGGGTAAAGGATCTTCTAACCATGTCAATGGAACTATTTGAGAGGATCATTGTTTCAATGCAGGAGCAGGGAATGGAAGAGATGATAATCAGTCGAGTGATTGTTCAATATGGTACCAAATGGATACTTGGGGAGAAAAGACATCAGGTTTCATCTGGTATAGCTGAAAAACAAAAGAGAAATGGCAACTTGAATGGCTTATTAGATTGTGTCACCAGACTGCTTCCTATTGAAGGGCATTCTGTACCTCTTGATTTCCTGTTTTCTTTGCTTCGTATATGTTTAAGCTGCAACCTAAACAATGAATATAAAGATCATTTGGAAGCTAGAATTGCTTCTGAATTGGAATATGCAACAGTTGATATGTTTTTCTTGCCGACAAACTCGGTCACTGGTATTGGTTTTGACAAAGAGTTAGAAAGTATGAAGCAAATAGTCTCCATTTTCATGTATCAGCAATCCATTACAATGGACCATTCACGAATACAGAGGACTAATAGCAGTTTATCCAGCTTTGAGACAGTTGCTACTGTTGCAAGTCTCTGGGATGAATATCTTGCGCAGATTGCTTATGATAAAAATTTAAATCCAAGTAAATTCTCTGAACTTGTTGGGGTTTTGCCTCCTTCTGCCCGGTCTAGTCATGATTTACTATACAAAGCAATCCACACATACCTTACGGTAAGATTTACAATCCATCTTGTAGTCTCTTGAAGCATAAATACTCCTAAATGGTGATCTTATTGAAAATTATGCAATATTTTGCTCACTTTGGCTTTTGATTCCATAAACTTTCTCAAATAACAAAATATTTCTTTAATAAAATCTCCACATGGATTTCAGTTTAGGATTGCTCGAGGCTTAATTGTTTGACTGCATTTTCTGTTTAGCCTCTAATAACAAAAATTTCCAATCATTGGAAATTTTGGATCTGCTATAATTAGAATCTGAACATTATTGCTAATCAATAGTTTCCAACATTAAGCATCTACCGAGGAGTCATTAGTTGATGCCTGTTTTCTGAACTCATGCAGGCACATTCTCAAATCTCACACGAAGAACGCCTTTCTGTCTGCAAATATCTCAAGGTTCAAAATTTATCCCAAGACGCATGTATTCATGCTGTTCAGAATGAGTTAATGCCTCTGCGACTGATAGTCCAAGCCATGTTCCTGCAGCAAGTGCAAACACGCAGTATTTGGCCCAATTCTGACAGTGTGCAACTTGACAGGAATGATAATATTGACTCATTCGCCTTTCTTCAGAGAACTTCAATCCCTTCAGGGAATTTTCTATCAGATGCTATTAGATCTAGAACTGGGGAGGAGGAAGGATTGCCATTAGGAGTTTGTCTGAAAAGAGATGCAGCTTTTCGCCAAGCTGCAAATCTGAAGTCAGACTATGAAGCTACAAGCCACAGATTGCGGACTTTGGAGGAAGAGCTCGGTGCAATGAAGAAAAATCTTGTGGAAAACAAAAAGGAATCGGAAAAAACCAGAAACATTCTAACCAGTAGAAAGTCAGAGAGCTTTAGAGTGGTTAGCATGAGCAAACCAGTTGATACTGGGTGCAATGCATTCACTGCTAGAAGTAAACCAAACTGGCTTCCTCAGAGGAAACCCAATGCAAAATTTGTCCAGAAGATATGGAAAAGCCTCAGGAAGCTCAGTTTTCGGAAGGCCAAGCTTGATCAGAATATAGAAATACAAGAAACAGATTCAGATTCACCAGCTGAAGAAAGAGTAGCTAAAGATACAGTTGTAGAGGTCAATAAAAACAAAGGAAACCCTCAAGACAAAGCAGTCCTTCAACTCAATCATTTACATCGTCGGAATTTCTCATTTTCTTAAAATACATTGAAAAATCAGTCAAGCTGGGTTGATGTCTGACTATGCTAACAAGATCTTAACAAAGGAAAAACAAGTTTCCAGTTCAGGGAATGAAAAGATTCAAAATATGGCATTGTTTTTGTTTCTTGAGAGCAGTAAATCTACTTGGTTTTAATATAGTGACAGTCCAAAATCTAATGTTATCAGAGTTGAACCAGAACAGCGAACATTGGAGATCTATGTCAGTGAATTGTTGTCTTCTGGTAATGATTTGCTAAGAAATTTGTAATGCAACATTCAATTGGTCTCTACAAAATCATATTTTTTCCGATCTTTTGTAGGATGGTCAAATTGACGATTGATGTTGTGGCAAAGAGTTTATGGATTTCTTGATTGGTAATGTATTTTGCAGAGATGTGTATATAATAGCACCAGGAAAAAGGTTTTTATTCAAGTTAATGTTAACATTTATAAAAAACTGGTCATCTGAATAATGCTTCTTAAATTTTTTTGGAAAAATCTATATTTTGGTAATCAATAATGCACTTGCTTTTCTTACAATTAGCTGGAAAAGTGGCTGAACATCTTTTTATATATTCGAATTTATTGGGAGTGGAAAGTTGGTGATTATTGAATTAATATTAAGTACAACGATCTAGTTGTATAGTTTTTTAATTTTTTTGTTTTATATTTTGAGTATGGTTTATAAGAAGTTATTTTAAAAATGAATGGTCTATTTAATACTTACTGCTTCTAGGTGATGTTCATATAGATGAAGTCTTCAATTTTTTTAGGAGTTTACACATCCAACTTAATTATAATAGGTTTGATATTGAGGGAAACTTTATGGTTAAGTATGCTTGAGTCCAAGTAGTATTGGGATGAGTGACCTCGTAAGAAGTCCCAATGCATGGGCTTGATCTTTGAGAAAACTCTATGGTCAACTATATTAGAGTTAAAGTAGTATGGGATTGGTGGCTTCCTAAAAAATTCTAATGCTTTACCTTTGTTAGCATCACCTACAGGCAATGAGTACAAAATAGTAGTTCCCTTGGGAACATGTCCCTTGCTCTAGTACCCTTGATTCTTATAGGGGACGCATGGATGCCTAGGAAACGTCCCCTCCCATCCCCTTTCCAAGCAAAACTTAGGAAATGTTTCTGAAATGTCCCTAAATGTGTAAGAATGTCGGGGAATGACTAGCTGTCCTCAAGATGGCAAGGGGACATCCAAGCATCCCCTAAGCATCTCATTGATAGCTAGTCGTCCCCTAAGCTAGGGATGGATGGGCCCACAAGGACCCCCTAGCCCTTTAAATAGCAACTAAACCTAATCCACCCATCAAAAACAAACAAAAAGAAAAAAACTCTCATTTTAACATTTTCAAACTTTTGTTGAAGAGCAACACGAGTTGAACAACAATGAAAAGATGAGAGAACAACGGTAGAAAGAAGGCACTAGAGCCTCAAATCCACTACATTAAAGATAAGTTCTTCATCTTACATTTGTTCTTTCAATTTTTATTTTGCATTTTTAAAAGATTTTTCAAAAAGTTTAACACAAAGAGGGCATTTTGATTTTATTTTTTATTTTATTTGAAATTGCAGCTCTCTTTTAAATTATTAACCAAAAAACCATGAGCAACATTGAGAGTAATGATAGTGAAGAGGTTGAAGTTTAAATGCAAGAAAGAAATAGAGCTAGAGCTCATAGAAATGTGGCAACCACCGAGGATTTTTAGGGAGCGGGATTGTAGTACGACCAACACTTGTACAAACCCATTTGAATGCCCTTTTGAACTCCTCAAAACCTATGCAAATGGCCCATTTAACCCCAAGAAACATCTCTCACAATTTGCATCATGAATTGAAAAGGATATATATATATATATAGGGGGAGTGGGCAGCCACACTAGAGTTTATTGTCATTTTTTTGTGGATAGATGGTCAAAAGGTGAAAGGTTGTGAAACTATAACTACAATTGACAATGTCAAGACAACTGAATTGCATACGAAGGGAGAGGTGAGAAAGAATAAAAATTCATTGGAGACTTTACACCCTAGTGTGTCATTGCCTATATGATTTGTGGATGATTGAATTTAAGGGGGAGAGAGTTCTTCTTCTATCAAGGGAAAGAAGAGACCTACTAGTGTTGTAGATATGTTTAACATGCAATCATGAGTTGTGGTTGATTCTTCTATTGCTAATTTTTTTTATTCTCATGTCATATTATTTCATGTGGCACAAACACCATATTTTAAATAAATGTTCAAAGATGTCATAGATGTGGGTCCCTCATTTGTCCCACCAGAAGAGCATAAGCTATGCACCACCCTCCTTGATAGAGAATATTTCAAGGTGAGGGTGTTGATGGAAGAGATGAGACAAACTTGGATAACCATCATCATGGATGGGTGGACCAATATCAAACATCAACCACTAATCAATATTTTTAATTTTCTTAGATTTTCCAATTATAAAAGAAGAGAATTTAATTTATATTGGCATGAAAAGTATGGTATTTTGTATTGTATATATTTTATTAATACTAATCAAATTGGGTTTTCAAAGGATATAAATTTTTTTATACAAAGATAAAATATTCAAAAAACATAATCATAATAGCAGAGTAATATCAAGAGTAAAACACCAATGAAGCAAAATGCCAAAAGCAAACCATTAACATCACATTGTAAGGCACAAGTCAATCAAGACAACTACTCAAACGCGTGAAAGATTAACTAACTCAAGGTGGTAAGAAGTGAAACTATTCCAACAAGTTTGGAACACAAACACCATCCCTCCCCAAAGCCTTGCAAGAATCCTGCCTACTTGAAGTCCCAAGATTAGAAGGCAAACAAAAATCAAAAGGGGGTAAAATGCAAGAGGAAAGGAGTTTCTCAGTCATTGACAACTTCCCAAACTAAGATAGCCCGATCGACTCCTTGTGAACCTTCACCTAATTAATTGCTTTGGGTGTAGATCAAGATTTCCAATTAATGTGGTTTATTTTTTATGGATATAGATATGAAGAGGTTAATGTGTATTGGAATAAAGCTCAATGTATATTAGAGAATACATATATTGTCATAGATTAAGCCTTCCAACTAATGTAGAATTGATTTCTAAATATAGACATGAGGTATTGTTTACTATTGAAGCACTAGATGTAGATGAGAATTTTTTATGTCATAGAAATACTAGATACAAAAATGAAATTGTTTTAGTGTTAGAAGCAATGTCAAGAAAAATAATTTATAGAAGTTTATATAAGGAAATTTTATTGGAAATTTTAACTATAGAAGGGAAGGGAATGTTGAGCAAACAAATATACTCATCTTGAATAATCAACCATTATGTTAGTCAATGTGGTTGCTTTCATTGTGGCATCGATGTTACCCCATTAATAGGGATGTCTTGCAAGCAACTTGCTCATCCCAACCAACCAACCATTATGTTAGGACTTATTAATCATAATGTTCATAGGAGGACCGCTTCCATTATACCATATACATAAGGATCTTGATATATTGGATTATATATGTTGTCATGAATTAACTCTTTCAAATATTATATTATTGTAAACCAAGTCTTCTAACTTTTTTTAACCAAAGAGACAAATATACTCGTTATAAACTAATCAACTATTATATTAATAAGAAAATCATTTCTATTAACTCAATTAATACACAATTAAACTATATATATGATTATGAAATTAAATTAAGATGGAAAAATAAATTTTTAATAATTACCAACGTACACACCAGTTAGACCAAGAGCAGTTGGCAATTATCAAAATTTTACTTACCAAAACAAAACAAAAAACGCTTTCAACATTATTTCATTTTCTCTGCCTTTCATGCGAGATAAGGAATATTTGAACAATTGTATGATCAGTTTTGTCAGTAGTTATTAATAATAATCACAGTCCATGATTCACTAGTGACAAAACCTATGAATGAATATTTCTTCCATATTTGTAAAATTATATTTTATATAATAAAGATGAAAATTGTATATTAGATATTAGATTGTTTTTATTTGTATATTTAGATATTATATTTTATATAGTAATGGTTGAAATTGTATACTTTAGATTGTTTTTTTTGTATATTTAGATGGTGAAAATTGTGGATTTACTTAACATCATTTTCACAGTCAGGATTTGATCTCAAAATTCTTAAATTTGAAAGTTTCAGTTCCCCTCCCTTACTAATCATTATGGGTCTGATGTAACTGTAACTTATTTTAAATAGCACAGTACAATGGTGTATTTAATGGCACGCCTTAATTTAAACAAACAATTTAAAATTGATTTAAGATTGAGAGCATCTAAAGTTTTATTTCCAAGTAGATAAAACAAATTACATTCACATTACATCACCATCTTTAGAGCATATTACACATCAGCGTCTTATTCTTTGAGAAGAGCACCCCTTACAATTCAACATATCCTCCAAAGGTGTTTGTAAACATTGCACATTCCTTATTAGATTTAGTGTACACGCAGAGACAAACATAATTTAGACAACATCATTTTTTTAGATAAATTTACTAGTTGCGAATTCAAATCTCTATAAATCAAATTTTAAATCTATATATGTAGAATTACTTATGCACAAATAAAATTAAACCCAAACAATACACAATCAAATTTACATTTCAATAATAATCATTAAACAAAAAAAATTATGAATAAACCCATCTTTTTCAACTCTCTATCCTCATGATGGATCACTGAGTGTGATCCCAAATGTTGATGCAAAAACTAACACACAATCAAATCCATAAACAATTAGATTTAAATATCATTATTTCTATTTTAAAATTATAATACCAAAATAAATAAATTCGTTCCTAACATCCACCTAATATTATCTTCATCAAACTCAAAACTATATATATATATAATATGCGCACAGTTGAACAGCAGTACACTGTTCATGTTCAAAAGCAATAATTTTTTTGGCCTGCCAATCACTGACAATTCAAAGTAACTGCACTGTAATAATGTAAGATACAAACTTAATATAGTTAAACTTCATTAATCTTAATGATTAATGGAAATATTGATAAAAAAAATTTCCAAATTGGTTCGACGTGTTATTCTCAAGAATTTGAAAAAAAAACAAAAATTATTTTGGCCGTTGTCACTGTTATGCCATAAAAACTTTAGTAGATGTGCAATAAAAGATAATAAATATCAATACCTTACACATTAATTTATTTTTTAATTATTCAGAGAAAGGGTATTTTCTGACATAGTCGTCGTGGGATCTGAGGGTCTTAATTTCATCTCTTGTTTGTTGTTGTTTTTAGAGTTTGGTTGCAGTTGCACTTCACTTGTTTTTGTCTGGGTCAATGGTTTGGTTTGTCTTATTGCTCATGATACATGTTTCGAGCTTTGACTTTGCTGTTGTACAAGGGTTCAGACCTTTTCGATTATATTTATCAATATCAAAAAAAAAAATGTATTAATATTTGATTTAAGATCATATTTTAATAATAAGAATTTTTGTTGTTGTAATATGTTAAAAATTATAATTAATAATAATTAATTAAAAGTCTATTATAATAAAAATAATTTGTACACTTATGTAAAACTTTTTTTATTTTAATACAATATATTTGTGACTTGCCACCTTTAAAATAATAATAATAATAATAATTTATACAATAAAAAATAGTATTGTACATTGAATAGATAATAAGTAAACTTAATTAATTGACAACACAAAAATACTTATTATTTATTTTAGTTAATTTTTCATACTAAAATAATTGTACTTAAAAATGTAAAATCTTAAAACTAATTTTAATTAAATTAAATTATGAGGATCTCATCTTACCCACTTTTTAAAAAAAGCTTACGAGTGAATTAAAAAATAAAATGTATCAATTATATAATAATTGTATTTAAAATTTTAAAATCTTAAAATTAATTTTAATTAAATCTTATGAGTATCTCAATTTTATCCACTTTTTAAAAAAAGTTTACAAGTGAGAGTGAGTTTGATAATTAACATAGTTTATTTGGCAAGTGTAGGATGGAAAGAAAAATATCAATATTTCTTGGGGTTGTTCATGTGTCCTCTTTATTGCCAATTCATTTATTAAATAAGATAGGTACATTTTACTTTTTCATGAGTCACATCACTTGGACATTGATAATAAATGTTTCACATTTCAAATATTAATAATAGTGGAGAAAAATAATATTTTGGTCATTTCTCATTAAAAAATTATATCTTGTACTTTGTCAACATTAATATTTAATTAATTAATAAGTACAAGTAATAATTAGTTAACAAAGTATTGGTTGCTATAACTACCTCCAATGACAAAGACTAATAACTACTACTACTTAACAAGATACTTGACTTTATTGTGAATACTAAATTATTAAATACTTTAAAAAAAAAATTATTGAGATCATATAAATAACAACTATAATATAATATTTGATTAGAAGAATATATTTATATAATAAATGGTTTAGTTATTAAATTATTTAAATCACATATTCAAACACATTATATTTAGATTTAAACTTTTATTGATATCATGGATTAAACTTCCCATGCCAATAGAATAAGAGAAAAACTAGTCAGGTGAAATAATGTATATTGGAAGCATCCTTCTCTTGCTTTCTTGAAGATCAATTTTAATGGAACTGCTAGAGGCAACATGGGCAAGGCCAACGTTAGAGTGATCTTTAGAGATGAGATTGGCGGGGGGGCTACATATTTCTAGTATCTTCTAACCATATTGGATTGAGAAGACCTTATGTGCACCCCATGTTTTCCCAATCCATAAAGATTCATATGAAAAAAAAAGATATATTATGGGTAAGTGCACAAAGATGGGGGGCCAAAAAGGGGTCTTGAGTGGCCACTTTTTTATGAAATCAAGAAATATTGATCTTAGATGAGAAATTGAAAATAATTACACTGAAATTTTTTTAATTACAACAAAAACAAGAGTTGTATAGTGTTATGAGGCTACTCTCTAAATTACTATTTAAAAAAAAAAAATGGTTGAGATTATTAAGGGGTTCAAAAGGGGGGGCCACACAAATTGGTCTCATTTTTTTTCAAAAAAAACATAACATAGTGTCTAGTGTGGCCCCCTAAAATGTTAACTTTTTTAGTATTTTAAAAATCGCTTTGGTGAGAAATTAGCTAACACCATGTAGTTTATCCTCAATTTTTTTGATAATTTTTTAATGAATATATGATTTTTTACTAATTTTCAAAATGGACACATCCTAAAAAATAGAAATTTGATTGTGCTCCACCCTAATTTTTTTGAAAACTAATCAATTTTTTTTGGATGTGTAGAATGGAATCTATTTTCTAAAAATGTAATTTATTTGAAATTTCAATGAAATAGCTAAGAGAGAGCTTAACATTACCAAGGTGTTTTTTTACTTGACCTTGAAACACGTGCAAACTTGATGGGGAACATGCTCGAGACTATGTCAAACTTTTTAAAATCTAAAAAAATACGTCTTTGGGCATTGAAAAGTTAGCCCAAACCTTTGGGTTGGAAATCCAAGCCAAACGCTTAAAAATTCCCAAAGTAGGCAAAAACGTGAGTGCATTATAACATGCTCTTGTTATGCCTTCTTTTAACTTTGTTATTGTATGTTTGTTTAGATGTATGTTTCTATGTTTGTATGTATGTATGTTTATATATATGTTTGTATGTATGCATGCATGCATGCATGTATGTATGTATGTATATATGTATGTATGTATGTTTGTATGTTGTATGTATTATCAACCAACACATTCCCTAAGGTAAAGAGACACTATGAGGAGATGAACCTCATGGACTAAGAATCACCTCCCATGTTGTCAAAATCAAAAATAATTTATAAAGATTCCATGTTAAGTAGTGAATCCTTAATTAGGCTAGAAAAAATATCAAAAAGCAATTGTGTATGAGATTTGCGACAGATATTAGGAAGTGAGTTCTTAGATGTTCAATTGCCAAGAGATAATGGTAGAGAAAGGACTTTGGTCAAGTAGAAAAGGAATGAAACTAGGAAAAGAAGCCATGATAGAAAGAGAGAAAGAGATCCAAGAGGAGAGTTCATATATTAGGAGAAAGGATAACCCAAATACGGATGCACATAAAATTAAGCTCCCTATTTTTGGTAAATACACCAAGGGTGGTAGTGAACATCTCTTTACCTTGGAATTTCATTGGAGTGGGGTTGGCATTGATGATGACTAAACCCAATTATACAATTTTATGAAGAACCTCAATGATGAGGCACTAAGATGGTGCATTAAAGAATGCCCTATGTATGATAAAGCATGCAAAGAATTGAGTGACTTATTTATGAAAACTTTCCACTCACCTAATGTATGAACAAAAAACATAAATAAAATATGGAAGATGATAAAAACAAAGGAGGAATCAATAAAATGTTATGAATGATTATTTAAAAGTGTGCTTAGAAAGCTAGAACCTTGACATAAAATAAATTGAGTGTTTTATTTTAGGTTTAACCTCTCATATAAGGATGTAATAGAATTGACCACTAGAATAGAATCCTAATCAAATATATGGGATCAATAAGGGAGGAGATGCTATATTCAAATTCCTCTAATTTAGTATTTATTGTGGCATCCATTTCCCTAGAGAGAGTATTCACCATTAGGAGGGGCCGCCCCAAAGTGGCTTTAAAAAGTGTCAAATTTATACACCAAAATGGTCAACTTGAAGCTTTGGAGTATAGGGTTTAGGGTTTTAAGTTGAGGCTTTAGGGTATAGGAATGAGGGTTGAGGGTGTAGGGTTTAAGGTATAGGGTTTAGGGTTGAGGGATAGTGTTCAAGGTTGAGGGTATATGGTTATGTGTATAGGGTATAGAGATTAGGGTTTAGGATATTCTGTATAGGGTTTAGAGTATTGGGTTTAGGGTTTGGGGTTTAGGGTTTAAGGTTTATGGTACAAGGTTGAATAAGGTTTAGGGTTTAAGTATAGGGTTGAGGGATGAGGGTTTATGATTAAGCAATAATGTTCAGGGTTGAGGGTATAAGGCTAAATGTATAGGGTATATGGATTATGGTTTAGGATACTGAATAGAGGATTTAGGGTATATGGTTGAGAGTATAAGGCATAGGGTGAAGGGTTGAGAGTGTATATTTTAGGGTTTATGTATAGGGTTGAGAGACAATATTCAAGGTTTAGTGTATTAGGATGAGGCTATAGGGTATAGAGATAAGGGTTGAGGGTTGAGGGTATAGGGTATATGTATTAGGGTTTAGGATATTGGGTACATAGGGTTTATGGTATCAGGTTTAGGGTTTATGGTTGAATGTATGGTTTAGGGTTTAAGTATGGGGTTGAGGGTTAAGGGTTTATGGTTGAGGGATAATGTTCAGGGTTGAGGGCATTAGGTTAAGTGTATAGGGTATATGATTAGGGTTTAGGATATTGGGTATAGGGTTGAGGGTTGAGGGTTGAGGGTATAAGGTATAGAGTTGAGAGTGTATGGTTTAGGGTTTGAGTATAGGGTTGAGGGATAATGTTCAGGGTTTAGGGTATAAGGTTGAGGGTATAGGGTAAGTGTAAAGGGTATAGGGAATAGGGTTTATGATATTGGGTATAGGGTTTAGGGTATTGGTTTTAGGGTTTAGGGTTTAGGGTGCAAGGTTGAATGTGTTAGACACACATGACAACTGACAGGGGGGTGAATTAGTTGTGCATTAAAACCTTCAAACTCTTATTATGCAACAACATGAATGTAAATAAATGAAACATCAACACATCAACAACCATACACAATAGAACGCTAGATTTATGTGGAAAATCCTAATCATGGAATAACCATGGTGAGGATTAACTCACACATATATGAATAAGAACATTGATTATAAAAGGTTCACTATCGAAAGGGTCACTTCCCAAAAGACTCACTATCCAAAAGAAAGAAGGGCTCACTACCCAAATGGAAATAGAATAGAAAGGAACTATTACAAGGAGCTTCACTACCTCTGAGCAACAGGAGAATCCACCATAACAACTTTACACCATCTATAACCTTCGACTCATTGCCTCCAACAACTTCAAGCACACTGAAATGTAGACACCTTCTACTCACTACTTCTGGTAGTAATAGGCCTTCATGCTCACACTTAGTTCACAACACTTGATCACATTCATATCATTTCACACCACACACTTCTCCAACAATTTACCTTGCATATATATCCTCTGCAACCTTAAACAATCTTCTCCAAGTTGGCTTCAATGAAACGTATGCATCTCAAACATGCAACCACCAAATAGGTTGACACCAAACAACTTCGTAGTGGAAAGAAGTGAAAGTAGACCACACTAAGGGTTAACCAAGACCCAAATATACATTGAAACACCACACTAAGCATCCACAATCCATGAGGCACATCCACAAGTAACGCTAACATGCCAGGTTTTCCAAATCGACATTAACGCTACCAAGCAACCAACTTCACATTTCACCTAGTCCAAAAACATCTTACGGACCACCTAGCAACATCACAAAACATCCTAGAATATTCCAACACCAACATAATATCAAAAAACATTGTTGCAAACACCTACATTGAGAATACTATCATCTTGTGCAACCAATCAAACTTCCATTGAGACAAAACATATGAACTAAGCTTGTGGAATAGCTGAACACCAAACCTTCCAAGGGAAGATAGATAAAAACATCATTATCACATTCCCAAAATTTTCAAGATAGGAAACTTCAATGCGGAGAAATGCAAAGCAATTCCATTTCTCCCAGACAACCTTCTTCACAGTCCAACACACTGTCAAACACATCTTCTACTATTTCACAATCTATAACTTGAAACTTATGGATATAACACCTCTAAACACTTCTGAAGATCACATCCAAACCACACAAGCACATCTTCAAGCATGAAGAAATGTAAAGCACAATACATAACACACCCTTATCACCTTGTACACTATACAAAATTTCTTAAAAGCACTTGGAAACCAAGTGACCATGTTGCATTTGTAACACCTACTCAACACCACAAACAACTTTTCATCATAACCACATTAGAGGTTGACATAGGTTGGCATCAATGACAACACTAATGACAACATAGTGTAACAAAACATGTAGGGTTTAGGGTCTAAGTATAGGGTTGAGGGTTGAGGGTTTACGGTTGAGGGATAATATTCAGGGTTGAGGGTATAAGGTTAGGTGTATAGGGTTTAGGATATTGGGTATAGGGTTTAGGGTATAGGGTTGATGGTATAATGTATATGGTTAAGGGTTGAGAGTGTAATATGGTTTAGGTTTTAAGTATGGGGTTAAGGGACAATGTACAAGGTTTATGGTATATGGTTGAGGGTATAGGGTATAGGGATGAGGGTTGAGGGTGTAGGGTTTAAGGTATAGGGTTGAGAGTTGAGGGATAGTGTTTAGGGATGAGGGTATAGGGTTAAGTATATAAGGCATAGGAATTGAGGACCTATAAGGTATAGGGTGAAGGGTTGAGAGTGTATGGCTTAGGTTTTAAGTATAGGGTTGAGGGACAATGTTCAAGGTTTAGGGTATATGGTATAGGGATGAGGGTTGAGGATGTAGGGTTTAGGGTTTAAGGTATAGGGTTGAGGGTTGAGGGATTGGGGTTTAAGTACATAGGGTTTAAGATTGAGGGTTTATGGTTGAGGGATAATGTTTAGGGTTGAGTTTATAAGGTATAACTATTAGGGTTTAAGATATTATGTATAGGGTTTAGGGTATGGGTTGAGGGTATAAGGCATAGGGTTAAGGGTTGAGAGTGTATGGTTTAGGTTTTAAGTATAAGGTTTAGAATATAGGGTTGAGGGACAATGTTCAAGGTTTAGGGTATAAGGTTGAGGGTATAGGGTATAGGGATGGGGGTTGAGGGTGTAGGTTTAGGATATTGGGTATAGAGTTTAGGGTATGGGTTGAGGGTATTAGGCATAGGTTAAGGGTTGAGAGTGTAGGGTTTAGGTTTTAGGTTTTAGGGTTTAGATTTAGCATGTACAGATAGAGACAAACATGTTTTAGGCAACATAATTTTTTTAGATTAAGTTTACAAGTTGCAAATTTAAATCTATACATCAAATTTTAAATCTTTTATTTGTTGCTATTTTTTAGAGTTACAGTTGCACTTCACTTCTTTTTGTCTAGTTTAGTGGTTTGGTTTGTCTTATTGTACATGTTTTAGCCTTTGACTTTGATGTTGTACAAGAGTTGGGACTCTTTCAATCCCATTTATCAATATCAAAAATAGAAAAGAGTATTAATATTTGATTTAAGATCATACTTTTATAGTAAATATTTTTTGATGTTGTAATATATTAAAAATTATAATTAATAATAATTAATTAAAAGTAAATAAATAATAATTATTATAATTATTTATTATAATAAAAATAATTTATATAATTACAATAAAAATAATATTATACATTGAATAGATAATAAGTAAACTTAATTAATTGAAAATAAAAAATAATTAATATTTATTTATTTATATTTTTATATTAAAATAATTACATTTAAAATTTTAAAATCTTGAAAATAATTTTAATTAAATCATTATGAGGATCTCATCTTACCCAATTTTTTTCTAAAAGTTTACAAGTGAATTAAAAAAAGTGTATCAATTATATAATAGTTATATTTAAAATTTTAAATATTAAAATTTATTTTAACTAAATTATTGTGAGGATCTCATTTTACCCACTTTTTTTAAAAAGTTCACAAGTGAATTAAAAAGGTATATCACTTAGTTATATAGAAAGAGAATTTGATAAGTAACATAGATTGTTTGGCAAGTGTAGGATGGAAAGAAAAATATCAATATTTAGAGAAAGGGGTTGTTCATGTGTCTTCTTTATTGCCAATTTATTTATTGAATAAGACAAGTATATTTTACCTTTTCATGAGTCACATTACTTTGGCATTAATAATAAATGTTTCACATTTCAAATATTAATAATATAGGAGATAAATATTATTTTGGTCATTTCTCATTAAAAAGTTATATCATATAGTTTGTCAACATTAATTATTTAATTAATTAATGAGTACAAGTAATAATTAGTTAACAAGTATTGGTTGTTATAACTATCTACAATGAGAGGGACTAATAACAACTACTACACCAGGTACTTGACTTTATTATGGATGCTCTAAATTATTAAATACTTTAAAAAATTATTATTGAGATCATATAAATAACAACTATGATATAATAGTTGATTACAAAAATATATTTATATATAAGAAATGGTTTTAATTATTAAATTATTTAAATCACATATTAAAACACTTACCATGTTTAGATTTAAACTTGTATTAATATCATGGATTAAACTTCCCATGTCAATAGAATAAGAGAAACTAGATAGGTGAAAGAATGCAAATTGGAAGCATCATTCTCTTGGTTTCTTGAAGATCAATTTTAATGGAACTGCTAGAGGAAACATGGGCAAGGCCAATGTTCGAGTCATCTTTAGAGATGAGATTGGTGGGGGGTTGCATATTTCTAGTAGCTTCTAACCATATTGGATTGAGAAGACCTTATGTGTGCCCCATGTTTCCCAAATCCATAAAGGTTCATATGAAGGAAAAATAATATTATGAAATCTAGAACATGTTCACCAATCTCTATGTTAGTGCTAAGTGGTGTCAATATCTTATTAAGAGTCTTATGTACAATTGTAAAAGGTGACATCCCAAAGGAATGCAAAGGATTATATGGAACAAGTGCCGAAGAATATCATAATGCACTTGTTGGAGAACTCACATCAAAGATGAAAATGAGGCCCATAATAGTATCCTTCAAATCCAATAGGTGAGATTCAATAATAAAACATGGCATATTTTTCAATTAAGCATTCCATTGTGGTGACTTTGATATCAATATGAATGGTTATGGTGAGAAGAATCATTTTATGCCTTTGGCAAGATAATTCTAAACTATATAGAAGTGGTAGAAGATGGTGGAATCTCAATATGTATGTGTATGCAACTTAGTGGCTTCGATAAATACACTACTTGTCCAATATTCATATCACACCAGTATTATGAATATGGATGAATGTATATGAGGGTTGATCCCATAATAATGTGCACCACTTATCAGACATCCTACTTTATTACCTAAAATAACATATTTTTTAACAAAATAATGATTTAAGATTAGAGAGTTTCATCCAAAAAAATTTGATTCAAGGACATTAGACCAAACCCCTTAGATAAAACCCTTAGACTTAAATCAAACCCCTAGTGGCGTCTCCTCTATAACTATCAAAATGATTACAAAAAGAATTTTTTCTTCATTTTTGTGGGATCAAATGGGATCAAATGGAAACATTTAGAAATGTAATTTTATAATTATGTATGTTGTACATTTATCTTTCCAAAACTATAATATGTATTTTTTAATATTATATATTTTTAATTTTATACGAAACATAGATTCGTTACAAAAAAGAATGGTATCTATTCAAGGCACTAGAAAACCTAAAAAATATTGTTAGAAAAATCTTTTAAAAATACACTACACTCACAATGGATTTCCTTGTTCTAATGATAAAATAAAATTTAAATTTTGATATATATGCTAACATATTTATGTGTTACAAAATAATAGAGTTTTGAAAAAAAAATTACTAATTCAAAATTCATAATAAATAATACATCTAATAAGAAATTATCAAAAAATATCTATACACTAGGCATTAAAGTTAGTGATCTAATTCCAAGAAACCATGAAATTTATTTATTTGTATTGAAGGTTGTGTGCTATAGAAAATGTCACTTAATAAAAATATAGAAGAATAAAAATTGATTAAAAATAAGAAATAAAAATGATACTATATATATATAACAACTTAAATCTACATAGAGAGTACCAAAAATTATTAGTTTATATCATTCTTAGTTTATATCATTCTTAATTGTTTTAGTATAATTGTCACATATTAAAAATACAAAAAAAACATTGATTTTGAGTCACGCTTAGGCCAAATAGTTGGAAACACTATTATGGGATCACTCTAGAGCATTAGGAGGAGGATAAATTATTGATCTAGTATCATTCATATGTGAAAGGTTCTCTAGGAAAATATCATAGTAAGATGGAGGCCCAAGATCTCCATACAACCACTTGATTATGGTCATAGTAATGATAGGGAACTTAATGTGCTCTATGTTATGTAAAATATCCTAAAAAATATTAATATATATTATTCCATAGATTATGTAATTATTGCTTGACCAAATATGTTTCTTCTTAGGATCATTGGACTCAGAAACAAGTCTATAGAGATGAGGCAATAGATCTTACTTAAGACAATAATTATTTATCCCTTCTTTCTAAGAGGAATAGCTCTCTTGATCCAAGGAAAAAACAAAAGAGAAAACTATTGAAAATATAATTGAAACCCCCAAAAATGGAACTTTATGTTCATTGACTATAATATTGTTAATAACTATACAATAGTCCAACTAAGGTTCTAACTAAAGAGAATGTGACCTTCACAATTCAACAAATTATCAAAGATGTTCCTAAACATTAATAGTCCTTATTTTCGTTTATCAGAAGATTAAGGTGTTTTTAAATTCCATTAGTTATTATTGATATTTTATGCCACCCTTTGAAGACCTATCATTGATAACCGATATGAGAGATCCTACATGGGCCATCTTGCATGAATTCTCCTTGAAGGTCCCTAAAAGTGGCTAAGTGTTGTGTTTCCAGACCTTCAGGCTATCACTTGCTTGTTTCCTTGTATTCCTCCTCTATTGCCCTTGATCTCCTCCTCCTTCTCCCTTTCTTTCCACTTCTCTCCTTAGCTTTTCAGGTTTCTCCCATCGGGCTTAACCCTTTCCCTCTACCCCCTATCCTTCATTATGAAAAATCAACTAAGTGTTGATCTTTTGGGGATTGGACTTTGGCCTTACCCTTTACCTCTTACCATTTGTTATGGTAAGAGGTAAGCCCTCCATCCGACCCCTAAACCCCGATATGTCCTCTAGAAAAGAAACCAAGTGTTTTCTTTTCGGAGTTCAGGGATTGACCATCCCCTTTACCTCTTACCTTTGTTAACATAAGAGGTAAGACCTTCTCCTGACCCCTGATGTGTTTTTGGTAAAACATTTGAGCTTGTTTTTCAGGCATCAGGGATCGATCTTCCCCTTTACCATTTACCATTTCTTGGTAAGCAGTAAGCCATAAGGCATCCACCCGATGCCTGACTCCTTAAAATCTCTCTTCCCTTCTGCCTTCTTCTTTAAGCCCCATTTTCTTCTTAAAGGTATCTGTCTAAGTCCTTTATTCGAACTTTTCGATATCAAACTTTTGTCTTACCTCTTATCGCTTTTCCTTGTCTTTGGTAAGCAGTAAGCTCGACCCCTAATCTCTAACATCCGATGAGTCCTTTTGGGCTTCGGTGTTTTCCCTTTCCTCTTGCACTTTCTCATGCTTAGTGGTAACCCATAAGCAGTATGCCCGATCTCCAAAGCTCGACACCAGTGCCAATACAATATGGGGTATGAGGTATGAAGGATGCCCAAGGTCTGGTGTTCGACAGTGTGCTACATTTCAGGGCCGACGCCCCAACCTTCCACGTTTTGGCATGTTTTTTCGTGGTGGTCTCTTTAATGCCTGAGTGACCTTCTCACCTACCTATTCAACTTTTGAGGCTCGAGGACAAAATTTATTTCGCTTGTTGATGGTTCTGGTTGATTTCATTCACACCCATGCCCATTTATTATTAATTATTGTCCTTCTTCTCTTGCCCCATAACCAGATTGTTGATTTTGTGGGGGCATTTTGGAGGGATTTTTGGAAAAAAATTATTGCAAAGGTATGGCATGCAGGTCTTTGCACATCCAAGGATTGTCCTTTAGCATGGTTTTCATGATCTGGTTGCCTCAACCCTAGTTTGGATAGATTTTTACTAGTTTCTAGCCATAGGCAGGGTTAGGGTTTGAGTTGCATTCATCCAAGTTATGCTTGATCTATAAAAGCAACACTTGTATTCTTTTTGGGGGTTCTTCTTTTGGGATCTTCTCACAGTTTTCTTTTGTAGACACTGGTGCAAGAGCACATAGACAGACGGGTGATTAGCACCAACCAAAAATATTTGTTTTTTTCCTCAATTTTGGCTTGTCTTGGTTGTGTTTAACATCTCTTAGCATAAGGAACTCAGTTGTGCAATCAAATTGTCAATTTGAAGTTTTTGCCAAAATGTTGTTTTTGGGCTCCACAGGTAGTTTTTGATAATTATTTCTGGAAAACTTGTAAGGCCTCAAGTAAAATCCTTCTGCAAGGGAATTTTTGAAGATACCATGTGAAATTTGCAAAAATAATTGAAGTCATATCTACGAAACAAGATTCTTAATTTTGCATCAATATGTGAAATTTGTATATGAAGACAAAGTAGTCAAAATTGATATAGCTCATTATAACATAGTTTAAGATCCAAATCATTTTACATTGGAAAAATTTGTGAAGATACCTAAGGAGATATTATTTGATCACAAAGATGATATACATGATTTATAAAAGTTTCACTTAGAAGAGCGACAAAGAGAAAATATGATCAATCCATATGAAGATAAAAGACCTAAAGAACCTAAAGTTGAATATCCCACAATATCTAAGTAGAAAGGTCTTGACATATACATGCCTTCCAATTATCCTTATGAAGAACAAAATACTCATGTACTAAGGAATCAAGAAAATAATGACATTGTATTTCAAAAACCCATAATTCATGCTAAAGGCACCAATTCTTAATGGGTACCAATGAAAATGTTAGTGCTTAAGAAATACAAAATCTATTATGAAGCCACCTCTAAAGAAAAAAGATAAATGGGTATAGAAGGATGTTTCCATGATTTAACTTAATGATAGGATTTTGTAAAGAGTACCAATTCTTATTAATAGGAAATTCATATAATTAAAGAGGGGAGCCATTTTATGTTACTTTTTGGGATAAGGACATGTCCTCTTCAATAAAAACCTCACTAATTTTGTTGTTTGGATCATTCTTATGCTTATTTCTTTATATACTTCTAGTAGTATTTAGTCTGTCTTTTCTTATGTGCTATTTTATTTTTTCCCTTTTTGCTTATGTTTGTTATGTTTCTTGCATTCTCATTTCACCTTATATATTATAATTTATGATTTTTTTCCCTCACTTGATGGAATCTTACTTAGGGTGATTATGTTCTCCTTTAACTCCTATTAGTTCCTATGTTTGGTTAGCTCATATCATTTATATTCTCCTTATTTAAATTTTATTTTCTCATAGTTCCATGTTTTCCACTTATTATTCCACATGTTCTTTGTTATACACTTGTCTTACATTTCCATGATATTCCTATATTTATGATCTTTATTATGCTTCCATGTATTTATAATCATTATCATGATTACATATTATTAGTCTATGTTTATGATCATATGATTCTAATGGTATTATATTCATCACTATCATGTTCATATATTTTGCATTATTCCTTGCATACTTTGTATGCAAAACCAATTGGAGAGGAGCACATATGTCACTAACATGGTTATTTTGTGACTTGTGTTGTAAAATGATAGAAGGGTGATCCCACAATAATGGGTTACACTTTTTGACCAAACTTGATATTGAAATAAACATTTTTCACTAGATCTTCACTTTCTTACACCTATAGCAGCTAAACCATTAAGAATTTGAAGATGAATCAAACTAGTGATCTATGAGATTTTGTGTGTAGATTCTAATTATATTTAAAAAATAAATTGTGAATCCTTTTATGTAATTTTTAATAATTTATTTTTTCTACTAAACAACATTTTTAAAAAGTGATGTTTACTTCGGACCGCATAACTTTTTTTATAGAAATGATACAATTCTAATTTTTAAAATACAAATATTTCACACCAATATCTAGTGCATGTATAATTTTTCATAATTTTTTGTTACATATTTTTTTTTAATTAATTTTCCAAGTCAAAGTAATTATAATCTAGAAAGAGGTGTACTTCAAATCGCATAACTTTTTTTGTATGCATTTGAATTAACTTGTTCTTTTTTTTTTGGAATAAGGACATCAATACCTAGTGCACATTTATTTTTTAGAAAAAAAAATCTCTATTTTCCTATTTTTTTTCGTATGTGTGAAACAAAGAACTTGATTTTCATTGAAAAATTTACATTAACAAGAAATTAAAAAAAAATACTAATCAAATTAAATATATTTAAATTTGTAATTTTTGGGAAGCTTATAATAAGGGCTACATACTTACAAAACATAAATTTTAAATGAATACATTTGATTGCTGAAAAGGTAAATCAAAAGTGGTTTTTTATCAACATTTGATAGGTGTAGAGAAGACTCCATTATAGGTATGATTTAAAACTAATGGGGTTATATCCAAGGGGGGTTTGATCAAAATATCTTTAATTAAAATAATTT
>VDFB02086081.1:168460451-168507839 GCA_007258455.2 Sequoia sempervirens | reverse complement strand
AACCTTAAACCCTAAACCCTAAACCTTTAAGCCCTCTACCATCTACCCTTAACCCTCTACCCTCTACCCTCTACCCTCTACCCTAAACCTTGAATCCCCCCTCTCTCTCTCTTAACCCTACACCTTGTACCCTTAAACCGTAAACCATAATCCCTAAACCGTAAACCCTCTACCCTTTACCCTAAAACCTAAACCATATACCCTCTACCCTCAACTCTCAACCCTTAAACCTTAAAATATCGAACTTTAAAACCTCTACCCCACTTAACCCTTAAACCCTAAACCATTAAACTATAAACCCTAAACCCTAAACCCTTAAACTGTCTACCCTCTACCCTTAAATTGTCTACCCTCAACCCTATGCCCTCAATTATCAACCCTCTAACCTAAACATTGGATCATCAACCCTCATTTATCTCTGTCCCTCCCTCCTCTTCTCTCCTTCTGTCTATCTCACTTCTCCCTCCATCCATTCCTCCCTATCTACCCTAATCCCTCAACCCTATACCCTCAACCCTTAAACCCTTAAACATTCAACCTTAAACCCTAAACCCTCAAACATTAAACCCTAAACCATTAAACCCTCTACCCTCTACCATTTTAAACCAATCCTTTAAACTTATACCTCCTCAACCCTTAAACACTCAATCAACACTCAACCCCAAGCCTCAATCTCTCTTCACTCTCCCGCCTCAAGCCTCCCACCGAGAGAGGGAAAGAGAGAGAGAAAAGAGAGAGTGAGGGGAGAGAGAGGGAGGGAGATAGAGGTGCTGGGAGGAGAGAGGAGGAAATGAGAGAGAGAGGGAGAGTGGGAGAGAGAGGGTAGCTGTGAGAGAGCAGTAGTAGCACCTGAGTAGTGGAGAGGGGGTAGTAGGAGGGAGATATAAGAGAGAGAGAGAGAGAGAGAGAGAGGGAGGGAGTGAGTGAGAGACCTAAGAGAGGGAGATGGGGTAATAGAGAGACAAAGAGAGAAAGCTAATGACCTAAGAGAGGGAGATGGATTGAGAGAGACAAAAAGTCCAAAGGTGGAGAGCGAGAGACGGAGAGTGAGAAAGGGGGTTGGAGTGAGATATATTTATCTAGGTAGGGTGGGATGGAATGAGACCTGAGATAGGGGATTTGAGTGAGAGAGTAGTCTAGGTAGCATGGGAGGGAGTGAGACCTGAGTGGAGAGAGAGAATTTAGAGGGATAGAGAGTTATCAAGTTAGGGTAATGAGGCAGAGAGTGTATGAAAGGAAAAACCTCAACTATCCATCTACGATCATAAACTGCACACTCTAAGCATTATCAAAGTGGTCAACCAAAGAGAGGGGAAAGTAAGATTTTGTTCAAAGTAGGTCATTTGGTGAGTGCAAAATTTGGTGCTCTCCAAATGACACATCACATTTGGTGCTCGCCAAATGATCTGCTTTGGATGAGTGAATTGACAAGATTTGCCAAATTTCCTCATATTTTTGTCTGTGCTCCCTATCACGTTTTCACATCTTTCAATGCAAGTTTATAAAAAATTCATGATAGCATTAACCTCTCTCTTAGCTATCTAAATATATAATTATTTTTTCATTTTGATTCAATTGAGGTTTTGATCAATAGCTTTTGTTGTAAATGCCTCTATTTTTGGTCAAAAACCAACATGTGCTAGTTTTAGGATATATTTTTACTCGTTCATCGAAATGTGAAACAAATTGCATTTTTTTAAACTAGACTCCATTATACACATGATGAAAAAAATCAATTTCTGATTATTTTTCAAAAAATTTAGGGGGGAGCACACTCAAATTTTAGCTTTTTAGGATCTATCCACTTTCAAAATTCATAAAATATTATATATTCATTAAAAAACTATCTAAAAGAATGAGCATAAACTACATGGTGTTAGCTAATTTCTCACCGTTCAGATTTTTGAAATTCTAAAAAAAGTTAATCAAAAAGGGGGGAGCCCTCAAGCGCTATGCAATTTTTTTGTTGATAAAAATAGGACCTGTTTTGCCCCCTTTTTGAGACCCTAAATCTTCATTAATTTCAGAAAGAATTAGTAGCTTAGAAACAAGACTCGAAGCACTTCAACTTTTTTTCTTGTTGCATCTTGAAAATTTAAGTGTAACTATCTTCATTTTCTCGTGCAAATTAGATTTTGTTGATTTCAGAAAAAAAGTGGCATCTTAAGAGCCAAAATTGTGTCACTTATCCATGCACTTACCCTATTTGATAAGATATTGTTGCTTTGATAAGCTTCTATTTATGGTTTAAATGTCGAAGATACTGAAAAAATTGATAAAATAAGGAAATGGGGTGTTAGAGAGGTGTTTTGGTTTTGCTTCACATTTCTTTTGGGGTGAAGATCTACTTTTGTGGTTTGTATATGTTGGCTAGAGATGTTCAAAGGTTTTATATCCATAATTTTGGCTTTTGGATCGTTGGTCAAAGGAAGTTGTGTTCACTAGTGTGTGAACTAGTTTTGTAGTGTTGTGTATAGAGGTGTCTGGGAGAAATGTATTTGATATGCATTTCTTCATAGTTATTTTTTAGGACTTGTGGTTCTGACGAAGAGTTGGTGGTGTTGTTAACTTATCTGCATCAAGAGAATTCATGGTTAGGCATATCATAAGGTCTTCTAAGTTACAAAGTATTGCAGTGTCTGGTAGTGTTGTCTGGATAAATAGTGTGTTTATAATCTTTAGGTGAGATTTGTTGTGAAGGAGTTTGTTGGTTTCCAGGATGTTCTTGGATCATGTTCAGGTGAATTTTGTTGTATGAAAGTTTCAGATTGATCAAAGGAAGTGTGTAATTCAAAGTTTAATGTGTTTTAACAAGTAACAACTAACCTGGTGTTTACACTACATTCAAATATGTTCAAGTCTTATTGAAGGCATAACGTGGTATGTAAGATTTAATTTGGGTCCCAGTTAAGTGTTTTTTTGGTCCACTTTCGTTCCTATCCACCACAGGAATGTTTAGTGCTAACCTGATTTGAAATTGCAAAGTGTGAAGCATGCATTGCCGACCTTGGATTTTTTTTTTGAGGTTGAGGATGGTATAAGTGTGAGTTGAGATGTTGAAGGTTGTCAATATAGAAAGGATAGATGTGTGTGATGCAAGTGATGCAAATTTCTAAAGAGTAGAGTGCAAGTTTGAGTAGATTAGTGTGAACTTCAAATTGTTGGACTTTTGAATGTAGTGAGCTAAAGGTTTCCACAATCATTCAAGCAAGACTGTGAAGGTGTTGGAGCTATTGTGGTGGATTCTATGTTGCATTGAGAAGTTTTTCTCCATGTGAAATTTCTCTTCTATATTCTTTTTTATGTGGTAGTGAGCCTTGGTTGTGAGCCTTTTTGGACAGTGCATCCTATTCTGGTAGTAAGCCCTTGTATCAATTTTGCAATTACTTATATCGTGAGCTAATCATCAATGTTGTTTTTCCCTCATTGGTTTTTCCACATAAATCTAGTG
This sequence comes from Sequoia sempervirens, assembly GCA_007258455.2. NCBI lineage: Eukaryota > Viridiplantae > Streptophyta > Pinopsida > Cupressales > Cupressaceae > Sequoia > Sequoia sempervirens. Next base: position 168,504,388 of record VDFB02086081.1, on the reverse strand, counting down.
TTCTCTTCTGTATGGTGTTGGTTTTTTCAGTTTCTATTATTTTCTTTTCATGCTTAAACATTATAACAAATTAAGGGTTTAATGAATGCATGTGGATCTGATTACTATTGAGGGTTTTGATGTTTTAATTTGGTACAATTGATTTACCCCACCTCTTAGTTGTCTTGTTCATTCAACAATTGGTATCAGAGCAAGGTTCCTTTGAGAAAAACTTAACTACTTGAGGTAGACCTAAGATGGAAAAAAAGATAGATTTCCCTAAGTTTGATGGTACAAATTATGCATTTTGGAAGACAAAGATGGAAGGATATATGGCATTCTTTAGATATGAGATTGAAAATGTAATCAAGAATCAATATATTGCACCTGCAAATGGTTTGAGCACAAGTGATGAGATCAAGGCACATGAAATAAATGGTAAGGAAATATTTATTCTTGTGAACAATCTTTCAAATTCTGAATTAGTTGAAGTTATGAATCTTAAGATTGCTAAATAAGTTTGGGATAAGCTAGAAAGAATTTATGAAGGATATGACAAGGTTAAACAAGTGAAGTTGTAGAATCTGAAGGCACAATTTGTGACCTTGTGAATGTATGAAGATGAAACAATTACAATCTACATGCAGAGGGTTGATGAGCTAGTAAGTGCGATGAGAGGTCTTCGTGCACAATTCAAAAAACTTACGGTGGTAAAGAAATTTATCAAATATATTCTTGATTCTTACAGTGAAAAGGTATATGCTATTGAGGAAGTCACAAATTTTAATACTTACTTCATTTCAAATGAGAAAACATGATTTGAAAAATGGTACAAAAGTGGAGACTAGTTTCAAAGCTAGAAAATCAAAAAGATTGAAGATGTAGATGGAGAAGATCTTGATGATGTGGAAGCTAACTTTGTAAGAAGGATGAAAAATGACACCGGTAAGTACAAAGGTAAACTATCTTTCAAATGTTTTAGCACTGGAAATATAGGTCATTATGCCTCAAGATGTCCAAATAGAGCTATGAACAATAAAAGTAAGGAGAACAAAGGAAATATGATTAAGAGAAGTCACTATGTTAGAGAACATGTTGGTATTTCTGATGATGAATGCTTGTTCTTGGCTATAAAAGATGAATCTACTTCTACTAACTCTGAAATTTGTGCAAAGGAAATTGTTCCAAAAAAGAAGGATAAGATTGAAGGTACTTTGGTATCTAATTTTCATGCTAGCCAAGATAAAAAACTATTGGGTTGTTGACAGTGGCTGCTCTAAGCACATGAATGGAGACAAGAGTAAGTTTGTTAAAATTGAAAAGTGTGATGGAGGATTAGTTAAATTTGGAGATGATATAGGAGCTAATATTTGTGGAATAGGTTCAATCAGTTTTGATGGCAAGCATAATACTGAAGATGTTTACTATGTCAAAAGGCTTAAGGCATAATCTTTTGAGTGTTGGATAAATGTGTAGCAAATGATATAATCTTGTATTTAAGGATGAAAGTTGTGAGATTAGAAAAGTGATGCAGGAGCATCCATGGTGAAGGGAAATCATCATCAAGAAAAAAAGAGGGAATTTTATTTTTATTTTCCTAAGGTTTGGTATTTTATGTTTTCAAAGAAATAACATGAAATGTTTGACCAAAATAATATTTTAAATAAATTAGTCTTTATTAAAGTTGCATTTTTTGGTGTTGGAGATAATTGTGGAGGAAATTTTGAAGACTGAAAAAAAAATCAAAATAGGCAAATTGGGCGTGGATTTTTGGGAGATACACTCTATGACAATTCATTTATTATTCCTTAAATTTAGTAATGAAAATTTGATGCCCAATATTGAGTTGTTGGATTTCTTTTATTTTGGGGTCCTGTTGAGTGGAGTGGGGAATTCAAGTTGTCATCCAAAATTGGTAATTTCATGAAGATGGGTTCAAAGATTCTTTTAACATTTATTATGTTAATTTTTAATGCATTTTGTGAGGATTTTCCAGGTTGGGTGTGGAAATTGAGGAGTTATAGGAGAGCTAAGATTGAATGCAATATTTATGTCTTAGCTTGTCAAATTCACAAGTTGCTTTTCCAGATTTTTTGAGAAGTCTCTCCTAGGGTGTAGCAATTTTTTCTTGGGCATATTGGATTCATGTTTTTGCAGGTTTGAAAATGAATTTGCAGCAACACATGGATGGGGTTATAGAGGTTTAATTTGCAGCAAAATGGATCCACTAAAAGTATGCAACTTGTAGGAGAAAATCTTGTCAAAGATGTTTGTTTGGAGGAAATCATTTTGTGATTGTTGTTTGCTGTTTTAAATCAGTTTAGTTTTCAGATTTGTAATGGAATACATCAGCCCATATAGCTATAAATAAATTTATTTTCATTTATGCCTTGAAGTTGTATTAATTTAGGGGATTCTGTATGAAGATTATGAAACATTTCTAGCAGATTTGAATTTGATTTCTTGCATTTTTTTAAGATGCATGTATGTGTTATGAGTTTGAGAATGAGGGTTTGAGTTTCTTTTTCATCAAAAAGGATCTAGAACTGTGATTGTTTTGGGTAAGAGGACATATGGAAATATTTATAAGCTCAAGGGGGTTGATGGTCATTTCTTTACGACTTAGATTAATGACAATTCGTTATGGCACCAGAGGATGTGTCACATGAATTTTGACAATATGGTTAGAATCAATTTAGTTCATGCAGTAAGAGACCTACCAAGAATCATAAAGCCTATCAATGCCATTTGCAAAGATTGTCAATTCAAAAAACAAACAAGGAGTAGTTTCAAAGAAAAAGAGCAATTTGCTACTAGACTACTAGAATTAATACATACATATCTTTGTGGTCCTATAAGGGTGAGAATTCTTCAAGGTGACAAGTATTTTATGCTTTTGATTGATGATTATTCTAGAATGACTTGGGTTACTTTTCTTAGAGAAAAATATGAAGCTCTAGATAAATTTAAAGAATTTAAAGCTATGGTTGAGAATGAGATGGATTTGAAGACCAAATGTTTGAGATCTGAAAGAGGTGGAGAAATCACCTCTAATGAGTTTAACATGTTTTATGAAGATCATAGAATAAAGAGGCACTTGTTTTCTTGTAGAACTCCTTAGTAGAATGGAGTTGTTGAAAGGGAAAAAAAAGCTATTCAAGAAGCTATAAGGACTATGATGAAAGAAGCTAAACTATCAGAAGTCTACTGGAGAGAAGTAATTTATACTGCTATTTACATACTTAACAAAGTTTAAGCCAAAACTAACAAAACAAAGACTCCCTATGAGTTTTGGTATGGAAGGATTCCTACTATCAAGTACTTTAGAGTATTTGGAAGCAAATGCTATATTAGAAGAGATGAAGAAAAATTGGGAAAGTTTGATTCAAGGTATGATGAGGTATCTTCCTTGGATATTCTACTAAAACCAAAGCTTATAGATGTTACAACAAAAGGCTAAGAAAGATTTTTGAAAGTGTAAATGCCAAGGTTGATGAAGATTTACAGAATTTAGTTGTTATAGATGGATATGTGTTAGATGAACCCACCTACGGAGAAGAAGAAGAAGAAGAAAAAACTAAGGAAAAAGAAGTACATAATGAAGAGGAAGAAGCTCTGGAAAAGACCCCTAAGACCCACAAGTATGTGCAAAGACATCATTCTGAAGAACAAATCATTGGAGACAAGAGGAAAGTTGTATTGACAAGAAGAAGAGCTATTGAAGTTGAGGTAAATCTATGTTTACTTTCCAAAATGGAACCAAAAATAGTGAGTGAGGCATGCAAAGATGAATATTGGATTCATAAGGAAATAAAAGAAGAGTTGGAAAAAATTGAGAAAAATCAGACTTGGTATTGGTTCCTAGACCTAAAAATAAGAATATAAGTGGAACTAAGTGGGTATTCAAAAACAAGTTGACTGAGAATGGAGAAGTGGTTAGAGATAAAGTAAGGCTTGTGTGTAAGGGTTACTCACAAGTTGATGCAAATCAACAATTGAGGATCCAAGAATGGATTGTCAATCATTGCAACAAACACAAGCATAATATTTTAAACTTTCAAAACATAAATTGTAGTAAAAAGCATGAAAAAGCATCATTTTTATTCATGAAATTCCATACATAAACAAATATGATAGGTGCACACTCCTGCAGATGAATATTAAGTCTATCTATTGGAATCAAGTCCCAATCCAAACTCTAACTCAGATTATTTTAAAAATCAACATGAAAATCCTCTTTTAACATGAAGTAAACACAACAAAAAATTCCAACTGCAGGCAAGAAGATTCATCCCAAATCTATGTGGTAAACATCTCCAACAACTCACTAGAAAAAATATCTCCTATCTTGCATCCTTCTAATAACTTCTCTTCACTTCAAGATTTCTCTTTTCCTCCTAACAATCATGGGCATTGAATTCTTGCACACACCAGCAATATCTTTGCATTTCCCCCCTTCTATCTAGGCATGGGAAATTTACCCAATTAGACCTCCACATAATGGACACCAAGATTCTTCCTAGCACCACAATCTTGATTACCAATCCCTTCCCACTCCACTTTCTCCATCACCAGATATTTTGGGGCTGTCAAAACTCAAAATAGGCCAAAAAATTATGAATTTTAAATGCTCCATAATATGTATTAAATGCTCTATTCTTGTTTGGGCATTGGTTTTTTTTTTCTCTTAGATTTTGGAGAACAATGCATTAAAATGCAACTTTATTAGCAAACTTCAACTTAGAAAATCAAACTCCCAAATTTAATAATTTTATAAAGAGCTAGAGGAGAGCAAATATTTTAAGGAAAATCCCACCTACAAGACCAAAAATCAAATTACAATAAAATAATAAATAAGAGGAAACCAATAGTTTTTTTTATGTGCAAGATTTCCCGTGCACCTCGATGCTCCTGCATCAAACACCCCAGGTAAGAATAAATGTTTCATGAGTGAAGCTCATGAACATTTGAATAACATGTGCTTATTTTGGATCCAACCTTCTTATTTATCATTTTGAAATTTATTCTTCACCTTACCTTGTACCTTCATGTTTATCTCTCCTTTCATCCTTCCTCTCTTTCTTCCTCTTATGAAATTTAATCCAGCATAATCTAACTCCCAACAATATGCTTCTTCCCACTCCATATCATCGTCTTCAACACTTGCATACAAATCAACTCCAAAAAAATTATGGAAATTAATGAATTTTACTTTTTTCTCACCTATTTATCCTTCATCTTCTTCTTCTTTTGGGTCAATAAAATGAGTAGAATCTCACTGCAAATCATCTTGCAACCTATGATTGCTGCACCTAACCACTCTCATTTCTCCATATTATTTATCCATTTCTTTCAAATAAGAATTAACTTCAATGCCAATGCCAACAAAATGTGAAAATTTGACATTTACCTCTGAAATTTCACCTTTCCTTACTGCTGCAACATTTCTTCTAACCCCATCATATAATCCCTTTACAACCATATCATTTGCATGTGAATAAACATCATCAATTTTTTTGTGAAAATAAGGCCTTATCCCATCACCCTCTACTATAAATTTATCATTCTTCCCCACATGTTCTTATTTGCATTGTTGTCCCAAAACTTCCACTTTTCTTATGTTCTTCATAGAACCAAAATCAACTACAACTTCACTATTATCCATTCTTGCAACTTCATTATCATCTACTACAAAAAAATTATTATTTTTAGTCATCCTCATACCCACAAATACATTGTCTTCTTTTGCATGCAACTTATTTTCAAGTGCATATTCACAAATATTAGAAAAACAAAACTCTACTGTGTAATCTCTTGCTTTGTTGATGTTGCAACCTTCTCTGCTTTATGGTTATCTGCTATAATCTTATTGTTTTCTTCTTCTATATTCTCTCTTGCACTCAAATGTATTGTTTTCTTCAACATCATTATGCCCTTCCAAGGACCAATTGCTGTCCCAACTTTACAATTACTTGCTTCAACATATTTCTTCATCTTTTCTACATGGAAATCAACATCAATATTATCTTTGCAAAACTCATAAAATGAGGTAGTACCTTTGCTTTTGTTGCTACAATTTATTTTTCTTTACATGCAACTTCCTTGTCCTCCACTTTGATTCCTTCAACAAGACATATATCAACTACTACTTCTTTATTTTCCTCAATTTCTCCTGTATCCTCTTGCATGGGTATCTGTTCTTTTCTAATGCCACTTGTGTGACACTCGTCTGGATTTTCTTGTCTACCTAAATTCAAAGTAATGTTAGAACATAAAATATTGGATTCATCTTTTCCCATCTTCATTTCCTCTATCACCTCTTCTTCAAATATTTTTTTTGTATTCTTTATCTCCTTTTTCTTTCTCCATTCTTTCCTCGTGTCCTTTCCTTGATTTCTTTCATATATATTTGAGTGGGTTGCTCCCACATGACTTTCTTTCCTTGTTCTTTTCATCATAGGGCTGAAACATTGTACTTTCAAACTACTCTTTTCACTTTCCTCTTTGTTAAACCTCTAATTTTCCTCTTCAACCTTTTTCCTTGTTGCCACTTCCACTTCAGCAACTTTGCTCTTTTTTGTAATCACAATTTTTTTAGGAAAGTAATATCTTTCCAAGGCCTCCACTCTAGCCTCAATCTTCTTTATTTCCTCAAATAGCCATTTGTTAAATCTCTTTTATTCCCAATCTTCCCAATACTGTTCCCAATATAGCATTCTTATAGGTCTTTTCAAGACCCATCTTGTCCTCTTCCTCAAAGACATTTTGTCAAACACTTTCCACAAACACACTACCCTCTACCCAACAAAGAATATGGAAGATGCTTCCTCTACCCACTCTCTTAGTGGAGGAACTCTACACCTTCTACCTAGATTTATCTCTGCTGGAGGATAGTACTTACATACCCTCTCTTATGCTTGCAACAACAAAATCATTATAATGCTTGTGACAAACAACTCTTTCACAACTCTCTCTTTTTCAACTCTCTCAACACATTTCCAATAATATTCTTGCTCCACACATTCCAACATCATACCCGCTCTGATACCATATGATGCAAATCAATGATTGAGGATCCAATAATGGATCTTCAATCATTGTAACAAACTCAAGCATAATATTTTTAACTTTCAAAACATAAATTGCAGCAAAAAGCATGAAAATGCATCATTTTTATTCATGAAATCCAATACATAAACAAATATGATAGGTGCACACTCCTGCAAATGAATATTAATTCTATCTACTGGAATCAAGTCCTAGTCCAAACTCTATCTTAGATTATTTTTAAAATCAACAAGAAAACCCTCTTTTAACATGAAGTAAACACAACAAAAAATTCCAGCTGCAGAAAAGAAGATTCATCCCAAATCTATGTGAAAAACATCTCCAACAACTCACTAGAAAAACCACCTCCTCTCTTGCATCCTTCTACTCTCTTCTCTTCACTTCAAAATTTCTCTTTTCCTCCTCACAATCATGGGTGTTGAATTCTTGCACACACTAGCAATATCTCTACCCTCCCCCCCTCTATCCATGCATGGGAAATTTACCCAATTAGACCTCCACATAATGGACACCAAGATTCTTCCTGGCACCACACTCTTGATTGCCAATCCCTTCCCACTCCACTTTCTCCATCACCAGGAGTTTTGGGGCTGTCAAAGTTCAAAATAGGCCAAGAAATTATGAATTCAAAATGATCCATAATATGTATTAAATGCTCTATTCTTGCTTGGGTGTTGGGTTTTTTTTCTCTCTTAGATTTTGGAGAACAATGTATTAAAATGCAACTTTATTAGTAAACTTCAACTTAGAAAATTAAACTCCTCAATTTAATAATTTTTTAAAGAGATGGAGGAGAGCAAATATTTGAAGGAAAATCCCACTCGTGAGACCAGAAATCAAATTACAATAAAATAATAAATAAGAGGAAAACAATATTTTTTTTGATGTGTAGGATTTCCTGTGCACCCAGATGCTCCTGCATCACAAGTAGAAGGAATACCCTTTGAAGAAACATTTTCCTTGGTGGCTAGGATGTAAACAATCAAAATGTTTTTGGAATTTTCAGCATACAAATACTTTAAAGTTTATCAGATGAATGTGAAGTTTGCTTTCCTGAATGGGGAATTAGAGGAATAAGTTTACATGGAAAAACTAGAAGGATTTTAGTTATCAGAGAAACTAGACATGTTTTACAGATTGAAAAAGGAATTATATGGATTAAAGCAAGCTCCCAGAGGTTGGTATGCAAGATTGGACAAATGTTTGATACAACAAGGATTCAACAAGGGTACCATAGATAGTAATCTTTAATTTAAAGTTGAGGAAGATAGAATCTTGATAGTGGTTGTGTACATGTGAATGACATTATCTTTGGAGTCAATGAAGATATGTGCAAGAAATTTTCTGAAGAGATGCATAAAGAGTTCAAGATGTCAATGTTTGGGGAGATGAATTTCTTCCTTGGGCTAAAAATCAGTGAGACAGATAAAGGCATATTCATTTCACAATCAAAATATGTTAAAGAGATGTTGAAGAAGTTTGGAATGGATGGACTTCAAACTAGTATGTACTCCTATGGTTACTGGTTGCACATTAAGCAAGGATGATGAATCACCTAAGGTTGATCTGAGCAAGTACAAATCTATGGTTGGTGGACTGCTATATTTAACTACTACTAGACTAGATATCATGCATGTAGTTTGTCTTGTGGCTAGATTTCAAGAAGATCCTGAAGAGTCACATATTGTCACAATAAAGAGGATATTCAGATATTTAAAAGGCACTTTGGATTATGGATTATGGTATCCTAAGGATATTGATTTCACATTAAGTGCATACACAAATGTAGATTGAGTTGGATGTGTTGATGATAGGAAAAGTACAAGTGGTGGTGCATTCTTTCTTAGATGTAGATTGGTGGAATGGCTAAGCAAGAAACAAGATTTTGTTTATTTATCTACTACAGAGGCTAAGTTTATTGCAACAACATCTTGTTGCACACAAGTATTGTGGATGAGATAGGAATTAAATGATATCAGAGTAGTGTATAATGAGCTTATTTATATCTTTTTGTGATAATACAAGTGTAATTAACATTTCAAAGAATCCAATGATGTGTTCAAGGACAAAACATATATCAATTGGGTATCACTTTTTGAGAGAGAAAGTTGTGGAGAATGAGGTCAAGGTTGAATACGTACCTACAAAGGATCAAATTGCTGACATATTCACTAAGGCTCTTCCTAAGGATACTTTTGAGTGTCTTTGGGAGAAGTTAGGGGTTATTTCCCCTCTTTCATTGAACTAGATGCACATGGAGATGCATTAGTCTTGTGGATCTATGGATTCATCCCTTGTCTGGATTGATGTTGGTGGATACCTCTCAAGGGGATTAGGTAGTTACATTATTGTAGTAATAATTTTATGCTGTCATGATGTAGAGGTTGCTAAGTTGATTGGTGTGTACTCCTAAGGGGGAGTATTCAAAGAAGTTGTAAGTATATTGGTTCTATGTCAAAGGGGGAGAACAGTGTAAAATAACTTATACTTTGCCATTGATGTCAAAGGGGGAGAGAAAGAATCATGTGAAAAAATCTATCTACACAGGGGGAGAGAAAGTGAAAGAAAATCATAAAAGAGAGAAAGTGTAATGAGATAGTCGTGAAAGGGGGAGAAAAGAGAAAAGGAAATAAGTATGTTCAGAGCTGTTGTGTCTTTGATGGTTTTTCACATCTTGTGTTGCCATCAATGACAAAGGGGGAGATTTTTGCAAGTATGAAGGTGTTGTCATTGATGCCAACAAGCCTATGTTATCATTAATGTTATTAGTGCAGTGGTTGAGAAAATATTTTTTCTTTGATAAGCTTCTATTTATGGTTCTAATGTTGACGATATTGAGAAATTTGATAAAATAAGGAAATATGGTGTTGCAAAAGTGTTTTGGTTTGCAGAGGTGTTCTAGTTTTGCTTCACATTTCTTCTAGGGTGAAGATCTACTTTTGTGGTTTGGATATGTTAGCTAGAGATGTTCAAAAGTTTTATATCCAAAATTTTGGCTTCTGGATCACTGGTTAGAGGAAGTTGTGTTCACTAGTTTGTGAATTGGTTTTGTAGTCTGTGTACAGATGTGTTTGAGAGAAATGTATTTTCTCTACATTTCTCTGTAGTTGTTTTTCAAGAATTGTGGTTCTGACAGAGAGTTAATGGTGTTGTTATCTTTCTTGCATCAAGAGAATTCATGGCTAGGCGTATTAGAAGAATGTATTTTGAGTTATAGAGTATTGCAATGTCTGAAAATGTTTTCTCGATAAACAAGTATGTTTATAATCTTTAGGTGAGAATTTTTGCAAAGGATTTTTTTGGTTTCTAGGATGTTCTTGGATCACGTTCAAGTGAAGTTTGTTGTCCAAAAGTTTTAGATTGATCAAAGGAAGTGTGTAATTCAAAGTTTAATGTGTTTTCATGAGTAATGGTTGACTTGGTGTTTACATCAAATTCAAAGATGTTCAAGTGTTATTAAAGGCATAGCATGGCATGTGAGATTTAATTTGGGTCCTGGAGTTAAGTGTTTTTTGGTCTAATTTTGTTCCTATCCACTATGGGAATGTTTAGTGCCAACCTAATTTGAAATTGGGGTAAACCCACAAATCTAGTTTACAATTTCAGTGAGGAAGGAAAATTGCAACAAACGCCCCCATGGAGAAAATTTTGGTTTTTGGGGGTTCAAATGAACTTTTTGTTTGAGTGAACGAAAAGGGGGTTTGCTTGAACCCCACTTCGAGGGAACCTATTTAATGCTAGGTCCCACCATATTCCACATTTCTCAAAATGAAAAACAAAGGAAAAGTTAGTGGAAAGGGGGGCTCACTTGAACCTAGGTTCATTCGAACCCCCCTTTCCCCCCTTCTCCTCCTCTAGCACCAAATTTCTCCAAAAATTTTCCCTTTGAAGCTTGAGTTGAGGATGGAAATGGAGGAGAATTCATAGACCCAACTGGATGATGGCAGTCCTTGGAATGAGCTATCCAACGAATATAATTTTAATATGTCTTGGTTTTATTATGTATTTTTTTTTAGTTTGATTAAACATAGGTTTTTCACCGAAAATCAAGCTCTATTCTGCACATGTGGAAAAGTAGCAGATTATCATTTTCTTTTTTGAAAAATATTAGTGCACTAGATATTGAAGTCCTTGATCCAACAAAAAAAATAAAAACTTAATTTTGATACATACAAAAAGAGTTATGCTATATATTGTTTGCCTATGTCTAAATTGTAATTGGTTTGACTCAAAACTTGATTAAGGAAAAAATATTCAATAAAACACTATGAAACCAAATAAAAGTGCTAGATATCATAGTTACAAATCTAAATTCGAAAAAAATAGAATTTTATCCTTCATGGAAAAAAAGGTGTATTGTATATGGTGAGCATCACTCCTTAAAAATGGTGTTTACTAAAAACAGCCTAGTTTTCAAAGGAGATAGAAAAAGAAGTGCAAATCTGATTCCAATTTTTTTGAAAAAAGTATATTTAGAATCTATAGACAAAATGTCACAAATCACTAGTTTGCATCATCTTCAAATTCCTCATGGTTTAGCCACTATAGGTGCCCGAAAGTGAAGATTTAGTTAGAAAAAATTAGTTCAGTGTCCAATTTGGCCAAAAATTGTAAACCAGTATTGTGGGATCACCCATTGCAAAGTATAAGCATGCATTTCAAACCTTAGAGAAATTTTTTGAGGTTGGGGATAGTATAAGTATGAGTTGAGATGTTGAAGGTTGTCAAGATAGAAAGGATACATGTGTGTGATGCAAGTGATGCAAATTTTTGAAGAGTAGAGTGCGAGTTTGAGAAGAGCTGTGCGAGTTTCAAAGTGTTGGAATTCTAAATGTAGTGAGCTAAAAGTGTTTGCAATCATTCAAGCAAGACTACAAAGATATTGGAGCTATTGTGGTGGATTCTATATTGCATTGAGAAGTTGTTCTCTGTGTAAAATTTCTCTTCTATCTTCTTTTTCTATGGCTATGAGCCTTTTTGGATAGTCCTTCCTATTTTGGCAGTGAGCCCTTGTACCGATTTTGCAATTACTTATATTGTGAGCTAATCCTCACCTTGGATTTTACCTCATTGGGTTTTCCATGTAAATCTGGTGTTCTCTTATGTATGGTGTTGGTTATTTCAATTTATGTTATCTGCTTTTCATGCTTAAACATTATAATAGATTAAGGGTTTAATGAATGCATGTGGATCTAATTACCATTGAGGGTTTTGATGTTTTAATTTGGTACAACTGATTCAACCCCCCTTTCAGTTGTCTTATTCATTGAACATTCACTTCTTACACAACTTCAATGTAGCATAATAATTTGTCTTTGTGATGTGTTTTCTCTTTGTTGATGGTGTAAAAAATAGGTGTGTGTTCATTGAGAATGTTTCCCAATTCTCATGTTGTGAATATAGGTACTTTAATATGCATATGCATTTTTGTGGTGGCATGTTGGTGGTTTCAATTATGTATTATATTTCTATTTGGTTATGGTTACATGATATATCATATCATGATTCAACTAATCTCCATGTCTTATTCATTATTCTAATTATACTTGGCTTTGAGATGTATATAATTTATTTTCTAAGAAAATTTTCTTGCCACATATGTGGCTTAATTTACCATTATTTTCATGTTTTGAACAATTTGAATCATTGTTTTCATGTTTTTTATTTATAATTGATAATTTTCAATTAGTGCTTTCATTATTTTGATCAATTTTATTTGATTGTTATAATTAACATCATGCCAAGGAAATGCACAAATACTCAAACATTGGAGGAGTGTGAAGCCAAGAACATGAAGAAAATATAATGAATGAGATAACTTCATGAAATGTAAGAAATTGAAATCCATAGATGAGGATATATCATATTTTTTTGATTCAATTAAATTATGAATTATCCATTCAAGGCATGAAAGAAAAGAATTTAGAGAAACAAATACATAAATTTAATGAAATAAAGAAATTGAACCCCAAAGTTAAAGGCACATCCTCTTTGACATCCCAATATGATATTAAATAAAATTTTCAAATTATATCAATTGAATTAATAAATAACGATAAAATCAATGATGATGTTACACCAATTGTTCAATCTGTTCAAAATATAACAAATATACTAAATTTTGAAGATAAACATAATTTGTCTAATGAAACAAATCTATGTAATGAAGCAATTTTACCATTCAAAGAACCTCATAAATTTTGCATAAAACACAAAAAAATAATTATTGAAATTAATGAGAACATTTTGAAACCAATGGTTGACAAGATTTTTAAACATAGTTGTAGAAGAAATGTAATAAAAGGTAGAATTTATAATTTTTCAAAAATTAAAAGAAATAAAAAGATGCCAATTGTTTATTGAAATAATGAAAAATATTAAGTCCTAAGAATATAAAATACTAATAGTAAATTATAAAAAATCTAATCAATGTATATGAAAGAGTGGGTTCAACCTCACACACCAAAGATAATAATGTTACACAAAGTGTAACTATATCAACTATGGTAAATAATCTAACAAAAAAATCTTGCCTAATAAGGAAAATAAGTTAAAGACTAAAAATAAGTAGAAAAACACCAATGAAAGTCGTTGAGAGACATGAAAAAATTGAAGACCCAAATAACAATGAACTGTGAACATTCTTTAGTAGACTTCCATGATAAAATAAAGTCATAGTTCAAGATTTAAAATATTTAATTGAAGAATTTTTGAAAAATAACACAAAAGTTTCACCTAATCAAAGAGATTTTATGAAAAAGAGATTTTTTTGTTAAAACCGAAAGCCATAGCTAAAGGATTTTTTGGTTGTGACTCAAACATAATTTTTATCCAATTTTTTAGAGATGAATCTTCAAATTAAAATTAGTCAAAGATAATGGAAATGAAAAACTTTTTAATGTCAAAATAAATTACACACACAATCTGTTGTTATAGAGTCCACATTGAATATTTAAATCATTGTGATATTTTTTGACATTTATGTGTAACTTTGCACAACAGTGAGATTTTACAAGAGTGTATGATACAAGCTCCACCTAGATTATCAAGATATTTCATTTCAAGCATTTTATGTGAAATAATGGGTGGACAATTATTTTACAAGAATCATGTTTGGATGGAACACGTGATAGTTGTGATGGTTTTTAACATTTGATAAATTATGTACACATAAAGAATACACATATAGTTAGAAAATAACTAGTAAGTTTTAGAAAATATAGGTCAATCACATACACTCTAAAGGATGGTAAAAAGGTAAAAAGATGTGAATTAGTGAGTGAAATATATCAATATATCAATATATCAATTTATGTTTATTTTTTGAGAGAATATATTGTATGAAGCTCAATTGTTGAACTTTCAGTTCAAGTTCTGTAAGGACGCATTTCCTCTTCATACCATTGTCTTAATTATAAACTTTGTAGATAATTATACACTACAAAAACAAAATGAGGTTCAATCATAGTACCACAACTCCACTCAAGTTGCTATATTTGTGTATAAATCATTCATTCATACACTTGATAGTATAGAGGAAGATAGAAAGATCCAAGGGAGTATCATTTTTATATTAGTGATGATAGCAAAAATTCTATAAAGTTTATGCAAGGTTTCTTTTAGATGTTCTATGGTAATCTAAGTAGCAAGAACATCACATTTGATTGAATTATCATATGGTTAGATAATTTTACATTGTGACTTAAGAACTATAATTTTACATTGTGACTTAAGAACTAAAAGATGTTCTATTGGTTGAGAAGGATGCAAAAGATGAGTGAAATTCAACATAAATAAAATTTCTCTAACGTTGGGCATGAAAAATGGAGTATAATGATGCAAGAGTATGTATTAAAAGAGTCTTAGCACAAGAAGAGTTGAAATACAACGTTCAAAGTTGATAGATGCATCATCTAATGTCTAATTGTGTAACTATATGATTGTTTTTGGTAATGAAGGTAATCCTATAGTTCATAGAATTTTTTGTTTGGTAGACAAAGCTAATATTATAAAATATGAATATTGTTGTGCATTGGCAAGATTAAATGAGTTCTACTCTTTTAGAAGATTAATTGGAGGTTCATGGAATATTCATATGATTCTATAACATGTTTTTTCTCTCATGTAAATATTTTCCTTGGAATGAGTGTGATTCAAAAGGGTTGGTTGATAAATGGTGTGTTATAACTTTAAGCTCACTCAAGGCATATCAACTTTTAAGAACACTATAACTAACAAATATGGAATCATCAATTGACTATGACCATATTTTAGACCTAGTTCAAGAAAGTATTAGAGATGTATTATTTAATAATATCAATATTTTATCTTAATATGTAGTATTTGTGTATCAATTATTGAATTAATCATATCAAATGTATAATTCAATGCAAGTCATATTTATGTAGTTATCAAGGATGAATACAATGAATTAAAGATTAGATTATTTATGTCATTATGTTGAGACAAAAAATAAATTGAGAGCCCCTATTATTGATGGAGAAGATATTAAATATCTTAAAAGGTCAGTGGTTGTTATTAGAACATGGCTTAGAAGGTACTCAATGAAGAATTTTGATGTGTGGCTATGTCGAAAAATTTGACATAAATAGGAAAATTCTTTATTATTCTAACCTTGTCATGGCATCAAATATTCAATTGATCAAATATGGGGTAGACCATTGAATAAGAACATGTAGAAAGTTAGTGAGTTTGATCATGAATCAATATTCAATGCCATAAAGAGTAGAGTGGATCCACATGGTTCATTGTATTGAATTCACACTATAACAAGTATGTTTTACAAATTGCAAGTATACTATTTATTTATTAAGTTTATATTTTGATGATATTTTTCTTTCTTTAATTTGAGGTTCACCTTTCAATTTATTTATTTTTATCATTTTATTCTTTATTTTGTAGTGATTAAGTGATTGTACTATTATAAATTGTCACCCTTGACAATTGTTAGAGTTATCATACATTAGCTAATAATTAATTAATCTTTAATTGATTATTAGTCTAATTTATTCTCACACACTTTAGCCAAACTTATGAATGCTTTATTAGTTGAGTTAATATTAGATCATTATGTCACATCTCATGTGATGTTGACACTTGTAATGATATGATCCCTTTCTCATTTAGGGATTTACTCTTATAAGCATTCAACCCTCTTTGTAATTAACTTTCAGATATTATTCATGAGAAATATCTTGAGCTTTCATATCTTTTTGAAAGCTTCTTCTGTAACTTTTCCTTGTTGATGAATTTAGCAATTCTTGTTTGCAGATCTCTTGCGTGGAAGGTGTCTTTGTTTGTTGTTTGATCATGTGGATCATGGTTTTGTGTTTGTTTCACAATTCTAACATTGTATTTGAGCGTGGATTCAACAAACCTCTTCTCAATTTATGAGTTTTTCTTCTTCAACAAGGGTTGTAGGCTTTAGATCTAAATCCCCTTTGTGCTTTTTGCAAATTTTGGAGGTGGGCATTTTTTGAAGCATTTTTGTGTGAAAAGGACCTCGTTGTTGGATCCAAAGCTGTCGAGAAAGTCAAATCTGGCTTTTGTTTCACTTGATTTTGATTCTTTTTGTCAAATCTGTGAAGGTTTGAAGAAAGGTCCTTTTAGCCATATCAAAGGGGTGCCTAATTTTTTGGGGCGTTTTGAGCCCAAACGGGCCTCACTGTTGTGTCCAGAGCGACCAAAAACCTTAAGATCACCTATCAAATTGTCAATTTTCGTGAAGTTGGCATATGAGGAAAAAACATTTTTGCTAGGGAAGCCGTATGGCCTCCCCAACACACCGATCAAAAAAAAAATTCACAATAAAATATTCTCAGGTAGGCATATGTTTTTTATAAATTTCTTTTTTTGAAATTTATTAAAATATATATATATATATATTAAAAAGGCAGGCAAAATTTTTATTTTTTAAATTTGAGGGGGTAGTTTTTTTAAATTTCTAGGTGCATTTAGGAGGGGAGAATACCGTAGGTACTTGCCATGGCAGGCCTGTGGGCCCCACCTGTACCCACCAACACCTCCAAAGAGCCAGAAACGTTTACAAATTGACCGATGACATGCAAAGAGTTGTAGGCTTTTTTCTACTTCCAGCAGCATTTTTTCCCTCACACCGGCGACATTCTCCAAGTTGGCGGCATTAAAAAAAACTAGTGGTATTTTCCTAGCCCAGCGACCAATCTCCATTTTTTTGGCAACCTTTGGTTTCTCTGGTGATCATCGATTTTTTCAAGGCAAGCAGGGAATATTCTGTTTCATGTAGGGAATATTCAGGCAAATATTTTTTGCAGGGGGACTAAATTTTTTTCCTATCAGGAGGGAATATTCCGCTAACGTCATGTTGAGGTTAGCATGATGTCATCTGTATAGCCTAGGGCTTGGCCCCTTTTGACCCCCTTTGTGCCCTAAAAGGGGTGTTTTTTTTCTTTTGGCCGTATTTGGGGCATATGATATTGTTTCTCAGCAAACGAGATATCATTGGAAAGCTAATTTCATCAACTTTCCAGTGGTGTGGGTTTCATCACCTATTGCTACTTATGGTGCATTCTATAGTCAATTGAATTAAAAGGAGTTGTTTTTAGTCCTGAGCTCGTAACTTTTGATTAGTTTCTCTATTTTTCACGACCTTAGTGGTGTTGGAACCATATTTTAGAGCTCGTTAGTTCCATCCATGCAATTTTTCTAGATTTCACTCCAAGTACATTTTATTCAATTTTTTGTGTTTTCACACTCTGGTGAATTACCTAGACATATTAGCTCCTAGGAACTTCTCGTTTGCATGGGTTGTTTTTTTTCTAGCTGCTCTTTATGTATTTCCATTATTCTATCCTATTTGGGAATTGTAGACATCCTTTTCATGCATATTCTCTTTTGTAAACACATTGAGATAAAGTGCCTAAGCATTGTATGTGTAGTATGGGATTCTTACACATCAATTTGTGCCTTGTTATACTTACACTATGATATAAAGTGCCATGGGGGTTGATGTTTTCCTTTGTTTGCCTTCATACCTTTCTCATGCATATGTGACTTTTGTTTTCACATCCTTTCTATCTACTTGTACTTTCATGTATGCACCTTCAGATGTTCTTGGTTCCTCTTCATGCACTACTTTTAGGCATTCAATTTTAGTGTACCTATCATACCTCTCCCTTGTCAGCATTATGGGGAGGTTTATACTGTTGGTGCTATTGCTTCCTTTGTTTCATTGGAGTGAGCTATGTATACAGTATTTGTTCCTATGTACTAGGTGGATGCAGCGACTAGTTACCCATGCATTTCGGTGAGATGGAGCACTTACCATATGGACACTCTTGCATTCCTATTTCTGGAGGTGACCTTATATTTTCTCATGATCAGTTCTTCATACTTTTGGTACCTTTTCCATCTTTATCTTCAAGTTTTAGGTGTTTTCCTTTGTTTTCCATTTGATTCGAGTAGTGTCATTAGGCCCACTCATACAAATTCTTGTCTTCTTTGATCCTAATCATCAAATGTTTCAAAGGAGGTTCTTCTTTTAGCAATTCAACAGTCTTTCTTTGACAGTGTTTGCAACTTCTTCATGCTTCTATATGTTCCTTTGTTCATGTCTTTTGGGACAACCTTGTTTTATTTGGAGGCTTCTTCAGTCCTTCAGTTGGATTTCATCTCTTTTTGGAGTAGATTTTTTCCCACAAGGTTTTGTCTATTTCTCCACATTATAGAGATTTTCTGCTTGTATATGGGTACCTTACTTGGCCTTGTTTTTCGGGACCCATCTTGCTTTCCTTTTAGGGTTTTTAGGTACTCCCTAAGTTTATCTTAAAGGGGGGTGTTAGAGTTATCATACATTAGCTAATAATTAATTAATCTTTAATTGATTATTAGTCTAATTTATTCTCACACACTTTAGCTAAACTTAGGAATGCTTTATTAGTTGAGTTAATATTAGATCATTATGTCACATCTCATGTGATGTTGACACTTGTCATGATCTGATACCTTTCTCATTATGGATTTACTCTTATAAGCATTCAACCCTCTTTGTAATTAACTTTCAGACATTATTCACAGGAAATATCTAGAGCTTTCATATCTTCTTGAAAGCTTCTTCTGTAACTTTTCCTTGTTGATGAATTTAGCAATTCTTGTTTTCAGATCTCTTGCGTGGAAGGTGTCTTTGTTTGTTGTTTGATCCTGTGGCTCATGGTTTTGTGCTTGTTTCACAATTCTAACAATAATTTCACACTATATTGACACCCTATTTTCCTATAACATCGATTATGTTAATAATTTATTAATTTTGAGTCTAGATTGGGAAAATAAATTAAAATCCTTGACATCCTAAGAAATTTGGGCCAAAACACCCAGTCAAGGGTGAGGGAGCTCCTAACCTCAATGTGACCTTTTTTAATAATTAACATTTTAGTGTCGGTCCTTGGAGATTTAAAAATGATCCCAAGTCAACCTATATCCAAAAAGATCAATTGGGATGCATATATAAACAAGTTCCCCTCTCATTTGGACGTTAGAAAGGAAAAATTATGAACAAGGCACTATCATGATCAATTATACACTTTCATGAATATATATATGAGTTATCCTCTACATGCTAGCTACAACCATCTATTGTGTTTTATGGAATAACCTCTTGTAGGTTTCTAAGAAATTCATTCATCCATCAACCAACTCCTTGTGACAACTTATGGTGTGAACATCACTTTAACATAGGTTTCATACCTATGGTAACATTATTCACTCTCCTTTTGATAAGAGGTTCCCTAAGAATCGAGAACCATTAGAGGTTCCCATGGTTCCTAGAACCTCAAGAAGCTCCAATGCTTGTTTCCTTTTCAAGGGTTCACCTAGAACTAGGAACCATCAAAGATTCCAGTGGTTCTGAGATCCATTGAAACTTTTAACAATACTACCTTGAAAATGACTAAGGAACAAGCTCATGGGTCAAATAAAAAGAAGGAACCAAGAACCTGTTAGAGGTTCTTACAGTTCTGGTAACTTGGTTAGAGGTCAGTAAGGTTCTAGGAACCAACCAAAGCTCTAATTGATAATAACTTAGCCAAATTTAACACAAATTTCCCCAAATTTAAATTAGAGGTACCTATTTTGGCACTTTAGAAGATATAAGATAGAAAACTCTCACAATTAGCCAATCTTAGGAATTTTTAATTTGCATAAATGACTAAGGTTAGGGGAAAGGGGATACAACCTAGAAGCACACTTTGACATGGATGAACCCACAATAACCTCTTAGATTGATTGTCATCAACGGGAAAAGTAATGATGGATACAAAGTGGCAACAATTACCAACACCCCCTAAAGTCCTAACATTATTGTAAAAAAGGTATTTTAAATATTTTATCAGTGTCTGATAAGGAATTGGGAAACTATCAGAGGTTTCCATGGTATCGAGAACCTCCCCAAGCTCCAAAAAACTTCATATATTTACCCAATTTATTCCTAAATGCACCTTTTCCATTGATTCCTACTTGATAATGTATGGCATAGAATGCGTTGAATAAATGTGGTCTCATTGGGACACCATGATTATGAATCTACACAAAAAAAATCAAGAAAATGTGTAGCAGGTATGACCCAACTCCCACGACCTTTGCTAGCACTCTCTTTACCTATGTAGGATTATATTAATTGGATGTTATAGTTTTCGGTGCTCCAGTAGCATGTCTACAAAATTTGAAAGGCATAGCAAGGCATGTGAGCTACTTAGTAGAATGCATCAAAGAAATGTAGTCTCATTAATGTGATGATTATAGAGTATGCCCAAAATAAGTTTTTGCATTGTGTAGAGATACTGCTTGAAGACATGGGAAAAGGTTGGGATTCTCATGTATATTTTTTGGCAATGAGTCTACAACCATAGAAATTTCTCTTAATATGGAAATTTGAAAGCTTTATTTTGACCATGGACTTATTCCTTAACTCTCTAATGGGGACTTGGGAAATATTTTTCTTGAATTAAAGGTTCCTACTCTTTAGAGACCATATCATGGTAACACTTTGGGTGATATGGATGCACAAGTGCCATTGAGTTATGCTAGATTTTACCAACATCCATGGTATTCAAAGAGAAGTCTCTTTTAAGATTATCCTAGTGTGTTTTGCACAAGAAGGAATGACAACTTCAGGTACAAAATTCTTTGATGTATTCAAAACTGAAATGTCTTGGTTTAGGGACAACTTGTGAAGCTTGAGTCTCAAAAAAGAGTCGATGAATAAATTTTTTATATGTTATATTGTGATTATATATCACAATTTTTAACATTCTCTATCTTAGCATATTGCATAACCCTAATTATAGAACTGATTATTCATGCAGCGAGTGGAATGTATATGATCAATCCACTTTTCCAATAGGTTGTTGTTAAAGAATGCAAAAAGTGTAGGTTACTTGTAATATTTAATATATTATTTACTAGTTTTAGATTCCTTGAAACTCAAAGCTCCTAGGTCATGTACCATATATTATATGCTATGCAAAGTTGATGATAGGTGGAATTGTTCCTTTAACTACTACATTAGAAATGTAATGTTATAGAAAAGTATGACATAACATTGAAATAGATGTTGCTCAAACATGTGGTTAAAGAGGCCCAAGATCATGAGGCTATAGTTTTTAGGCTTCAAGAAATGGAAATAAAAATGATTCTATTGTCACGAGACAGAGAAGAGATAGTGGCAAGTGTAAATGAAATGGTGGGCATAAAGAACAAAGAACATATTGGTGTTTACCTTTATGTATTTAATATTTGGAATAATCTTGGACTATTACAAATTGCTGAAGAAGATAGAGATTCCTAATAAATATGATGACACAATTGAGAATTTAATAGTGGAAGGTAAATTTAGTGGTGATGATATGTATTAGAATTGCAATGGAGACATAGTGAGTTAGGAAATAAAGGGGGATAGAAAGCTAGATTCCTTTGCTATAGATTAAAAGTGTCAACAACAATACAAAAATAATCATTGTTAAATAATGCATCCTTAAGGCTTAAGTGCCCCAACATGATAGAATATCCTTCAAAAGGAGGAGGAATTATTGACAACATATAAGAAAGAAATTGGGGAGGAAGTGGATATAGTGTGTGATGAAACATAACTTTTATAAGACGGTAAGATGTTGAGTAGTCTCATAGAATAATATGTTGTGAGGAAAAATGGGGTAGATGGAAATGGACAAGTACCTTAGCAAATGCAACTAAAAGGTGGCTACAAAGTAGTTGGAGATCTAGAAGAATTCTATACTACCATGGTATAGAAGCTCTAGAGATGGAGATATCACTTGGAGATCTGGGAAAAGTGACACAAGAGATGCTCTAGTTGGTTATGAGTATATCTATAGTCAGCATGTACAAACTATTTGACATAATACCATGACAATCATTATCCTATCAATTTTACACATAGATCCATTTTTTTATTATAAATTCAATGTTATTAATGTTTGTAGAATATTTATTTTAATGATTTGAATATGTGCACTCATTAAAGAGGATTTATAATATTTTAAATATCTTGCAAAAGTCTTAAAAAGTGAGTTATGAATCAATTACAAGTTATTTATGGGCTAGGATAATGTAAAGGGGTTCCAATTTATTTTGGGTTCCAATTTTTTGTTAGTTTTTCTCTCTATTTGGAGTAGAACTAAGACACAAGAAGAGGATTTTTTGGATTCAACTTTGTAAAGGAGAGTTTAAATTGAAGTTGTATAATTTCAAAAAGATAATAAAGACTCCATTTGGTTTGTATATTCTAGATTTATTTTTGAGTTATCATTATTGATTTCTTGTATTTTAATTTGGTGATCTCTCCGGGTCATCATGGAAACCATTGGTCATCTATTGAAGCACCTACAAGTTGTGCAACACATACAAATAGATGTAGTCATAATCTTAATATCTTGGTTTGAGTGCATTGGCATAGAGTATCTCATAGTGTGTGAGTTTTCATACATCATTTTTATTGTTATTACAACAACATTCTTATCATCATAAATTCATTCATCATATGAATTGAGGAATGCACATTTTAATTTAGTGATGAAATTTCATTACATTTGTGCAAGTTTGTGAAATCCCAGTTAGTAAATTCATGTGTCTACATCTAGGGTTTTTGTAAGTCATTTAAATCCCATTAGTTTTTCCCTTTTAACTTTTGTTTTTTTGGGTTAAAATACCACAAAAACCCCAAATTTGAGCATATGAGGGAGTTTCCTCTCTCAAATGCAAAAGATGATTGCTATTCTATAGAGATATCTCTAACTTTTGATATGATTTTCAATGCTCTTTGAGAAAATAGGGTAAGTTTTGGAGATATTATCATGTAGTGAAAAATCTTTTCACCAACATATTTTTGGTGACTCTACTGGGGAAGCTGAAGTATTGGTGCCTTTTGTTCCTAAGAAATCTATAAGTACATCCCCTAGAATTGGTATCAAGAAATTTAGAGGCGTAACTTATAGTTTCTGGAATCAATAACTGATAGTGGTCCAATGATGATGAATAATTTTTTCTACACACTCATCTTAGAAAGATCAGATTCTTGATGAACCCAAGAAATTCAACTTCTTGAAAATATTCTATGGTGGCATTCAACTTGATTCCAATTAGGTACACCCCTCTTTACTTCAAACATTGCAAAATATTAAAGAAAAAGATGGGGAGAAGACTCATTTTCTTGCTTGTAATCATAAATACTAGAAAGAAGTACTTCCAAAGAAAAATTTATGCAAAGAAATATCATTTGCATGATGAGGACAATAGTGTAGAGACAAAAACTCATCCTATATGTGAAACTGTTTTTGATGAAAAATCTCCCAATCAAATGTATGAAGGAGATTCATCAAGACATGCATGTGCCAAAGAAGAACATGTTATTACATCTACTCGTGATAAAAAATTATGCTTAAGCAAGATAAAAAAGAAACAGGGGCGATAGAAAGAGGAGATTGTATTGAAGCATGCAATAATGAAGAAGAAATATTTCACCAGACTGAAAGTGGAGAGTGTGGAGAAGTGTCACTGAAAGATGCATGCAGCCACAACTTGAAAAAAATGATGAAAGAGGCACTTCAAGATGAATCTCATGAAGTTTAAATTCCCAGTTGATGTCTCAATGCTTCAAATAATGATTTCTTCGTGAGGAAGATGTCTTTATTCGTCCATCACCAATCATCAAAGTGGAAAGATGTTTTGATGAATTTAGAGGTATGGATACATCCTTTTCTTCTCCTTCACAATCATTAAATGATGATTTTTTTGAATGTGTAGTTTTAAAGAAAGATGATGATCTTATGATAGAAAATGATCATATACCTTTTAGAGAACTCAACCATGAGATAAATTTAGCTAAAGTCAAAATTGCACAAGAAGTAGTTGAAAATAGTATCATGTTGTTATCACAATGTCCTAGTCCTTTGAGTGTTAATTTATTGAATGGAGTACAAATAGCAGATAGTGATGTTGAGGAAATCAGTTTGAATGATGGCATTAACAAAGGAGATAACAATTTAAATTTTAGAAATGATACAAATAGAATTTTTAGTATTCAAGAGGTTAATGAAAAAAAATGTTCTCCACTTTTATTCTTTCCATCATATTTAAAAGAAAAAGTAGTTCCTTTCCCTTCACCACTGATGAATCTTGATTATTTGAGTAATGAAACTAATGATACACATTTGCAACCTAGAAATCTTGCTATATTGCTATCTGAAAAATAGGTTTCTAAATTAATTATAGTCAAGAAAGAACAAGTTTATTTTAGTCAAGACAACCTTACACTTCTCAAAGTAGATGTTCACAAGGAATATTTGCAATCCAAATCAATATTTTCATAGGTTCACACAACAAATGAAGAAGAAAACCTAATAATTGGAAGTGATGTTATGCCAATAGAAAGTAACATTAAAAAAATAGATTCATCATTTGCATCGGCACAAGTTTCTTCATTTCATTAATTATATGAAGGTTGCCCAATTCATGGCTTGATTTCTTCCAATCCCTAGACAATTAGAAGAATGTTAAGATAGAGAAAATTGGTATGCTCAACATGATGATAGAATACATAGCCATTGTGATTCAAAAATACTCAGAAGCGTATGATGAGAAGTGGTGTTTTGATGTACCATTCAAAGAGTCCTTGTAAATAGCACTAGTTCTTAAACAAAAACCCTAGGTTATTGCTATATCCTTTGTAGTCCTTGCTAGTCAAAGCTAGTTGTTGGCCTCATTTTGACACCACCAAATATAAAAATTTCCGTGTTGAAACAACAATCATTGTCATGCGTCCAACTCCTTTGTAAAGTTTCTTTTAGTCACAAAATATTAGTGCCGCATGCTTTCCATACCAGTTGTCATACTTGTCCATATTTGAAATCTCATGTTTAAACTAATTCGTGTCAAATCCTTACATTAAACCTAGTACAAGTAAATTAGTTTGAGGAGAAAATTACATCATTTCAATTGGAAACATCAAAGTAGTTATCCAATTTATCAAGAATTATGAAAAGAATTAAATATAAAAATCTATGATAGACGGTACAAAATACTTTTACAAGGATGTTCTTGATGGTATTTCACCTAATGTGGCAAATTTTTCAGATCAAAAAGCCTTTTGATTGGTGAGATATTAAAATTTTAATTTTTCATAGGGCAAAACAATTAGATTAGGAGTTCTACAAAGGCTAAAGAGAAATGGTATATAAAGGAGGTTTATAACATTATTATGCACAATGTGGCAAGGTTTTGCAAGAAAATACCAATCCAAATGAAATTTATGTATAAAATTCATCTTTTGGGTTGGTGGATTTGTTGAGAAAAAATTATAAGATTTTTGCCAAGTGGAATTAGGCACTTTTCGAATTGTGAATTCACTGAAAGATTTGAAAAATCAAAGATCAAGGATATAAATTTACGTAAGTTTTTGAAATCCTTCAATTCCTTGTTATCAAAACTTTTTATGATTCTACAATCACATCCTTATTGTTTTATTATCATTTTAAATTTAAAAGACTCTTTTATTTAAATTTCATTTAGTTCCTAGCCTACTTAGAACCCCTAAAATTTCCTTCTCATAATCCCTACAATTTCCTACTCTACCCTTGTCCCCCAACATGTTCCTAACACCCCCTAAAGTCTCAAATTATTTTAAAAAAGGTATTTTAAATCTTTTATCAGTGTTTGAGAAGGAACTAGGAACCTATCAAAGGTTCCCATGGTACTAAGAACCTCCCCAAGCGCCAACGCACTCCATATCTTTTCCCAATTTGTTTTTCAACACTCCTTCCCCCAACTCCTCCCTTGCAACGTATGGAATAGAATATATTGAAGATATGTGGTCTCATTGGGATGCCATGATTACAGATCTTAACAGAAAACCTTTTTTGAAATGGTTTCAAAAGCTTTCAAGTAAATGTGTAGAAAGGTATGATTCCAACTCCCACGATTTCTGCCTGCGTAGGATGATCTTAGTCGGATGTTGTAGTTGTAAAGAATGCCCAAAACAAATTTTTACATTGTGTAGAGTTACTGCTTGAAGGCATGGACAAAGCTTTGGCTTCTCATGTATAATTTTTTGATAATGGGTCTATAACCATAGAAATTTCTCTTAAGATGAGATTTCGAAAGATTTCTTTTGACCATGGATTCATTCCTGAATTCTCTAATGGAGACTTGGGAAAGATTTTCCCTCCATTCAAGGTTCTTTCTCTTTGGAGACCATATCATGGTGACACTTTGGTGCTATAGAAGCACAAGTGCCATCGGCTTATATTAGCTTTTTGCAACAACCATGATATTCAGGGAGAAGTCCCCTTTTAGATTCTCATAGTGTGTTTTTGCACAGAAGGAATGGTAGCTTCAAGTACCAAATGCTTTGATGTATTGAAAATTGAATGGTTTAGGGACAATTCGTGAACCTTTATTCTCAACAAAGAATGGATGAATCAACTCTTGCCATGTTATATTGTGATTATATATCACAACATTTATCATTATTTTCAACATTGTCTCCATCTGAGCATACTGCACAATCATAATTATAGAACTAGTTATTCATGCAACTGGTGTAAAGCATATGATCGATTCACTTTTCTATAAGGTTCTTATCAAAGAATGCCAAAATCATAGAATACCTATAATATTTTCTGAAGTCTTTACTAGTTTCAGATGCCTTGGAACTTAGAGCTCCTAGGTCATGAACCAGATATTATATGCTTTGCAAAGTTGATGACTAGTGGAATTATTCCCTTAGTTGTTACATTGGAAATGTAGTGTTATATAAAAGTACGACGTAAAATTGGAATAGATGTTGCTCAGTAATGTGAACATGCCCATGGTCATGAGGATATAGTTCTTAGGCTTCAGGTAATGAAAATAAAAATAATTGTATTATCACAAGATAGAGAAGAGCCACTGGAAAGTGTAAATGAAATGGTGGGCATAAATAATAGAGAACATATTAGTGCTTACATTTATGTATTTAAGATTTGGAATTAGTTTGGACTGTTACATTTTTGTTAAAGAAGATAAATATTCCTAACAAAATTGATGATACAATTGATAATTTCATAGTGGAAGGTAGATTTAGTGATGACGATATGGATTAGGATTTCAATAGAGATAAGGTGAGTTGGGAAACAAATGGGGATAACAAGACAAATTTCTTTGCTACATATTAAAGTATCAAGAATAATGCAAAAATAATCATTGTTAGATAATGCATTCTTAAGACTTAAGTGAACCAATATGATAGCTATATCCTATATGAGGAGGAGGAATTAATGGAAATACATAAGAAATAAATTGAGGAGGTAGTGAATATAGTGTGTGATGAAACATAACTTTTATCAAATATTGAATATTGAGATGTTGAGTAGTCTCCTAGAAGAATGTGTTGTGAGAACAAATGAGTAGATAGAAATGGACAAGAAACTTAGCAAACATATAATTGAAAGGTGGCTACAAACTAGTTTGGAGATACAAAGGAAGTCTATATTACTATGATATAAAATCTCTAGAGACAAAGATACCACGTGGAGATCTAGAAAAAGTGACATAGGAGACACTTTGGCTAGTTATGAGTATATCTATTGTGACCAACATGTGCAAATTGTTCGACATAATGCCATGGCAATCATTATCCCATCAATTTTACACATAGGTTCATCTTTTTATTGTAAATTTAGTGTTATTAATGTTTGTAAAACATTTATTTTAATGAATTGAAGATGTACGTTCATTAAAAATGCTTTATAACATTTTAAATATCGTGTAAAAGTCTTAAAAGGCAATTACAATTTAGTTATGGGATAGGAAGATATAAAGGCCATATTTTTAAAAAGGAGTTCAAATTTATTTTGGATTCCAAATTTTCTTTAGTTCTTTCTTTGAACATAGGAGTAGAATTGAGAAATAAATAGATGATTTTCTAGATTCTCTTT
Organism: Sequoia sempervirens; assembly: GCA_007258455.2. Lineage (NCBI taxonomy): Eukaryota > Viridiplantae > Streptophyta > Pinopsida > Cupressales > Cupressaceae > Sequoia > Sequoia sempervirens. The sequence continues at coordinate 168,475,862 of VDFB02086081.1, read as the reverse complement.
GTATAGGAGGGTTTTTGAAGTTTTATAATGTCATAAAGATAATAAATATTGCATTTGTTCATATATTCTATATGTATTTTTGAGTTATCATTATTCATTTATTATATGTTAAATTTGTAATCTCTCTATGCCATCGTGGAAACCATTAGTCATTTGTTGGATTACCTAGACAAGATGTACAACATGTGAAAATAGATGTAGTCATAATCTTGGTATCTTGGTTTGAGTGCATTGCCATAACATATCTCATAGTGTGTTAGTTTGCATGTCATTTTTATTTTTGTTACAAAAACATTCTTATCATTATTTTCATTCATCATATGAATATGGGAAATGTATTACGATTTTATTATGAACTTTCATTATGTTTGTGCAAGCTAGTAAAATTCTAGTTAGCATTCGTATGTCCACAACTACAATTTCTATCATTTTTCTCATTGGTTTTTTTTTATTTTACCTTTTTTTTGGTTAAAATTCCACATAAACCCCAAATTTGATCATACGAGGGAGATGCCTCTCAAACATAGAGGAAGATTGTTATTCCGTAGTGATCTCTCCAATTGTTGGTACAATTTTCACTGCTCTTAGAGCAAACATGGTCATTCTTTGAGATAATATATCATAGTGACAAAAAAATTCACCAACAAGTACAAGGTACCAAGGATACTTTTTCCTTGAATTAATAAAATGAAGGTAGAAATAATGATTATTAACATAAAAAATTATCATTATGATTTTTCTTGATAAACACCATCTTTGTCATACACATGTGGCCTCCCAAGTAGTGGCATAAAATTTGAATGATGTGATATCATAAGTGATAGTGTATTGCATGGGTTTAACAAAATAATTGAAAGTATGTTTTTTATTATTGAAAAAGCAGGTTTTGAAGGGGCCCCGAAACCCTTTACAACAAAAGCAGGCTGCTAGAAAGAAAAGACAACATCCCAAGACCAAAAATACTGTCACATAATAAGAATTACTATACCATTAGCAGACCAAAAATAAATAAATAGACAATAAACATAAATTACAACAAATTCTTTTAGATCCTAGCCGCTTCTAGATCCCTAGAGATGGCCTTCTCATGCATCTCAACAACTTCATCTAGTTCCTGTGCCAGAATGACAACACTTTTCTTCATCTTGCTTCTAGTTCTGATACAAGGGCTTGCATCCATACCCTTGTCCAAGTGTCCTTTCTAGCCATTATCCTCCACTTCATGTAGTTCTTTCCCTTTAATAAGCGATTCCCCAATCCATTTACGAGCCTTCTCGTTCAACATAGACAACCCCTGCACACTAGTGTGAAGAGATGCTTAGCTAACATGCACGAGAGTGCTCAGGTCCTCATGAATTTTGGCAACCTTATCCTCAAGAGTAGTTAATCTAGATTCATGATTCTTTCCCAATTTCACAACATCATCTACAACCTTATTGAAAATGGTCATCTCCAATTTGCTATTGTTAACAATACCAACATTGATATTAACCAACAAATTTAACTTGATATTAATATTTTTACTTCAGATAGAAGCCATTTGAAAAGATTTAAGAGGTTCCTAGTCCCATCCTTTTCCATCCTGATGACACAATTAGAGTCAAACTTCTCCTAATTGATAGGCTCTTCCTGTAAACTAGCTGACCCCTCGGGTTGAACATCATGGAAAATACTGCCAAGAGACTCCAAATTTACTTTGGCTTCACCCACAGACTCTACACCAACAAGAGAGACATCAAATCCACCAAGTCATTCTCAACCCTGTTCACTTGAGTAGCTATTTTAGGATCCTCCATCTTCTCAAGCTTACCTTTCTCACCCACGACAACGACTTGGATTTTCTCCTTACCAACCATCACCTCAACCCCTAAGACAATCTCCTTATCCTTACCCAAACCAATGTTAAGGGCTTTCTTCCCCAAAGAGATCTTACCCTCAACCCCTTTCTAGCCTTCCACTGCTAGAATTCTTCTTTTCACACTAGGAGGAAGAGATGACTCTGCCTTTTTAAAGTTCTCACTCCCTTTCTTAACTTTTTCTAAACCTTTACTCTTGACCATAACTAAAGGAGACTCCTCAATGTCCAGATCCATATGCGAACCGCTAGACCAAGAGGGGAGAGCCACTTTCTTAACCCTTTTCCTAGGTAGATTGTCAAATTATTCCAGGGAAATAGAGTGCTCTTCAAAATAACTTGACTCTTCATCCACTTCATCCTTTCCATTAGAGTCATTACCCATTTCATAACTAGGAGGAATTCCTTAAGCTTGCGAGCTCTGGTTAATTTTGGGACTTCAAGCACATACTTAGCTTTTACATATTCCATTATCAAGACCATTAGACCCTCATGTAGAAAGGGATTATTGGGTTTTCTTTAATTCCATAATCCCATTTTCCAGTGAAAGGAGGAAATAAAATGGGAATGACACTAGTTTATTATGCCTAAAGTGGTTAAGCAACATAAAATGAAAGCCATAGAGGGTAGAGAATCTACCATCTAAAGTGAAATACCTCATAATCGCCATGAAAAAGTTTCCCTCCAAATGGGCTTAAAAGAATGTTGATCATATCCTTCACAAGCCAATTTCTTAAGCTTCACCCTTTTCTTCCCTTTAAAGACATTGGTCAAAGTCAGCTTAGAAGCTGACCTTCCCTTGTAAAACTTTTCAGCCTCTGAAGATAACCCGATAATCTTTGCAATAAAGTCCTCTGTGATACTAATATCCACACCAAAGACTCTCAACACCCTATTGCTCCAACCATTGACAAATTCATGGGAAATTTGTGTATCAAACCCATGAAGCCTTAGAATGAAAGGGGTAACCCCACCCTTCTCTAAAATTTCCTAGACTAATCCATTCTCTTTAAACTCTTCATAGGTAACAGGTTCTAGTCGACACCTGTCACCCCCCATGATCAACAAAATACAACTAAACACAACTTTCTCCCTGAAATGAAATATAGGAAAATGAAAGAGAAATTTCTTAGAGATACAAAAGAGGAGGAAGAACCAAACATCCACAATCCATGTAAATCTGACAACACAAAGACTAAAAATCATCATGGCCACAACAATCAAAATCTTTCCATAAGCTTTGCCATAACTATTAGGAAATAAGAGAAGCTTCACATGTCTTTTCAAATTAATGAGGAAATTAAGAAGCGATAAGCAATCTTCTCTAAATCCTAAAACACCAACCATAAAGTGGTGTTTGATCACATTTAATAAGATTTTGAATCTCAATAGGAGTGATGCCATGAGAGTCCCAACACTTATGAGAGGACACCCCTAAATTGGCAAGGCAATCAACTAAGCAATTAGCTTCATGATAAACATGTGAAACATAAAATTCCTCAAAAGAGTTCAATATGGAAGCAGTGTCCTCAATAATATGCTCAATTGACCAAGAAGGATGAACCCTCTTAAGATAATTAACAATATTTAAAGAGTCTCCCTCCAACCAAATTTTCCCAACTCCCTTCTCCTAAACGAGCTTTAGGCCATGATAGGCTACAAAAGATAGTTGAAAGTATGTTAATATTTCATTTGAAATCACTTACTTTCATATAATCATCTCAAATGTTAGGAAATTACTAGGTTGATCAAACCATTTCCTACATAACCCTATGAGAGAAAAATCATGCATGCAAGGTTACAAAAGAACCATAGTGAAAAGATCAAAGACATCAAAAAAATTACACAAGATATACCTTGGGTAATCCCTCATGAACTAAAAACCCATCCTCCAAAGGCATGCACACTCAATGTATCATTCTGAAATAAAACATTATAATACACTTATAGAGTCTCCATGAATAATTTGAAGCATTAAGACCCTTCAGTGCATCCTCCATGTGTTCAAGCATTATGAAAAACCATTCAACCAAAAATGTTATGTCATGTTTCACATATGCACTCTACAAGAGAGTTCAATTTAAATGACAACTAATCTCAACCACTAAACATGTGCTTTCTTATATAGATTCAAGCTCACACAAAATCACCAAATGTTATTGGCTAAACCATGTGTTTCCAAAGTTCCATGAGAGTACAAAACCATTGACCCCAACATTTATTTTTTGGTACTAAGTTTTCCCAATATTATTTTTTTCCTAATGTGCAACCCACACATAAAATATCTAACAAATATACAATACAACTTTACAAGTGGACCCAAATAAATATTTAATATGGCTATACACATCTCCAAAGATATACTACAAATGATTTTTTATTTTATATAACTAAAACATTTATTTTCTTGTGCAAAATATACAAAATCATTTTTTGTAACATTTTCTCAATTCTTGTATACATTACATTAGTTTTAATCAATGAAATACATCATCATTGCCAACCATGCAATCAAATGATTCTCTACCATGATCTTGTGCTTCATCAAGATACCTGCAATAAAATCCAAGGTGGCCACAATACCAAGCAATAAATCATATCATCCTCCAACATGCAACATATGGAAGAAAATGAACACAAGGTGAAGATGCACCAATTTGAAGAACAAACATCAAATCCAAGTGATAAGAAAGGCATTTAGTTGCTACCAAGAAAAAAACTCACATGACTAGAAATATCAACCATAGAAAATTCAAATACATCCAATCATCCATACCTCCAAAGGTATATACAAAACTATCAGTTAGAGACTCATTCCAACAAAATCACAATCACAATCTCCCTGCATAAAACATGTTAATAAAGAACATACATATACAAGAACTCCCATTGAATGGGTAATGTCTAATATTAAAATAGATTAATGCATACCAAGTTTATCAATAAACACTTAAACCAAGTCGTGACTAATAATCAAACTATGAAGCAATAAATATTAATCACAATGATCTACACATGTAACAAATATTTTTTGCATACTCCCTCACAACTAGTCACTATAACTTTCCCAAGTTCTCCACACTAAACCATGTGAACATAAAACTATATGAGTTATCCATATAAAAAGAGAGAAAACACATGAATCATTTCACATAAAATTTCCTTCTAACAAGACCTTAAAGTGGCAAGCTATGTCAAGTTATACCTTTATAACCCCAACTAAAAAGCTTTATAAACACCCAACTATTTAATTTCATAGATAAAAAAATATGTATCTCATATAACCAAAATAGATGTAAGCATTTCTAAAAAAAGGAATATCAAACTCGTATTCATTCCCAAAACTAGGAAATCAGCCCAATAACATTTCCTAAACTACTCATAAATGGCATCACAAATCAAACTTATATATACAAGGAGATAAACATGTCAAACAATCCTCAAATGAACCCTCAAAAACTAACAAGCATATCTCAAGATCCATATCCATGAGAAGACAAAGCATGAAATCAAATGCATCTAAAAATAAAGAAGTCAATACCTATTAGATGATTATCTGCCGAGTAGCCCAAGAGTAGGGAATGAGATTGATCCTCTAGGATATACCAAGTCACAATGACTCTCCAAGAAAAAACTCATCAAGTACATCATGAAACCATGTGATATAACTACACATAAAACTTAGCATCATTGTGGGACTAGTGTAATGGTGATGAAATTAGTTATCAACTTGGTATTGCAACAATCACAATGATATGACTAGAAATTTTTATTCACAATACAAATATTTAAGATTATAATTTTATATTTATAATCTAGAACTTGAATAATACTACATTAACTAATCAAAAAATATTTATAATCTAGAGACTAAGCCTTATCATACATATTCCATCATTCTAGGAAATATACACGATTGCAAGTATTATCTTCAATCCTTAGCATGACTATACAACCAAATTTTTCTAGGGATTGGCATGGGAAACATGTACCTAGTGATTTGAGATCCCTCTAAAGGAATTTTAAGATATTGATAGTGTGTAAAGTAGAACAAATAATAATGAGTTCAATGAACTAGAGATTAGAAACACAAATTGTAAGTTTGGTTTAGTGGCTCTTAGAGCAAATATGTGCCCATGGAATCGTCCCAAATTCACAAACTCAACCTAGACAAACATATTTATACAAAGTCTTAAGGCAAACCACAAATACAAAGGATCAAATTCTTGTCTTAAGAATAACAAATTCTACAGTCACATCAATTTCACTTTTCTTCATTAAGTCTAAAATCAAATATACTTATTTATTGCATTTAATTTATTAACTTTAACATTAATTGTTCAACTACCACTCCCACAACTCATATTCATCAATCTTAATCAATTTATACTTATATATACATCTTACTAGAATTTTATTTTCTTGTACACACAAAATAAAATACTCTTCATATACAACATTATTCATAAAAAATATCATAAAATAACTTTGAAACCAAAATCCTACAAAATCTTATATCATTAAATTTAAATAAATAAATTAGAAAATTTGCTAATATAAAACTAAATCTTAATAATAACTAGCAATTGCCCTTGCCTAAGCAAAATTGCTCTTGAAGATACAATTACCTCCTAAGTGAAAAGATCGAAAGAAACAATCTTCACTAAAGATATTTAACCTTGTAACCATACCAACAACAATAAATTGCTTTCTTATTTTTCATTGAATATTTTTAACAACCTTACAACTAAACCAACAACAATACTTAAAAACAGAAAATCCATCAACAAGATCATAACTAAACCAACAACCAGACTTAAAAACAAAAAATTCATTAAGAAGCTCACAGCCAAACCAAAATAATACTTCAAAACAGAAAATTCATTAACCTTACAACCAAACCAACAATAGTAGTTTAAACACAATTTTCTTATTTTTGTAGGTGGTTTAGATTGAGGTCATAAATAGATCCACATGCATTTACACAGAGATTTGAATACCTAATTTACTCCTCATTGGTAGTTCAGCAATAGCAAAGATAACGGGCTTTGCCAGCATGTTACTGCCACCCCATCACACAGCATACCATTCAAAATTCTACAACCAACAACTCATCATTGACTTCATCAATTGATCTCTGCATGCATGCAAGAGTTAAAGTGGGTAAACCAGATCTGTTTAATATTTAATTCATTACTAAAATCTATCAATAACACCCACTCTGTTGTTGTAGTTTTTAAAGATCGTGCATTTGCCGTAACAATCCAGCGGACCCAATCTTTAATTAATGTCCAGTGCAGACCATTCAATGCTAGACTTTATGTACTGCTGCGGTTATTTGTGATTGTAAGGAGTGATTTAAAAAAACTTCGGAGTTCTGGGTTGTTGCAGTTGGAATTTGTAACAGAAGTCATGCATTTATGATGGTGAACAAGATGGGCATTTAAGTGTAGTGCAGATGTTTGGTTTAGAAGTATGCATTTTAACGGTCTTTTGTTTTGTAACACAAATCATTCATTTATGCTGGATGAAATGAGATGGCCATTGGAGAATATTGCAGTGTTTTGTTGAAGTTCGGGTCATAACAGCCAGTGGCTTCTAGCAAGAGTCATAAATTTATGGTGCAACGAAGAAATGGGTATTCAAGAAGAGTCCGAATATTTGGTTTTGAAGTTCGAGTTTTAACAGTCAAATAGAGTGACAATGATGTCATCCACATAAAGTCACAGATAGTTCTTGAGAAAATCCATGCATTTATACTGAGATCTACATGTAAAGATACTGGGGATGTGTGTTGAAGTTGGTTCATATCAACTGTCGAATGCTGTTTAGAAAAAATCGTACACATTTAATGAGAAATGAGATGCACACTTGCAAAGATTGCAAAGATTTGCTGAATTCAGGATTCTAAAAGTCATTGTTTTGAAAAAGACATAGTAAAAAATCAATATGTTCGTGCAAAAATGCCACGCACATAATGAGGTCTCCATTGAAGAAAATTAGATAGATTTAGTTTACTAGAATGAACTTCAGAACCCAAATGCAGCTGTATCTGATGCAGTAGTATTAGAGAAGCAATCCTGGAATGTTCTAGAGAGACTAAATTGGTTAGAGAATACTGCAAGTTCGTGGAGTCCTCGTTTATGCTTCCTTGAAGTGTATGCAAGAGTAAACTTACTGCAAGTTCATGGAATCCTTGTTTTATGCTTGCCTGAAGAAATTTTTGTGGAAGAATACTGCAATCTCTTGGAGTCCTAGGCTTGTTTGAGGACTCAGAGAAAAATTGTGGACCTAAGTTGTTTTGCTGGTTTTTTAGTTGTAGAAATGGTTCCAGGTGAGAGAAGAAGGTGGACGGATCTGCATGGGAATACTTCTGAGATTGGACTAGCGGATACAATTTATGAAGGTTATGAGGGGGATAATGGCATGATGTTAAAGTCGACACCATTAAGTGAAGAGGATAGGAACGTGATTATGGTTATGAATACGGCTTATAAGGGAGAAGAGAACAGCCAGAAGAAGAGCAGTGGCCATATTGGGTCCTCCAGTTCATCTCCTGGGTCTGCACTTCAACAAAATATCCGGGCATGGTAAGCAAGCTTTTGAGCTTGGAAATATAAAGGAAAAAATATCTCACTTTTCTGCAGTCACGGATCTGGCTTTGTTTGAACTTTTAGTCAGTAAGATGTCTTTTGGATGAAAGACATCATTTTTATTTTTTCAAGTTTTTGTCGGAAATGTTGTATTTATCATTAGATAACTGGAGCTCACTGTAGGTTTTCTTCAACCGTTAGATCTTGAATTCTAGTTATTAACCCATAAAAGATGTCTTTAGCTGTAAGCTTAGATTTCTTGGCATCAAACTCAAATTCTTGGCAAGATGCTAGAATTCATAAAGCAATGCATAATTTTGGGTTCAAAATTTTCTGGGCCGTTGAACTTTTTTTCTTTTTCTTTCTGAATTCTATTTTGAGCTCATAAGGTTTAGGGAGGCTCAGGGTTCAAATGTTTATTAGGTGCCCAAGTTTTGTAGAATTTTTTTCCAGTAGATGATATGCAGTAGTCTTCTTGATGTTCAATCTTCGGAAGCCCTGCGTTTCTTCTCCTTGGATTGCAATGGCCCGGTCTACAGGTCTCCACAGTAATTCGTGAGACTGAAACTCTTCCGATCTATTGTGAACAACATCGAAGCCAGCTCTTGATTTATACCTGATGGTCTTGGCGGGGCCTTTACCAGAATAATCCAATTCTCCAGCACAAGATATGGAACGGTTTCTGATATCAGCACATCTTGGTGGCCCTGTGATTAAATCTAATCACAGGGAGAATGGTTGCCGCAGCATCACAAAGAATAAATCCCAATAGTTTCATTTCTAGATATCCAAATAAATCCTAATAGTTTCATTTCTAGATATCCAGCAACAGAGTTTTCCCTATCCAAAACCTTTTTAACTATCCAACGAGCCATTTTCTTCCTCAAGATGCTAGGTCATGGCTCCCCAGTAGATGCAATATCTTGCCTATGGGGTTTAAATAGCTATGTATCCAACAAGGTGCAGCCGAAAATGGGCATTTAACAGGTACAGAGAATGCATGTAACCCTCAAAACAAAACAAAAAATCGACAGGCTTGAACCACGCTGACCTGCTTTGTATGTGTGCTTTTGTGTATCTGGAAATGTTGATGAAATTGGCACAAGGAATGTCCACGTGAATTTAAGTGTAAGTGAGAATTGGGTTCTTTGAACTGCTACAAGTCATGGTGTTGCTGGAGAAAGAAAAATAAGAAATTCATATCAAAATTTTATGTTCTGTTCTTTAGTGTAGGATGTCTAAAGTAATGCTTATATTTCACATCCGAGGGTGAACATAAGATAGGTAGAATATATGCTGGAAACAATCTGGAGTAGTCTCTAGATCTCTTAGCGATTGTGCATCAGAGGATTGCCTCTATTTTACCCTGAAATATTACAATCCTCCTACCAATATATGTTACGAAAATGAGATATTCAATATAGCTAACAGTTTTTTTGATAATTTAATTTTGTTAATCAGAGAATGTTGAGGATTTATTATGGATCCATTGTGACAATATATAGCAGTTGCTAAAATGGGTAGCCGAAAATTTAATATGGCAAATTTTCTTTCATATGGTAAACAAATGAATCAACTGTTTTCTGCATATATTCTGAACCCTCAAAAATATATCCTATTTCAGATTAAACACATCTGTTATAATCATTTTCATTTGAAATATGTTGGTTGAAACCCATTTCTTGTCAAAGATTTAATCTCAGTGATAACTTAACACAGGTAACTAGTGTACTCGGTATTCAAAAAACTGGTACCTTTTTGTAACAGAGGGCATTTCTTCTGAAACAATTTTGACTAATTTTCTCTATTTCTTGAAGCTGGTTAAATGTTGATCTTTTTATGCAGATGGAGTAGCCACTGTACTCGGCATCTTATGTTTAAGTTCTGTTTTTGTAAGAAAACCATATGAAAGTTGAAACAAATTCTTATTCTCATCTTCATTTGTTAAAATCTGTGGTTGAACTGAACTTTTCTGTAAGATTTGAGATCTTGATGGTGTGTTGCAACTCCTTCAAAACATTTATTTGATTCGTCATATTTCTGTAAAACATTATGGAGTAACTTCTTCTTTGCTTTCCTATTATGCAAGCCAGCTTGATTTTACTAAACAAAAAATCTTCAGCAGTTGTACTACAATTTAAGAAGTAACCATTTTCTTCATATTGTTTAATGCAGGAGCGAATCAACAGGTCTGCCTACCAGTGTCATTTTTCACGTAGAGGATTGCAGCTTCAAGCTCCATAAGGTGGAGAACTTATTATTCATCCTTGAATATGATCATAATCTCTGGTATAATTAATTGATCTCAGATTTCTGATGTTGAACTCCGATTCAACAAATTTTCAAATTTTTTTCCAGCATAATTACATTTCGTGTATTGTCTTTGTCTTTCTCTGCAGTATCCTCTTGTTTCAAAAAGTGGATATTTGAAACGAAATCTATCCAATGCATCAGAGATCACTCTGAAAATACAGCCTGAAATATTTGAGCTTGTTGCAAACTTCTGTTACGGGTCAACGATACTTATGGACCCCTTCAATGTTGCTGCCTTGAGATGTGCAGCAGAGCTTTTAGAAATGACTGAAGAGTATGGCAGAGGAAACCTCTGTGAGAGAAGTGATATGTATCTTACTCAGGCTGTCCTTCAAAGTTGGGAAGATACCTTGCTCGTTCTCAAGAGATGTGAAGATTTGCTTCCATTAGCTGAGGAAATTCATATTGTGAGTAGATGCATAGACTCTTTAGCCTACATCGCCTGCATCGAAGTTCTTGATCCTCAACAGAGAAATGTAAAATCAGCACAAGGCCAGTTTTTGAGCAATGTCAGTGCAAGTTCAAGACACATGACAAATAATGAGTGGTGGGTAAAGGATCTTCTAACCATGTCAATGGAACTATTTGAGAGGATCATTGTTTCAATGCAGGAGCAGGGAATGGAAGAGATGATAATCAGTCGAGTGATTGTTCAATATGGTACCAAATGGATACTTGGGGAGAAAAGACATCAGGTTTCATCTGGTATAGCTGAAAAACAAAAGAGAAATGGCAACTTGAATGGCTTATTAGATTGTGTCACCAGACTGCTTCCTATTGAAGGGCATTCTGTACCTCTTGATTTCCTGTTTTCTTTGCTTCGTATATGTTTAAGCTGCAACCTAAACAATGAATATAAAGATCATTTGGAAGCTAGAATTGCTTCTGAATTGGAATATGCAACAGTTGATATGTTTTTCTTGCCGACAAACTCGGTCACTGGTATTGGTTTTGACAAAGAGTTAGAAAGTATGAAGCAAATAGTCTCCATTTTCATGTATCAGCAATCCATTACAATGGACCATTCACGAATACAGAGGACTAATAGCAGTTTATCCAGCTTTGAGACAGTTGCTACTGTTGCAAGTCTCTGGGATGAATATCTTGCGCAGATTGCTTATGATAAAAATTTAAATCCAAGTAAATTCTCTGAACTTGTTGGGGTTTTGCCTCCTTCTGCCCGGTCTAGTCATGATTTACTATACAAAGCAATCCACACATACCTTACGGTAAGATTTACAATCCATCTTGTAGTCTCTTGAAGCATAAATACTCCTAAATGGTGATCTTATTGAAAATTATGCAATATTTTGCTCACTTTGGCTTTTGATTCCATAAACTTTCTCAAATAACAAAATATTTCTTTAATAAAATCTCCACATGGATTTCAGTTTAGGATTGCTCGAGGCTTAATTGTTTGACTGCATTTTCTGTTTAGCCTCTAATAACAAAAATTTCCAATCATTGGAAATTTTGGATCTGCTATAATTAGAATCTGAACATTATTGCTAATCAATAGTTTCCAACATTAAGCATCTACCGAGGAGTCATTAGTTGATGCCTGTTTTCTGAACTCATGCAGGCACATTCTCAAATCTCACACGAAGAACGCCTTTCTGTCTGCAAATATCTCAAGGTTCAAAATTTATCCCAAGACGCATGTATTCATGCTGTTCAGAATGAGTTAATGCCTCTGCGACTGATAGTCCAAGCCATGTTCCTGCAGCAAGTGCAAACACGCAGTATTTGGCCCAATTCTGACAGTGTGCAACTTGACAGGAATGATAATATTGACTCATTCGCCTTTCTTCAGAGAACTTCAATCCCTTCAGGGAATTTTCTATCAGATGCTATTAGATCTAGAACTGGGGAGGAGGAAGGATTGCCATTAGGAGTTTGTCTGAAAAGAGATGCAGCTTTTCGCCAAGCTGCAAATCTGAAGTCAGACTATGAAGCTACAAGCCACAGATTGCGGACTTTGGAGGAAGAGCTCGGTGCAATGAAGAAAAATCTTGTGGAAAACAAAAAGGAATCGGAAAAAACCAGAAACATTCTAACCAGTAGAAAGTCAGAGAGCTTTAGAGTGGTTAGCATGAGCAAACCAGTTGATACTGGGTGCAATGCATTCACTGCTAGAAGTAAACCAAACTGGCTTCCTCAGAGGAAACCCAATGCAAAATTTGTCCAGAAGATATGGAAAAGCCTCAGGAAGCTCAGTTTTCGGAAGGCCAAGCTTGATCAGAATATAGAAATACAAGAAACAGATTCAGATTCACCAGCTGAAGAAAGAGTAGCTAAAGATACAGTTGTAGAGGTCAATAAAAACAAAGGAAACCCTCAAGACAAAGCAGTCCTTCAACTCAATCATTTACATCGTCGGAATTTCTCATTTTCTTAAAATACATTGAAAAATCAGTCAAGCTGGGTTGATGTCTGACTATGCTAACAAGATCTTAACAAAGGAAAAACAAGTTTCCAGTTCAGGGAATGAAAAGATTCAAAATATGGCATTGTTTTTGTTTCTTGAGAGCAGTAAATCTACTTGGTTTTAATATAGTGACAGTCCAAAATCTAATGTTATCAGAGTTGAACCAGAACAGCGAACATTGGAGATCTATGTCAGTGAATTGTTGTCTTCTGGTAATGATTTGCTAAGAAATTTGTAATGCAACATTCAATTGGTCTCTACAAAATCATATTTTTTCCGATCTTTTGTAGGATGGTCAAATTGACGATTGATGTTGTGGCAAAGAGTTTATGGATTTCTTGATTGGTAATGTATTTTGCAGAGATGTGTATATAATAGCACCAGGAAAAAGGTTTTTATTCAAGTTAATGTTAACATTTATAAAAAACTGGTCATCTGAATAATGCTTCTTAAATTTTTTTGGAAAAATCTATATTTTGGTAATCAATAATGCACTTGCTTTTCTTACAATTAGCTGGAAAAGTGGCTGAACATCTTTTTATATATTCGAATTTATTGGGAGTGGAAAGTTGGTGATTATTGAATTAATATTAAGTACAACGATCTAGTTGTATAGTTTTTTAATTTTTTTGTTTTATATTTTGAGTATGGTTTATAAGAAGTTATTTTAAAAATGAATGGTCTATTTAATACTTACTGCTTCTAGGTGATGTTCATATAGATGAAGTCTTCAATTTTTTTAGGAGTTTACACATCCAACTTAATTATAATAGGTTTGATATTGAGGGAAACTTTATGGTTAAGTATGCTTGAGTCCAAGTAGTATTGGGATGAGTGACCTCGTAAGAAGTCCCAATGCATGGGCTTGATCTTTGAGAAAACTCTATGGTCAACTATATTAGAGTTAAAGTAGTATGGGATTGGTGGCTTCCTAAAAAATTCTAATGCTTTACCTTTGTTAGCATCACCTACAGGCAATGAGTACAAAATAGTAGTTCCCTTGGGAACATGTCCCTTGCTCTAGTACCCTTGATTCTTATAGGGGACGCATGGATGCCTAGGAAACGTCCCCTCCCATCCCCTTTCCAAGCAAAACTTAGGAAATGTTTCTGAAATGTCCCTAAATGTGTAAGAATGTCGGGGAATGACTAGCTGTCCTCAAGATGGCAAGGGGACATCCAAGCATCCCCTAAGCATCTCATTGATAGCTAGTCGTCCCCTAAGCTAGGGATGGATGGGCCCACAAGGACCCCCTAGCCCTTTAAATAGCAACTAAACCTAATCCACCCATCAAAAACAAACAAAAAGAAAAAAACTCTCATTTTAACATTTTCAAACTTTTGTTGAAGAGCAACACGAGTTGAACAACAATGAAAAGATGAGAGAACAACGGTAGAAAGAAGGCACTAGAGCCTCAAATCCACTACATTAAAGATAAGTTCTTCATCTTACATTTGTTCTTTCAATTTTTATTTTGCATTTTTAAAAGATTTTTCAAAAAGTTTAACACAAAGAGGGCATTTTGATTTTATTTTTTATTTTATTTGAAATTGCAGCTCTCTTTTAAATTATTAACCAAAAAACCATGAGCAACATTGAGAGTAATGATAGTGAAGAGGTTGAAGTTTAAATGCAAGAAAGAAATAGAGCTAGAGCTCATAGAAATGTGGCAACCACCGAGGATTTTTAGGGAGCGGGATTGTAGTACGACCAACACTTGTACAAACCCATTTGAATGCCCTTTTGAACTCCTCAAAACCTATGCAAATGGCCCATTTAACCCCAAGAAACATCTCTCACAATTTGCATCATGAATTGAAAAGGATATATATATATATATAGGGGGAGTGGGCAGCCACACTAGAGTTTATTGTCATTTTTTTGTGGATAGATGGTCAAAAGGTGAAAGGTTGTGAAACTATAACTACAATTGACAATGTCAAGACAACTGAATTGCATACGAAGGGAGAGGTGAGAAAGAATAAAAATTCATTGGAGACTTTACACCCTAGTGTGTCATTGCCTATATGATTTGTGGATGATTGAATTTAAGGGGGAGAGAGTTCTTCTTCTATCAAGGGAAAGAAGAGACCTACTAGTGTTGTAGATATGTTTAACATGCAATCATGAGTTGTGGTTGATTCTTCTATTGCTAATTTTTTTTATTCTCATGTCATATTATTTCATGTGGCACAAACACCATATTTTAAATAAATGTTCAA
>VDFB02086081.1:168366755-168460351 GCA_007258455.2 Sequoia sempervirens | reverse complement strand
CGACCTTCCATTTTCTCATGATCAATTCTTCATACTTTTGGTACCTTTTCCATCTGTATCTTTGAGTTTCAGGTATTTTCCTTTTTTTCCATCTGATTCGAGTAGTGTCGTTGGGGGCACTCATAAAGATTATTATCTTCTTTGATCTTGATCATCAA
Source organism: Sequoia sempervirens (assembly GCA_007258455.2). Taxonomy (NCBI): domain Eukaryota; kingdom Viridiplantae; phylum Streptophyta; class Pinopsida; order Cupressales; family Cupressaceae; genus Sequoia; species Sequoia sempervirens. The sequence continues at coordinate 168,460,193 of VDFB02086081.1, read as the reverse complement.
ATGTTTCAGAGGAGGTTCTTCTTTTAGCAGTTCAACAGTCTTTCTTTGACAATTTTTGCAACTTCTTCATGCTTCTAGATGTTCCTTTGTTCTTGTCTTTTGGGACAACCTTGTTTTATTTGGAGGCTTCTTTAGTCCTTCACTTGGATTTCATCTCTTTTTGGAGTAGAGTTTTTCCCATGAGGTTTTGTCTATTTCTCCACATTATAAAGATCTACTTGTACATGGGTACCTTACTTAGCATTTTTTGTCGGGACCCATCTTAGATTCTTTTTAGGGTTTCTAGCTACTCCCTAAGTTTATCTTAAGGGGGAGTGTTAGAGTTATCATATATTAGCTAATAATTAATTAATCTTTAATTGATTATTAGTCTAATTTATTCTCACACACTTTAGCTAAACTTAGGAATGCTTTATTAGTTGAGTTAATATTAGATCATTATGTCACATCTCATGTGATGTTGACACTTGTCATGATTTGATCCCTTTCTCATTTAGGGCTTTACTCTTATAAGCATTCAACCCTCTTTGTAATTAACTTTCAGACATTATTTACGGGAAATATCTAGAGCTTTCATATCTTCTTGAAAGCTTCTTTTATAACTTTTCCTTGTTGATGAATTTAGCAATTCTTGTTTGCAGATCTCTTGCGTAGAAGGTGTCTTTATTTGTTGTTTGATCTTGTGGCTCATGGTGATTATGAATCTACACAAAAACTTTGAAGAAAATGTGTAGCAGGTATGAGCCAACTCCCACGACCTTTGCTAGCACTCTCTTTACCTATGTAGGAGGATATTAATTGGATGTTATAGTTGTTGGTGCTCCAGTAGCATGTCTACAAAATTTGAAAGGCATTGCAAGGCATATGAGCTACTTAGTAGAATGCATCAAAGAAATGTAGTCTCATTAATGTGATGATTATAGAGTATGCCCAAAATAAGTTTTGCATTGTGTAGAGATACTGCTTGAAGACATGGGAAAAGGTTGGGATTCTCATGCATATTTTTTTACAATAAGTCTACAACCATAGAAATTTCTCTTAATATGGAAATTTGAAAGCTTTCTTTTGACCATGGATTTATTCCTTAACTCTCTAATGGGGACTTGGGAAATATTTTTCTTGAATTAAAGGTTCCTTCTCTTTAGAGACCATATCATGGTGACACTTTGGGTGATACGGATGACCAAGTGCCATCGAGTTATGCTAGATTTTACCAACATCCATGGTATTCAAAGAGAAGTCTCTTTTTAGATTATCCTAGTGTGTTTTGCACAAGCAGGAATGACAACTTCAGGTACCAAATTCTTTGATGTATTCAAAACTAAAATGTCTTGGTTTAGGGACAACTTGTGAAGCTTGAGTCTCAAAAAAGAGTCGATGAATAAATTTTGTATATGTTATATTGTGATTATATATCACAATATTTATCACAATTTTTAACATTCTCTATCTGAGCATATTGCATAACCCTAATTATAGAATTGATTATTCATGCAATGAGTGGAAAGTATATGATCATTCCACTTTTCCAATAGGTTGTTGTCAAAGAATGCAAAAAGTGTAGGTTACTTGTAATATTTAATATATTATTTACTAGTTTTAGATGCCTTGAAACTCAAAGCTCCTAGGTCATGTACCATATATTATATGCTATGCAAAGTTGATGATAGGTGGAATTGTTCCTTTAACTACTACATTAGAAATGTAATGTTTTAGAAAAGTATGACATAACATTGAAATAGATGTTGCTCAAACATGTGGTTAAAGAGGCCCAAGATCATGAGGAGCTATAGTTTTTAGGCTTCAGGAAATGGAAATAAAAATGATTCTATTGTCACGAGACAGAGAAGAGATAGTGGCAAGTGTAAATGAAATGGTGGGAATAAAGAACAAAGAACATATTATTGCTTACCTTTATGTATTTAATATTTGGAATAATCTTGGACTATTGTAAATTACTGAAGAAGATAGAGATTCCTAATAAAAATGATGACACAATTGAGAATTTAATAGTGGAAGGTAACTTTAGTGGTGATGATATGTATTAGGATTGCAATGGAGACATAGTGAGTTAGGAAATAAAGGGGGATAGAAAGTTGGATTCCTTTGCTATAAATTAAAAGTGTCAACAACAATACAAAAATAATCATCGTTAAATAATGCATCCTTAAGGCTTAAGTGCCCCAACATGATAGAATATCCTTCATAAGGAGGAGGAATTAGTTACAACATATAAGAAAGAAATTGGGGAGGAATTGGATATAGTGTGTGATGAAACATAACTTTTATAAGATGGTAAGATGTTGAGTAGTCTCATAGAATAATATGTTGTGAGGAAAAATGGGGTAGATGGAAATGGACAAGTACCTTAGCAAACACAACTAAAAGGTGGCTACAAAGTAGTTGGAGATCTAGAAGAATTCTATACTACTATGGTATAGAACCTCTAGAGATGGAGATATCACTTGGAGATTTGGGAAAAGTGACACAAGAGATGCTCTAGCTGGTTATGAGTATATCTATAGTCAGCATGTACAAACTATTTGACATAATACCACGACAATCATTATCCTATCAATTTTACACATAGATCCATTTTTTATTATAAATTCAATGTTATTAATGTTTGTAAAACATTTATTTTAATTATTTGAATATGTGCACTCATTAAAAAGGATTTATAATATTTTAAATATCTTGCAAAAGTCTTAAAAAGTGAGTTATGAATCAATTACAAGTTATTTATGGGCTAGGAGAATGTAAAGGGGTTCCAATTTCTTTTGGGTTCCAATTTTTCGTTAGTTTTTCTCTCTATTTGGAGTAGAACTGAGACACAAGTAGAGGATTTTTTGGATTCAACTTTGTAAAGGAGAGTTTAAATTGAAGTTGTATAATTTCAAAAAGATAATAAAGACTGCATTTGGGGTGTATATTCTAGATTTATTTTTGAGTTATCATTATTGATTTCTTGTATTTTAATTTGGTGATCTCTTTGGGTCATCATGGAAACCATTGGTCATCTATTGAAGTACCTACAAGTTGTGCAACACATACAAATAGATGTAGTCATAATCTTAATATCTTGGTTTGAGTGCATTGACATAGAGTATCTCATAGTGTGTGAGTTTTCATACATCATTTTTATTGTTATTACAACATTCTTATCATCATAAATTCATTCATCATATGAATCTAGGAATGCACATTTTAATTTTGTGATGAAATTTCATTACATTTTTGCAAGTTTGTGAAATCCCAGTTAGTATTCATGTGTCTACATCTAGGGTTTTTGTAAGTCATTTAAATCCCATTAGTTTTTCCCTTTTAACTTTTGTGTTTTTTTGTTAAAATACCACAAAAACCCCAAATTTGAGCATATGAGGGAGTTTCCCCAAATTTGAGTATATGAGGGAGTATCCCCTCTCAAATGCAAAAGATGATTGCTATTCTATAGAGATATCTCTAACTTTTGATATGATTTTCAATGCTCTTTGAGAAAATAGGGTAAGTCTTGGAGATATTATCATAGTGAAAAATCTTTCACCAACATATTTTTGGTGACTCTACTGGGGAAGTTGAAGTATTGGTGCCTTTTGTTCCTAAGAAATCTATAAGTACCTCCCCTAGAATTGGTATCAAGAAATTTAGAGGCATAACTTATAGTTTCCTGAATTAGTAATTGATAGTGGTCCAATGATGATGAATAATTTTTTCTACACACTCATCTTAGAAAGATCAGATTCTTGATGAACCCAAGCAATTCAACTTCTTGAAAATCTTCTATGGTGGCATTCAAATTGATTCCAATTAGGTACACCCCTCTCTACTTCAAACATTGCAAAATATTAAAGAAAAAGATGGGGAGAAGACTCATTTTCTTGCTTGTAATCATAAATCCTTACTAGAAAGAAGTACTTCCAAAGAAAATTTTATGCAAAAAAATATCATTTGCATGATGTGGACAACAGTGTAGAGATAAAAACTCATCCTATATGTGAAACTATTTTTGATGAAAAATCTCCCAATCAAATGTATGAAAGAGATTCATCAAGACATGCATGCGCCAAAGAAGAACATGTTATTACATCTACTCGTGATAAAAAATTATGCTTAAGCAAGATAAGAAAGAAACAAGGACGATAGAAAGAGGAGATTATATTGAAGCATGCAATAATGAAGAAGAAATATTTCACCAGACTAAAAGTGGAGAGTGTGGAGAAGTGTCACTAAAAGATGCATGCAACCACAACTTGAAAAAAATGATGAAAGAGGCACTTCAAGATGAATATCATGAAGTTTAAATTCGCAGTTGATGTCTCAATGCTTCAAATAATGATTTCTTTGTGAGGAAGATGTCTTTATTAGTCCATCACCAATCATCAAAGTGGAAAGATGTTTTGATGAATTTAGAGGTATAGATACATCCTTTTCTTCTCCTTCACAATCATTGAATGATGATTTTTTTGAATGTGTAGTTTTAAAGAAAGATGATGATCTTATGATAGAAAATGATCATATACCTTTTAGAGAACTCAACCATGAGATAAATTTAGCTGAAGTCAAACTTGCACAAGAAGTAGTTGAAAATAGTATCATGTTGTTATCACAATGTCCTAGTCCTTTAAGTGTTAATTTATTGAATGGAGTACATATAGTAGATAGTGATGTTGAGGAAATCAGTTTGAGAAGAAAGTTGATCAGAATAAGAGTTTTTTAGAGGTGGCTGCTTCTGAATCACTAGGTCTTGGGATGCCCCCTCCGATTGTCTCAAATGGCAAGGTCACTAGGGCTACCCCTATTGAGTCAAAGACTGCCATTTCAGGTGTATGTGCATCGACTTCCCTTTCTGGTGGCTCTTCTGAAAAGTCATTATCTATGCAAAGGAATCAAGATGAAACTCCAACTATTTTGGTTGCTGGCTTTCATCCTCTTGAAAGTAGCGAGCCGGTTTGGCATGGTAAAGTGACACAAGTGGAAGAAGGTTGGATCACAGTTAAAGGAAAAAAAGATAAATCTTCTAAGCTCTCTTTCGACATGATTCTCTGCTTCGACAAGAAAAGTGTAAAATGTATATCTTGAATGGTCTTGTTTTGGACCTAGTCTTTTTCGCTGGCTGCTTGTTGTCTTTTCTGTAGCCTTGCTCTTTTTGTTAAAGGGTTTCGGATCCCTTCAAAATCTGTTTTTCCCTCTATCAAAAACAAAGGAGATAACAATTTTAGAAATGATACAAATAGAATTTTTAGTATTCAAGAGGTTAATGAAAAAAAAAATGTTCTCCACTTTTATTCTTTCCATCATATTTAAAAGAAAAAGTAGTTCCTTTCCCTTCACCACTAATGAATATTGATTATTTGAGTAATGAAACTAATGATACACATCTGCAACCTAGAAATCTTGCTATATTGCTATCTAAAAAATAGGTTTCTAAATTAATTATAGTCAAGAAAGAACAAGTTTCTTTTAGTCAAGACAACCTTACACTTCTCAAAGTTGATGTTCACAAGGAATATTTGCAATCCAAATCAATATTTTAATAGGTTCACACAACAAATGAAGAAGAAAACCTAATAATTAGAAGCGATGTTATGCCAATAGAAAGTAACATTCAAAAAATAGATTCATCATTTGCATCGACACAAGTTTCTTCATTTCATAAATTATATGAAGGTTTCCCAATTCATGGCTTGATTTCTTCCAATCCCTAGACAATTAGAAGAATGTTAAGATAGAGAACATTGGTATGCTCAACATGATGATAGAATAAATTATAGCCATTGTGATTCAAAAATACTCAGAAGCCTATGATGAGAAGTGGTGTTTTGATGTACCATTCAAAGAGTCCTTGTACATAGCACTAGTTCTTAAACAAAAACCATAGGTTATTGCTATATCCTTTGTAGTCCTTGCCAGTCAGAGCTAGTTGTTGGCCTCATTTTGACACCACCAAATATAAAAAAAATTGTGTTGAAACGACAATCATTGTCATGTGTCAAACTCCTTTGTAAAGTTTCTTTTCGTCACAAAATATTAGTGCTACATGCTTTCCATACTAGTTGCCATACTTGTCCATATTTGAAATCTCATGTTTAACCTGATTCATGTCAAATCCTTACATTAAACCTAGTACAAGTAAATTAGTTTGAGGAGAAAATTACATCATTTCAACTGGAAACATCAAAGTAGTTATCTAATTTATCAAGATTTATGAAAAGAATTAAATATAAAAATCTATGATAGATGGTACAAAATACTTTTGCAAGGATGTTCTTGATGGTATTTCACCTAATGTGGCAAATTTTTCAGATAAAAAATCCTTTTGATTGGTGAGATATTAAAATTTTAATTTTTCATAGGGTGAAACAATTAAATCAAGAGTTCTACAAAGGTTGAAGAAAAATAGTATGGAAAGGAGGTTTATAACATTATTATGCACAATGTGGCAAGGTTTTACAAGAAAATACCAATCCAAGTGAAATTTATGTATAAAAATTCTTTTGGGTTGGTGGATTTGTTGAAAAAAAATTATAAGATTTTTGCCAAGTGGAATTAGGCAATTTTCAAATTGTGAATCCACTGGAAGATTTGAAAAATCAAAGATCAAGGATATAAATTTACGTAAGTTTTTGAAATCCTTTAAATTCTTTATTATCAAGACTTTTTATGATTCTAAAATCAAATCCTTATTGTTTTATTATCATTTTAAATTTAAAAAACTTTCAAATCTTTAAAATTTCATTTAATTCCTAACCTACTTAGAACCCCTAAAATTTCCTACTCTACCCTTGTCCCCCAACATGTTCCTAACACCCCCTAAAGTCTCAAATTATTTAAAAAAAGGATTTTAAATCTTTTATCAGTGTTTGAGAAGGAACTAGGAACCTATCAAAGGTTCCCATGGTACTGAGAACCTCCCCAAGCTCCAACACACTCCATATCTTTGCCCAATTTGTTTTTGAACACTCCTTCTCCCCGACTCCTCCCTTGCAATGTATGGAATATAATACATTGAAGATATGTGGTCTCATTGGGATGCCATGATTACAGATCTTAACAGAAAACATTTTTTGAAATGGTTTCAAAAGCTTTCAAGTAAATGTGTAGAAAGGTATGATTCCAACTCCCACGACTTCTGCCTGCGTAGGATGATCTTAGTCGGATGTTGTAGTTGTAAAGTATGCCCAAAACAAATTTTTACATTATGTAGAGTTACTGATTGAAGGCATGGGCAACGGTTTGGCTTCTGATGTATACTTTTTTGACAATGGGTCTATAACCATAGAAATTTCTCTTAAGATGACATTTCGAAAGATTTCTTTTGACCATGGATTCATTCCTGAATTCTCTAATGGAGACTTGGGAAAGATTTTCCCTTCATTCAAGGTTCTTTCTCTTTGGAGACCATATCATGGTGACACTTTGGTGCTATGGAAGCACAAGTACCATCGGCTTATATTAGCTTTTTCCAACAACCATGGTATTCAGGGAGAAGTCTACTTTTAGATTCTCATAGTGTGTTTTTTCACAAGAAGGAATGGTAGCTTCAAGCACCAAATGCTTTGATGTATTGAAAATTGAATGGTTTAGGGACAATTCGTGAAGCTTTATTCTCAACAAAGAGTGGATGAATCAACTCTTGCCATGTTATATTGTGATTATATATCACAACATTTATCATTATTTTCAACATTGTCTCCATCTGCTCAGCATATTGCAGAGTCATAATTATAGAACTAGTTATTCATGCAACTGGTGTAATGCATATGATCGATTCACTTTTCTATAAGGTTCTTATCAAAGAATGCCAAAATCATAGAATACCTATAATATTTTCTGAAGTCTTTACTAGTTTCAGATGCCTTGGAGCTTAGAGCTCCTAGGTCATGAACCAGATATTATATGCTTTGCAAAGTTGATGACTAGTGGGATTATTCCCTTAGTTGCTACATTGGAAATGTAGTGTTATATAAAAGTACGACGTAAAATTGGAATAGATGTTGCTCAGTAATGTGAACATGCCCATGGTCATGAGGATATAGTTCTTAGGCTTCAGGAAATGAAAATAAAATTAATTTTATTATCACAAGATAGAGAAGAGCTACTGGAAAGTGTAAATGAAATGGTGGGCATAAATAATAAAGAACATATTAGTGCTTGCCTTTATGTATTTAAGATTTGGAATTAGTTTGAACTATTACAAATTGTTAAAGAAGATAAATATTCCTAACAAAATTGATGACACAATTGATAATTTCATAGTGGAAGGTAGTTTTAGTGATGATGATATGGATTAGGATTTCAATAGAGATAAGGTGAGTTGGGAAACAAATGGGGATAACAAAACAAATTTCTTTGCTACATATTAAAGTATAAAGAATAATGCAAAAATAATCATCGTTAGATAATGCATCTTTAATACTTAAGTGAATCAATACATGATAGCAATATCCTATAGGAGGAGGAGGAATTAATGGAAACATATAAGAAAGAAATTGAGGAGGTAGTGAATATAGTGTGTAATGAAACATAACTTTTATCAGATGTGGAGATGTTGAGTAGTTTTGTAGAAGAATGTGTTGTGAGGACAAATGAGTAGATAGAAATGGACAAGTACCTTAGCATTTACATATAATTGAAAGGTGGCTATAAATTGATTTGGAGATATAGAGGAAGCCTATATTACTATGATACAGAATCTCTAGAGACAAAGATATCACTTGGAGATCTAGAAAAAGTGGCACACGAGACACTCTGGCTAGTTATGAGTATATCTATTGTCAACATGTGCAAATTGTTCGACATAATGCCATGACAATCATTATCCCATCAATTTTACACATAGGTTCATCTTTTTATTGTAAATTCAGTGTTATTAATATTTGTAAGAAAAATATTTTAATGAATTGAAGATGTACGTTCATTAAAATGCTTTATAACATTTTAAATATCTTGTAAAAGTCTTAAAAGGCAATTACAATTTAGTTATGGGATAGGAAGATATAAAGGGGCCATATTTAAAAAAAAGGGGGTTCAAATTTATTTTGGATTCCAAATTTTCTTTAGTTCTTTCTCTATTTGGAGTAGAATTGAGAGATAAATAGATGATTTTATGGAATCAACTTTGTATAGGAGGGTTTTTAAAGTTTTATAATGTCATAAAGATAATAAATATTGCATTTGTTCATATATTCTATATGTATTTTTGAGTAATCATTATTCATTTATTATATGTTAAATTTGTAATCTCTTTATGCCATTGTGGAAACCATTAGTCATTTGTTGGATTACCTACAAGATGTACAACATGTGAAAATAGATGTAGTCATAATCTTGGTATCTTGGTTTGAGTGCATTGACATAACATATCTCATAGTGTGTTAGTTTGCATGTCATTTTTATTTTTGTTACAAAAACATTCTTATCATTATTTTCATTCAGCATACGAATATGGGAATTTATATTATTATTTTATGATGAACTTTCATTATGTTTGTGCAAGTTGGTAAAATTCTAGTTAGTATATTCGCCTAAGTTCTACAACTACAATTTGTATCATTTTTCTCATTAGTTTTCTCATTTTACCTTTTTTTTTTAAAAAAATTTGGTTAAAATACCACATAAAGCCCAAATTTGATCATATGAGGGAGATGCCTCTCAAACATAGAGGAAGATTGTTATTCCGTAGTGATCTCTCTAACTATTGGTACAATTTTCACTGCTCTTAGAGCAAATAGGGTCATTCTTTGAGATGATATCATAGTGACAATTTTTCACTAACAAGTACGAGGTACCATGGATACTTTTGCCTTGAATTAATAAAATGAAGGTAGAAATAGTGATTATTAACACAAAAAATTATCATTATGATTTTTCTTGATAAACACCATATTTGTCATACACATGTGGCCTCCCAAGTAGTGCCATAAAATTTGAATGATGTGATATCATAAGTGATAGTGTATTGCATGGGTTTAACAAAACAATTGAAAGTATGTTTTTTATTATCGAAAAAGTAGGTTTTGAAAGGGCCTCAAAACCCTTTACAACAAAAACAGGCTACTAGAAAGAAAAGACAAGAAAAAAAGCATCCCCAAACCATAAATGCTATCACAGAATAAGCATTACTATACCATTAGCAGACCAACAAACAAAAATTAAAAAAAAGCAAACGATAAACATAAATTACAAAAAATTCTTTAAGATCCTAGCCACTTCTAGATCCCTAGAGATGTCCTTCTCATGCATCTCAACAACTTCATCCAGTTCCCATGCTAGAATGACAACACTTTTCTTCGTCTTGCTTCTAGTTTTGATACAAGGGCCTGCATCCATACCCTTATCCAGGTGTCCTTTCTAGCCATCATCCTCCACTTCATGCACTTCTTTCCCTTTAATAAATCGTTCCCCAGTCCATTTGCGGGCCTTCTCATTCAACATAGACAACCCCTACACACTAGTGTGAAGAGATTCTTCGCTAACATGCACGAGAGTGCTCAGGTCCTCATGAATTTTGGTAACCTTCTCCTCAAGAGTAGTTGATACGGATTCATGATTCTTTCCCAATTTCACAACATCATTTGCAACTTATCAAGTACATCATTCATAATCTTGACCTTATTGAAAATGGTCATCTCCAATTTGCTATTGTTAACAATGCTAGTATTGATATTAGCCAATAAATTTAACTTGATATTAATATTTTTTACTTCAAATAGAAGCCATTTGAAAAGTTTTAAGAGGCTCCCAGTCCCATCCTTTGCCATCTTGATGACAAAATTAGAGTCAAACTTCTCCTAATTGATAGGCTCTTCCTGTAAACTAGTTGACCCCTCGGGTTGAACATCATGGAAAATATCACCAAGAGACTCCAAATTTTCTTTGCCTTTACCCACAGACTCCACACCAATAGGAGAGACATCAAAGTCCACCAAGTCATTCTTAGCCCTATTCACTTGAGTAGTTATTTTAGGATCCTCCAACTTCTCAAGCTTACCTTTCTTACCCACAACAACGACCTGGATTCTTTCCTTACCAACCGTCACCTCAACCCCTAAGACAATCTCCTTATCCTTACCCAAACCAATGTTAAGGGCTTTCTTCCCCAAAGAGCTCTTACCCTCAACCCCTTTCTTGCCTTCCACTACCAAAATTCTTCTTTTCACACTAGGAGGAAGAGACGACTCCACATTTTTAAAGCTCTCACTCCCTTGCTTAACTTTTTTTGAACCTTTACTCTTGACCATAACCGAAGGAGACTCCTCAATGTCCAGATTTGTATGCAAACCACCAGACCAAGAGGGGAGAGCCTCTTTCTTAACCCTTTTTCTAGGTAGATTGTCAAATTATTCCAGGGAAACATAGTGCTCTTCAAAAGAACACGACTCTTCATCCACTTCATCCTTTCCATCAAAGTCATTACCCATTTCATAATCAGGGGGACTTCCTTAAGCTTGCGAGCTCTAGTTAATTTTGGTACTTCAAGCACATACTTAGCTTGTACATATTCCATTATCAGGAGCATTAGACCCTCATGCAAAAAGGGATTATTGGGGTTTTTTTTAATTCCATAATCCCATTTTCTAGCGAAAGGAGGAAATAAAATGGGAATGACACCAGTTTATTATGCCCAAAGTGGTTAAGTGACATAAAATGAAAGCCATAGAGGGCAAAGAATCTACCATCTAAAGTGAAATGCCTCATAATTTCCATGACAACTTCCCTCCAAATAGGCTTAAAGGAATGTTGATCATATCCTTCTCAAGCCATTTTCTTAAGCTTCACCCTTTCCTTCCCTTTAAAGAAACTGGTCAAAGTTGAATCAGAAGTCGACCTTTCCTTGTAAAATTTCCCTCCCTCTGAAGATAACCCAATAATCTCTGCAATTAAGTCCTTTGTGATACTAATCTCCACACCAAAGACTCTCAACACCCTATTGCTCCAACCATTGACAAATTCATGGGAAATTTGTGTATCAAACCCATGAAGCTTTAGAATGAAAGGGGTAACCCCACCCTTCTCCATAATTTCCTAGACTAATCCATTCTCTTTAAACTCTTCATAGGTAACAAGTTCTAGTTGACACCTATCACCCCCCATGATCAACATAACACAACTGAACACAACTTTCTCCCTGAAATTGAACGTAGGCAAATGAAAGAGAAAGTTCTAGATACAAAGGAGGAGGAAGAACCAAGCACCCACAATCCATGTAAATCTTACAACACAAGGACTAAAAATCATCATGACCACAACAATCAAAATCATTCCATAAGATTTTCCATAATTATCAAGACATAAGCGAAGCTTCACTCGTCTTTCAAATTAATGAGGAAATTAAGAAGTGATAAGCAGTCTTCTCTAAATCCTAAAACACCAACCATCAAGTGATATTAGATCACATTTAATAAGATTTTGAATCTCAATAGGGGTGATGCCATGAGTATCCCAATGCTTATGAGAGGACACCCCTAAATTGGCAAGGCCCTTCCCATCTACAAGTGTTTTGTTCAATTGGCCCCTGTGTATTTCCTTTGGGAATTTGATGCTCTCTCTCGGCAATTCCTTTGGAGTGGTAACTTGACGACTTCTAAGTGGAGCCTTGTTAAATGGGATTCTATGTGTAGACCAAAGCAGGAGGGTGGTCTCGGTTTACGCTCTTCTATTTTGAATGGGCAAGTTCTTGCGGCGAAGCTTTACTGGCACTGGTGTACTAATCAATACCAGTTGTGGGCCCGTGTTCTTAACTATAAGTATCTTCGTGGTGTTGCTTCTCATGAGGTTCCTCGCTATCCTCTGTAGGGGAGTGGTTCTATGATTTGGTCTACTCTGAAAGTGGGAGCTCAGTTGATTAAGCGGGCACTTTTTTGGATCTGTCACTCAGGATCACAGGCTCTTTTTTGGTGGGATTCTTGGGATGGTCACCCACCTATTATTTCTGCTTTTCCTCATCTTCAACCCCTCTGTGATGTTTTTACTGCTGCTAGTTGGGACATCGTGGAGCATTACAAGATTGCTGAGCATTGTGGCTCTGTTATTTCTTTTCGCTGGAAGCACCCTTTTGAGTGGCCTTCTGGGGGCTCTGAGGGGGATAGGCGGGAGCTTGCTCAACTTTTGGCTTTCTGGGCTTGTAATTCATTGAGGGGACCTGATATTTTAGCTTGGGATGGCTCTGATATGTCTGGGAAGTACTCTGTGTCTACTGGCTATAAGCAATTGGGTCGACAGTTGTTTGGGGATATTGAGGTCCCTTGGTGGAAGTATGTTTGGCATAAGTTGTCTTGGCCCAAGTGCAATTTCTTCATGTGGTCAGTGGCTCAAAATCGGTGTCTTACTTGGGATAATTTATGCAAGCAGGGTTTCCAGGGTCCCTCTTGTTGTGTGTTGTGTCGTGAGGCTGAGGAGTGTGCTTCTCATCTCTTCTTCCATTGTTCCTATGCTCGGGAGATTTGGCATCGTTGGTGGCGGGTGTGGAATGTGCCCTGTACACATGTTTCCTCTTTGTCTGAGTTTGTGGATCGGGGGAGTAGGGCCCTTGTTTCTACTTCCTTTCTTCGAGCTGCTTGGGCAATTGGCCCATCCTTCATTATTTGGAATCTTTGGTTGGAGAGGAATCGTTGGATTTTTAAGGATGTGATCATGGGGGCCCCTCGCTTGTGGTGGAAAATTTTGCATTCTGTGGGAGAAACGATCACGGCTAAGTGTGATCTGACTGATTCGATTGCTGGACTTCTGATGTTGGTTGTTTCAACTGCCTTCATCTTCCTCCTTCGCATTGGCAGCTTATGCACAACAAGTGTAGGCATCCAACACCGAAGGTGAATAGGGAGGGAAGATGGTCTCCTCCTCCTCAAGGCATCCTAAAAATTAACACGGGTGGCTCTTCTTGTGGAAACCCTGGTCATGCTGGTATTGGTGGTGTTGGTCGGGATAGTTTTGGGGATGTTCAATTTATTTTCTCTATTTATAAGGGTCTTCATACTAATAATCTTATGGAGGCTCAGGCAATTTTACTAGCTGTGGAGCGTGGCAGTCAGTTGGGGTGGCGCAAGATTATTTGTGAATCTGATTCCCAGGTTGTGGTGAACTTGCTGAACAGGCGGAGGTTAGATGATGTCAGTTGGCACCTGGCTTTGATTATTGAACAAATTCTCAATCTTTGTGTTTCTCTTGAGTTTGTTACTTTCACTCATATTCTTAGGGAGTGGAATGGTGTTGCTGATTGTTTGGCTAAATGGGCTTCTGATCATTTTCATGATTGGAATTTGGTTGATCGGGGTCAATTACCCCCTGATTTGTCTCAACAGCTGGACCATTTGGTGGAGCTGGATAAGGCTTTGTAATGACTTTGCTCTATAATTTTCTCGTGTTTTAATAAATTTTTACCCCTCTTTTATGTTAAAAAAATTAACTTCACAATAAACATGTGAAACATAAAGCTCCTTAAAAGAGTTCAATATGGAAACGGTGTCCTCAATAATATGATCAATTGACCAAGAAGGATGAACCCTCTGAAGATAATTAACAATATTTAAAGAGTCTCCCTCCAACTAGATTTTCCTAACTCCCTTCTCTTGAGCGAGCTTTAGGCCATGATAGGCTACAAAAGATAATTGAAAGCATGTTAATATTTCCTTTGAAATCACTTACTTTCATATAATCATCCCAAATGTTAGGAAATTACTAGGTTGATCCAACCATTTCATACATAACCCTATGAGAGAAAAATCATGCATGCAAGGTTACAAAAGAACCATAATGAAAAGATCAAAGACATCAAAATATTACACAAGATATACCTTGGGAAATCCCTCATGAATTAAAAACCCATCCTCCAAAAGCATGCACACTCAATGTATCATTCAGAAATAAAACATTATAATACACTTATAGAGTCTCCATGAATAATTTTGAAGCATCAAGCTCCTTCAATCCATCCTCCATGTGTTCAAACATAATGAAAAACCATTCAACCAAAAATGTTATGTCATGCTTCACATATGCACTCTACAAGAGAGTTCAATATAAATGACAACTAATCTCAACCACTAAACACGTGCTTTCTTATATAGATTCAAGTTCACACAAAATCACCAAGTGTTATTGGCTAAACCATGTGTTTCCAAAGTTCCGTGAGAGTACAAAACCATTGACCCCAACATTTAGTTTTTGGTACTAAGTTTTCCCAATATTTTTTCTTTTCTAATGTGCAACCCACACATAAAATATCTAACAAATATACAATACAACTTTACAAGTGGACCCAAATAAATATTTAATATGGCTATACACATCTCCAAAGATATACCACAAATGATTTTTTATTTTATATAACTAAAATATTCATTTTCTTGTGCAAAATGTACAAAACCATTTTTTGTAGCATTTTCTCAATTCTTGTATACATTGCAATAGTTTTAATCAATGAAATACATCATCATAGCCAACCATGAAATGAAATGAATCTCTAGCATGATCTTGTGCTCCATCAAGATACCTACAATAAAATCCAAGGTGGCCACAATACCAAGCAATAAATCCTATTATCCTCCAACATGCAAAATATGGAAGAAAAGGAACACAAGGTGAAGATGCACCAATCCGAAGAACAAACATCAAATCCAAGTGATAAGAAAGGCTTCCAGTTGCTACCAAGAAAAATACCCACATGACTAGAAATATCAACCATAGAAAATTCTAATACATCCAATCATCCATACCTCCAAATGTATATACAAAACCATTAGTTAGAGACTCACTCCAACAACATATCCAACACATAAATCACAATCACAATCTCCCTATATAAAACATATCAATAAAGAACATACATATGCAAGAACTCCCACTGAATGGGTAATGTCTAATATTAAAATAGATCAATGCATACCAAGTTTATCAATAAACACTCAAACCAAGCTGTGACTAATAATCAAACTATGAAGCAACAAATATTAATCACAATGATCTACAGATGTAACAAATGTTTTTTGCATACTCCCTCACAACTAAGTCACTATAACTCTCCCAAGTTCTCCGCACCAAACCATGTGAGCATAAACCTATATGAATTATCCATATAAAAAAGAGACAAAACACATGAATCATTTCACATAAAATTTCCTTCTAACAAGACCTTAAAGTGGTAAGTTGTGTCGAGTTATACCTTTATAACCCCAACTAAAAATCTTTATAAACACCCAACTATTTAATTTCATAGATAAAAAAGTATGTATCTCATATAACCAACATAGATGTAAGCATTTCTAAAAAAAGGAATATCAAACTCAAATTCATTTCCAAAACTAGGAAATCAGCCCAATAACATTTCCTAAACTACTCACATCACAAATCAAACTTATATATACAAGGAGATAAACATGTCAAACAATCCTCAAATGAACCCTTGAAAACTAACAAGCATATCTCAAGATCCATATCCATGAGAAGACAAAGCATAAAATCAAATGCATCTAAAAATAAAGAAGTCAATACCCATTAGATGATTATCCACCAAGTAGCCCAAGAGTAGGGAATGAGATTGATCCTCTAGGATATACCAAGTCATAATGACTCTCCAAGAAAAATCTCCTCGTCAAGTACATCATGAAACCATGTGATATAACTACACATAAAACTTAGCATCATTGTGGGAACTAGTGTAATGGCGATGAAATCAGTTATCACCTTGGTATTGCAACAACCACAATGATATGACTAGAAATTTTTATTCACACATACAAATATTTAATATTTATAATCTAGAACAAATAATACTATATTAACTAATCAAAAAAATTTATAATCTAAAGACTAAGCCTTATCATACATATTGCATCATTGTAGGAAATATACACAATTGCAAGTATTGTCTTCAATCCTTAGCATGACTATACATTCAATTTTTTCTAGGGATTGGCATGGGGAACATGTACCTAGTGATTTGAGATCCCTCTAAAGGAATTTTAAAATATTGATAGTGTGTAAAGTAGAACAAATAATAATGAGTTCAATGAACTAGAGATTAGAAACACAAATTGTAAGTTTGGTTTAGTGGCTTTTAGAGCAAATATGTGCCCATGGAATCATCCCAAATTCACAAACTCAACTTAGACATAGACATATTCTATACAAAGTCTAAGACAAAACACAAATACAAAGGATCAACTTCTAGTCTTAAGAATAACAAATTCTAGGGTCGCATCAATTTCACTTTTCTTCATTAAGTCTAAAACTAAATACACCTATTTATTATATTTAAATTCTTAACTTTGATATTAATTGTTCAATTACCACACCCACATCTCATATTAATCAATCTAAATTAATTTATACTTATATATACATCTTGTAAGAAAGTTTAATTTCCTTTACACATATATAAAATAAAATACTCTTAATATACAACATTATTCATAAAAAAAAAACATAAAATAACTTTAAAACCAAAATCCTACAAAATCTTATATCATTAAATTTAAATAAATAAATTAGAAAATTTGCTAATATAAAACTAAATCTTAATAATAACTATCAAATATCAACACCTTAAAAAATTTCCTTTGAACATACAATTACCTCCTCAGTGAAAGATCCAAAGAAACAATCTTCACTAAACATATTTAACCTTGTAACCATACCAACAACAATAAATTGCTATCTCATTTTTCATTAAATATTTTTAACAACCTTACAACTAAACCAACAACAAATACTTAAAAACAGAAAATTCATCAACAAGATCATAACTAAACCAACAACAAGACTTTAAAACACAAAATTCATTAAATAGCTCACAACCAAACCAAAATAAAACTTCAAAACAGAAAATTCATTGACCTTACAACCAAACCAACAATAGTAGTTTAAACACAATTTACTTATTTTTGTAGTTGGTTTAGATTGAGGTCATAAATAGATCCACATGCATTTACACTCAGATATGAATACCTAATTTTCTCCTCATTGGTAGTTCACCAGTAGCAAAGATAACGGGCTTTGCCAGCATGTTACTGCCACCCCATCACACAGCAAACCATTCGAAATTCTACAACCAACAACTCATCATTGACTTCATATAATTATCTCTGCATGCATGCCATGCAAGAGTTAAAGTGGGTAAACCGGATCTGTTTAATATTTAATTCATTACTAAAATCTATCAACAACACCCACTCTGTAGTTGTAGTTTTTAAAATGATCGTGCATTTGCCGTAACAATCCAGCGGACCCAATCTTTAATTAATGTCCAGTGCAGACCATTCAATGCTAGACTTTATGTACTGCTGCGGTTATTTGTGATTGTAAGGAGTGATTTTAAAAAACTTCGGAGTTCTGGGTTGTTACAGTTGGAATTTGTAACATAAGTCGTGCATTTATGATGGTGAACAAGATGGGCATTTAAGTCTAGTGCAGAAGTTTGGTTTAGAAGTATGGATTTTAACAGTCTTTTGTTTTGTAACACAGATCATTCATTTATGCTGGATGAAATGAGATCGGCATTGGAGAATATTGCAGTGTTTTGTTGAAGTTCGGGTCATAACAGCCAGTGGCTTCTAGCAAGAGTCGTATATGTATGGTGCAACGAAGAAATGGGTATTCAAGAAGAGTCCGAATATTTGGTTTTGAAGTTCGAGTTTTAACAGTCAAATAGAGTGACAATGATGTCATCCCCATAAAGTCACAGATAGTTCTTGAGAAAATCCATGCATTTATACTGAGATCTACATGTAAAGATACTGGGGATGTGCGTTAAAGTATGGTTCATATCAACTGGCAAATGCTGTTTAGAAAAATTCGTGCACATGTAATGAGAAATGAGATGCACACTTGCAAAGATTGCAGACATTTGCTGAATTCAGGATCCTAAAAGTCATTGTTTTGAAAAAGACTAGTAAAAAATCAATATGTTCGTGCAAAAATGCCACGCCCATTGAGGATTACTGCATAGATATTGTTTTAGAAGAGTGAGCTTCAGCACCTATCAAGTGTACCCGCATTGGTTTGAAGTTTGACTCACAGTCGTCAGGGTTTCATTAAACAAAATGCACATATTGAGGTCTCCATTGAAGAAAATTAGATAGATTTAGTTTACTAGAATGAACTTCAGAACCCAAATGCAGCTGTATCTGATGCAGTAGTATTAGAGAAGCAATCCTGGAATGTTCTAGAGAGACTAAATTGGTTAAGAGAATACTGCAAGTTCGTGGAGTCCTCGTTTATGCTTCCTTTAAGTGTATGCAAGAGTAAACTTGCTGCAAGTTCATGGAATCCTTGTTTTATGCTTGCCTGAAGAAATTTTTGTTGAAGAATACTGCAATCTCTTCGAGTCCTAAGCTTGTTTGAGGACTCAGAGTAAAATTGTGTTGACCCAAGTTGTTTTGCTGGTTTTTTAGTTGTAGAAATGGTTCCAGGTGAGAGAAGAAGGTGGAAGGATCTTCATGGGAATACTTCTGAGATTGGACTAGCGGATACAATTTATGAAGGTTATGAGGGGGATAATGGCATGATGTTAAAGTCGACACCATTAAGTGAAGAGGATAGGAACGTGATTATGGTTATGAATACGGCTTATAAGGAAGAACTAGAAGAGAACATTCAGAAGAAGAGCAGTGGCCATATTGGGTCCTCCAGTTCATCTCCTGGGTCTGCACTTCAACAAAATATCCGGGCATGGTAAGCAAGCTTTTGAGCTTGGAAATATAAAGGAAAAAATGTCTCACTTTTCTGTAGTCACGGATCTGGCTTTGTTTGAATTTTTAGTCAGTAAGATGTCTTTTGGATGAAAGACATCATTTTATCTTTTCTAGTTTTTGTCGGAAATGTAGTATTTATCATTAGATAACTGGAGCTCACTGTAGGTTTTCTTCAACCATTAGATCTTGAATTCTAGTTATTAACCCATAAAAGATGTCTTTAGCCGTAAGCTTAGATTTCTTGGCATCAAACTCAAATTATTGGCAAGATGCTAGAATTCTTAAAGCAATGCATAATTTTGGGTTCAAAATTTTCTGGGCCGTTGAACTTTTTTTCTTTTTCTTTCTGAATTCTATTTTGAGCTCATAAGGTTTAGGGAGGCTCAGGGTTCAAATGTTTATTAGGGTGCCCAAATCCAAAGTTCAGCTGTATAATTTTTTTCCGGTAGATGATATGCAGTAGTCTCCTTGATGCTCAAACTTCGGAAGCCCTGCGTTTCTTCTCCTTGGAGTGCAATGGCCCGGTCTACAGGTCTCCACAGTAATTCGTGAGACTGGAACTCTTCCGATCTATTGTGATCAACATGGAAGCCAGCTCTTGATTTATACCTGATGGTCTTGGCGGGGCCTTTACCAGAATAATCCAATTCTCCAGCACAAGATATGGAACGGTTTCTGATATCAGCACATCTTGGTGGCCCTGTGATTAAATCTAATCACAGGGGGAATGGTTGCCGCAGCATCACAAAGAATAAATCCCAATAGTTTCATTTCTAGATATCCAGCAACAGAGTTTTCCCTATCCAAGTCCTTTATAACTATCCAACGAGCCATTTTCCTCCTCAAGATGCTAGGTCATGGCACCCCAGTAGATGCAACATCTTGCCTATGGGGTTTAAATAGCTCTGTATCCAACAAGGTGCAGCCGAAAATGGGCATTTAACAGGTACACAGAATGCATGTATCCCTCAAAACAAAACAAAAATCAGCAGGTTTGAACCACGCTGACCTGTTTTGTATGTGTGCTTTCTGTGTATCTGGAAATGTCGATGAAATTGGCACAAGGAATGTCCACATGAAGTTAAGTGTAAGTGAGAATTGGGTTCTTTTGAACTGCTACAAGTCATGGTGTTGCTGAAGAAAGAAAAATAAGAAATTCAAATCAAAATTTTATGTTCTGTTCTTTAGTGTAGGATGTGTAAAATAATGCTTGTATTTCACATCCGAGGGTGAACATAAGATAGGTAGATTATATGCTGGAAACAATCTGGAGCAGTCTCTAGATCTCTTAGCGATTGTGCATCAGAGGATTGCCTCTATTTTACCCTGAAATATTACAATCCTCCTACAAATATATGTTACGAAAATGATATATTCAATATAGCAAACAGTTTTTTTTGATAATTTAATTTTGTTAATCAGGGAATGTTGAGGATTTATTATGGATCCATTCTGACAATATATAGCAGTTGCTAAAATGGGTCGCTGAAAATTTAATATGGGAAATTTTCTATCATATGGTAAACGAATGAATCAACTGTTTTCCGCATATATTCTGAACCCTCGAAAATATATCTTATTTCAGATTAAGTACATCTGTTATAATCATTTTCATTTGAAATATGTTGGTTGAAAGTTGAAACCCATTTCTTGTCAAAGATTTAATCTCACTGATAACTTAACACAGGTAACTAGTGTACTCGGTATTAAAAAAACTGGTAACTTTTTGTAACAGAGGGCATTTCTTCTGAAACAATTTTGACTAATTTTCTCTATTTCTTGAAGCTGGTTATCTGTTGATCTTTTTATCCAGATGGAGTAGCCACTGTACTCGGCATCTTATGTTTAAGTTCTGTTTTTGTAAGGAAGTCATATGAAAGTTGAAACAAATTCCTATTCTCATCTTCATTTGTTAAAATATGTGGTTGAACTGAACTTTTCTGTAAGATTTGAGATCTTGATGGTGTGGTGCAACTCCTTCAAAACATTTATTTGATTCGTCATATTTCTGTAAAACATTATGGAGTAACAACTTCTTTGCTTTCCTATTATGCAAACCAGCTTGATTTTACTAAACAAAAAATCTTCAGCAGTTGTACTACAATTTAAGAAGTAACCATTTTCTTCATATTGTTTAATGCAGGAGCGAATCAACAGGTCTGCCTACCAGTGTCATTTTTCACGTAGAGGATTGCAGCTTCAAGCTCCATAAGGTGGAGAACTTATTATTCATCCTTGAATATGATCATAATCTCTGGTATAATTAATTGATCTCAGATTTTTGATGTTGAACTCCGATTCAACAAATTTTCAAATTTTTTTCCAGCATAATTACATTTCGTGTATGGTCTTTGTCTTTCTCTGCAGTATCCTCTTGTTTCAAAAAGTGGATATTTGAAACGAAATCTATCCAATGCATCGGAGATCACTCTGAAAATACAGCCTGAAATATTTGAGCTTGTTGCAAACTTCTGTTATGGGTCAACGATACTTATGGACCCCTTCAATGTTGCTGGATTGAGATGTGCAGCAGAGCTTTTAGAAATGACTGAAGAGTATGGCAGAGGAAACCTCTGTGAGAGAAGTGATACGTATCTTACTCAGGTTGTCCTTCAAAGTTGGGAAGATACATTGCTTGTTCTTAAGAGATGTGAAGATTTGCTTCCATTAGCTGAGGAAATTCATATTGTGAGTAGATGCATAGACTCTTTAGCCTACATCGCCTGCATCGAAGTTCTTGATCCTCAACAGAGAAATGTAAAATCAGCACAAGGCCAGTTTTTGAGCAATGTCAGTGCAAGTTCAAGACAAATGGCAAATAATGAGTGGTGGGTAAAGGATCTTCTAACCATGTCAATGGAACTATTTGAGAGGATCATTGTTTCAATGCAGGAGCAGGGAATGGAAGAGATGATAATCAGTCGAGTGATTGTTCAATATGGTACCAAATGGATACTTGGGGAGAAAAGACATCAGGTTTCATCTGGTATAGCTGAAAAACAAAAGAGAAATGGCAACTTGAATGGCTTATTAGATTGTATGACCAGACTGCTTCCTATTGAAGGGCATTCTGTACCTCTTGATTTCCTGTTTTCTTTGCTTCGTATATGTTTAAGCTGCAACCTTAACATTGAATATAAAGATCATTTGGAAGCTAGAATTGCTTCTCAATTGGAATATGCAACAGTTGATATGTTTTTCTTGCCAACAAACTCGGTCACTGGTATTGGTTTTGACAAAGAGTTAGAAAGTATGAAGCAAATAGTCTCCATTTTCATGTATCAGCAATCCATTACAATGGACCATTCACGAATACAGAGGACTAATAGCAGTTTATCCAGCTTTGAGACAGTTGCTAGTGTTGCAAGTCTCTGGGATGAATATCTTGCGCAGATTGCTTATGATAAAAATTTAAATCCAAGTAAATTCTCTGAACTTGTTGGGGTTTTGCCTCCTTCTGCACGGTCTAGTCATGATTTACTATACAAAGCAATCCACACATACCTTACGGTAAGATTTACAATCCATCTAGTAGTCTCTTGAATCATAAATACTCCTAAAATGGCGATCTTTTTGAAAAGTATGCAATATTTTGCTCAGTTTGGCTTTCGATTCCATAAACTTTCTCAAATAACAAAATATTTCTTTGATAAAGTCTCCATATGGATTTCAGTTTAGGATTGCTCGAGGCTTAATTGTTTGACTGCATTTTCTGTTTAGCCTCTAATAACAAAAATTTCCAGTCATTAGAAATTTTGGATCTGCTATAATTAGAATCTGAACATTATTGCTAATCAATATTTTCCAACATTAACCATCTACCGAGGAGTCATTAGTTGATGCCTGTTTTTTGAACTCATGCAGGCACATTCTCAAATCTCACATGAAGAACGCCTTTCTGTCTGCAAATATCTCAAGGTTCAAAAATTATCCCAAGACGCATGTATTCATGCTGTTCAGAATGAGTTAATGCCCCTGCGACTGATAGTCCAAGCCATGTTCCTGCAGCAAGTGCAAACACGCAGCATTTGGCCCAATTCTGACATTGTGCAACTTGACAGGAATGATAACATTGACTCATTCTCCTTTCTTCAGAGAACTTCAATCCCTTCAGGGAATTTTCTCTCAGATGCTATTAGATCTGGAACTGGTGAGGAGGAAGGATTGCCATTAGGAGTTTGTCTGAAAAGAGATGCAGCTTTTCGCCAAGCTGCAAATCTGAAGTCAGACTATGAAGCTACAAGCTTCAGATTGAGGACTTTGGAGGATGAGCTCGGTGCAATGAAGAAAAATCTTGAGAAAAACAAAAAGGAATCGGAAAAAACCAGAAACATTCTAACCAGTAGAAAGTCAGAGAGCTTTAGAGTGGTTAGCATGAGCAAACCAGTTGATACTGGATGCAATGCATTCACTGCCAGAAGTAAACCAAACTGGCTTCCTCAGAGGAAACCCAATGCAAAATTTGTCCAGAGGATATGGAAAAGTCTCAGGAAGTTCAGTTTTCGGAAGGCCAAGCTTGATCAGAATATAGAAATACAAGAAACAGATTCAGATTCACCAGCTGAAGAAAGAGAAGCTAAAGATACAGTTGTAGAGGTCAATAAAAACAAAGGAAACAACCCTCAAGACAAAGCAGTCCTTCAACTCAATCATTTACATCGTCGGAATTTCTCATTTTCTTAAAACATATTTGAAAATCCATCAAGCTGGGTTGATGTCTGACTATGCTAACAAGATCTTTACAAAGGAAAAACAAGTTTGTAACTTGTCCAGTTCAAGGAATGAAAAGATTCAAAATATGGAATTGTTTTTGTTTCTTTAGAGCAATAAATCTACTTGGTTTTAGTATAGTGACAGTCCAAATCTAAATGTTATCAGAGTCGAACCAGAACAGAGAACATTGGAGATCTATGTCAGTGAATTGTTGTCTTCTGGTAATGATTTGCTAAGAACTTTGTAGTGCAACATTCAATTGGTCTCTGCAAAATCATATTTTTTCCCGAGCTTTTGTTAAGATGGTCAAATTGACGATCGATGTTGTGGCAAAGAGCTTATGGATTTCTTGATTGGTAATGTATTTTGCAGAGATTTGTATATAATAGCACCAGAAAAAAGGTTTTTATTGAAGTAAATGTTGACATTTATTAAAAAACTGGTTATCTGAATAATGCATTTGGTTTTCTTAAAATTGTTTAGAAAAATCTATTTTCTGGTAATCAATAATGCGCTTGCTTTTCTTACAATTAGTTAGAAAAGTGGCTGAATAACATCTTTTTCATATATTTGAATTTATTGGGACTGCAAAGTTGATGATTAAGGATAACGATTTAGTTATATAGTTTTTGAATTAAAGTTTTTATTCATATTTTGAGTATGGTTTATAAAAAGTTATCTTTAATCAGTATGAATGGTCTATTTAACACTTACTTTTCTAGGTAATGTTCATATAGATGAAGTATCCAAACTTTTTAGGAGTTACACATCCACCTTAAATATAAGAGGTTTGATATTGAGGGAAACTATATGGTTAAGCATGCTCGAGTTCGAGTAGTATTGGGCTTGATCTTTAGGAAAACTCTATGATCAATTGTATTTGAGTTTAAGTAGTATTGGGATTGGTGGCTAAGAAATTTTAATGCTTTACCCTCGTTAGCATAACCTCAAGCCAATGAGTATTAAATAGCAATGCTTTGTGGGGACACGTTCCCTATCCTAGTACCCTTGTTTCCTTTAGGGGGTGTAGGTATGCCTAGGAAATGTCCCCTCTCATCCCCTTTGCAAGAAAAACTTAAAAAATGTTTATGGAACGTCCCTAAATGTGTTAGGACATCGAGGGACAACTAGCTATCCTCAAGATTGCCAGGGGACATCATGTCCCTCAATCGTCTTGAAGATAACTAGTCGTCCCTAATGCCGAACAAAATATAACTTAAGTTGTAAACAACACATTTTTAAATTTAAAAAAGGGATGGATGGGCCCTAAAGGCCCCCTATCCCTATCCCTTTAAATAACAACAAAACCTAGTCCACCCATTAAAAAAAAATCCACATTTTAACATTTGCAAACTTGTGTTGAAGAGTAGCAAGAGAAGAACAATAATGAAAAGAGGAGAGAAAAACAAGGGAAAGAAGGCATTAGGACATCAAATCTACTACATTAGAAATAAGGTTCTTCATCTTTTCTTTTCTTTTTTTCATTTTTTTTTTGTTAAGTTTTTTTCAAAAAAAAACTTAACACATAGGGAGGATATTTTGATTTTATTTTTCTTTTATTTGAAATTGTAGCTCTATTTTGAATTATTAACCAAAACAAACCATGAGCAACACTAAGAATAATGATAGTGAAGGGGTTGAAGTTCAAATGCAAGAAAGAAGTAGAGCTAGAGCTCATAGAAGTATGGCAACCACTAGGGGCTTTTCACAAAGTAGGACTATAGTAGGTCCAACACTTGTACAAACCCATTTAAATGTTCTTTCCAATTCCTCAAAACTTATGCAAAAGACCCATTTAACCCCAAGAAACCTCTCTCACAATTTGCATCATGAATTGACAAGGATAAAAAATATATTCAAGGAGTAGAGTATGGCTATGATATTTATGCAGAAAAGTATATAGGGGCAGCCACACTAGTATTTGCTGTCATGTCTTTTGTGGATAGGTGGTCAAAAGGTGAAAGGTTGTGAAACTATAACTACAATTGAGAATGTTGAGACAACTAGATTGCTTATGATGGGGGAGACAAGAAAGAAAGAAATTACATTGAAGAGTTTATGTGGATATTGGAATTCAAGGGGAAGAGGTTCTACTTATATCAAGGGAAAGAGACCTAGTAGTGTTGTCGATATGTTTAACATACAATCATGAGTTGTGGTTGATTCTTCTATTGCTAACTTTTTTTTATACTCATGTCATATTATTTCATGTGGCACATTCACCATATTTTAAATAAATGTTCAAAGATATCATAGATGTTGGTCCCTCATTTGTCCCACCAAAAGAACATAAGCTATGCACCACCCTCCTTGATAGAGAATATTTCAAGGTGAGGGTGTTGATGGAAGAGATGAGACAAACTTGGATAACCATCATCATGGATGGGTGGACCAATATCAAACATCAACCACTAATCAATATTTTTAATTTTTTGAGATTTTCCAATTATAAAAGAAGAGAAGTTAATTTATATTGGAATGAAAAGTATGGTTTTTTTATTGTATATTTTTTATTAATACTAATCAAAGTGGGTTTTCGAAGGATATAATTTTTTTTATACAAAGATAAAATATTCAAAAAACATAATCATAATAGCGAAACAATATCAAGAGCGAAGCACCAATGAAGCAAAATGCCTAAAGCAAACCATTAACATCACATTGTAAGGCACAAGTCAATTAGGACAACTACTCAAACACATGAAAGATTAACTAACTCAAGGTGGTAAGAAGTGAAACTATTCCAACAAGTTTGCAATACAAACACCATCCCTCCCCAAAGCCTTGCAAGAATCCTACCTACTTGAACTCCCAAGATTAGAAGGAAAACAAAAATCAAAGGGGGTAAAAAGCAAGAGGAAAGGAGTTTCTCAACCACTGACAACTTCCCAAACCAAGGTAGCCCAAGACTGACTCCTTGTGAACCTTCACCTAGTTAATTGCTTTGGGTGTAGATCAAGATTTCCAATTAATGTGGTTTATTTTTTATGGATATAGATATGAAGAGGTTAATGTGTATTGGCATAAAGCTCATTGTATATTAGAGAAGACATATTTTGCCATAGATTAAGCCTACCAACTGATGTAGAATTGATTTCTAAATATAGACATGAGGTATTGTTTACTATTGAAGCACTAGATGTAGATGATAATTTTTTATGTCATAGAAATACTAAATGCAAAAATGAAATTGTTTTAGTGTTAGAAGCAATGTCAAGAAAAATAATTTATAGAAGTTTATATAAAGAAAATTTTATTGGAAATTTTAACTATAGAAGATAAGGGAATGTTTCAAGCAAACAAACATACTCATCTTGAATAATCAACCATTATGTTAGTTAGTGTGGTTGCTTTCATTGTGGCATCGATGTTACCCCATTAATAGGGATGCCTTGTAAGCAAACTTGTTCATCCCAACCAACCAACCATTATGTTAGGACTTATTAATCATAATGTTCATAGGAGGACCGCTTCCATTATACCATATATATAAGGATCTTGATATATTAGATTATATATGTTTTCATGAATTAACTCTTCCAAATATTATATTATTGTAAACCAAGTCTTCTAACTTTTTTTAACCAAAGAGACAAATATACTCATTACAAACTAATCAACTATTATATTAATAAGAATGTTATTTCTATTAACTCAATTAATACACAATTAAACTATATATATGATTATGAAATTAAATTAAGATGGAAAAATATTTTTTTAATAATTACCAACGTATACACGAGTTAGACCAAGAGCAGTTGGCAATTATCAAAATTTTACTTACCAAAACAAAACAAAATTTCAAACGCTTTCAACATTATTTCATTTTCTCTGCCTTTCATGCGAGATAAGGAATATTTGAACAATTGTATGATCAATTTTGTCAGTTTAGTTTCAGTCGTTATTAATAATAATCACAGTCCATGATTCACTAGCGACAGAACCTATGAATGAATATTTCTTCCATATTTGTAAAATTTTATTTTATATAATAAAGATGAAAATTGTATATTTAGATATTAGATTGTTTTTATTTGTATATTTAGATATTATATTTTATATAGTAATGGTCGAAATTGTATATTTTAGATTGTTTTTTTTGTATATTTAGATGGTGAAAATTGTGGATTTACTTAACATCATTTTCACAGTCAGGATTTGATCTCAAAATTCTTAAATTTAAAAGTTTTAGTTCCCCTTCCTTACTAATCATTATGGGTCTGATGTAACTGTAACTTATTTCAAGATAGCACAGTACAATGGTGTATTTAATGACACGCCTTAATTTAAACAAACAATTGAAAATTGATTTAAGATTGAGAGCACCTAAAGTTTTATTTCCAAGTAGATAAAACAAATTACATTCACATTACATCACCATCTTTAGAGCATATTACACATCAGCGTCTTATTCTTTGAGAAGAGCACCCCTTACAATTCAACATATCCTCCAAAGGTGTTTGTAAACATTGCAAGTTCCTTATTAGATTTAGTGTACACGCAGAGCCAAACATAGTTTAGACAACATAACAACATAATTTTTTTAGATAAATTTACTAGTTGCGAATTCAAATCTCTATAAATCAAATTTTAAATCTATATATATAGAATTACTTATGCACAAATAAAATTAAATCCAAACAATACACAATCAAATTTACATTTCAATAATAATCATTAAACAAAAAAAATTATGAATAAATATCTTTATTTCTATTTTAAAATTATAATACCAAAATAAATAAATTCATTCCTAACATCCACCTAATATTATCTTCATCAAACTCAAAACTAACTATATATATAAAATATGCGCACAGTTGAACAGCAGTACACTGTTCATGTTCAAAAGCAATAATTTTTTTGGCCAATCACTGACAATTCAAAGTAACTGCACTGTAATAATGTAAGATACAAACTTAAAATAGCTAAACTCCATTAATCTTAATGATTAATGGAAATATTGATATTTTTTTTTTCCAAATTGGTTCGACGTGTTATTCTCAAGAATTTGAAAAAAAAACAAAAATTATTTTAGCCGTTGTCACTGTTATGCCATAAAAACTTTAGTAGATGTGCAATAAAAGATAATCAATATCAATACCTGACACACATTAATATATTTTTTAATTATTCAGAGAAAGGGTATTTTCTGACATTGTCTTAGTGGGATCTGAAGGTCTTAGTTTCCTCTCTTGTTTGCTGTTGTTTTCTAGAGTTGCAGTTGCAGTTGCACTTCATTTCTTTTTGTCTGGTTCAATGGTTTGGTTTGTCTTATTGCTCATGATACACTTTTCGAGCTTTGATTTTGCTGGTGTACAAGGGTTCAGAACTTTTCAATCCCATTTATCAATATCAAATATATATATTTGATTTAAGATCATACTTTAATAATAGGAATTTTTTGTTGTTGTAATATGTTAAAAATTATAATTAATAATAATTAATTAAAAGTCAATGATTTATTATAATAAAAATAATTTATACACTTATGTAAAACTTTTTTATTTTAATACAATATATTTGTGACTTGCCACCTTTAAAATAATAATAATAATAATAATTTATACAATAAAAAATAGTATTATACATTGAATAGATAATAAGTAAACTTAATTAATTGACAACACAAAAATACTTATTATTTATTTTAGTTAATTTTTCAAACTAAAATAATTGTGTTTAAAAATGTAAAATCTTAAAACTAATTTTAATTAAATTAAATTATGAACATCTCATCTTACCTACTTTTAAAAAAAAAGTGTATCAATTATATAATAATTGTATTTAAAATCTTAAAATCTTAAAATTAATTTTGATTAAATTCTTGAGTATCTCAATTTTATCCACTTTTTTAAAAAAGTTTACAAGTGAGAGTGAGTTTGATAATTAACATAGTTTATTTGGCAAGTGTAGGATGGAAAGAAAAATATCAATATTTCTTGGGGTTGTTCATGTGTCCTCTTTATTGCCAATTCATTTATTAAATAAGATAGGTACATTCTACTTTTTCATGAGTCACATCACTTGGACATTGTTAATAAATGTTTCACATTTCAAATATTAATAATAGTGGAGAAAAATAATATTTTGGTCATTTCTCATTAAAAATTTATATCTTGTACTTTGTCAACATTAATTATTTAATTAATTAATAAGTACAAGTAATAATTAGTTAACAAAGTATTGGTTGCTATAATTACCTGCAATGACAAAGACTAATAACAACTACTACTTAACAAGATACTTGACTTTATTGTGAATACTAAATTATTAAATACTTTTAAAAAATTATTATTGAGATCATATAAATAACAACTATAATATAATATTTGTTTAGAAGAATATATTTATATAAGAAATGGTTTATTTATTAAATTATTTAAATCACATATTCAAACACATTATATTTATATTTAAACTTGTATTGATATCATGGATTCAACTTCCCATGCCAATAGAATAAGAGAAAAACTAGTAAAGTGAAAGAATGTATATTGGAAGCATCCTTCTCTTGGTTTCTTGAAGATCAATCTTAATGGAACTGCGAGAGGCAACATGGGCAAGGCCAATGTTGGAGTGATCTTTAGAGATGAGATTGGCAGGGGGCTACATATTTCTAGTATCTTCTAACCATATTGCATTGAGAAGACCTTATGTGCTCCCCATGTTTTCTCAATCCATAAAGATTCATATGAAAAACAAGATATATTATGGGTAAGTGTACAAAGATGGGGGGCCAAAAAAGGGTCTTGAGTGGCCACTTTTTTTTGAAATCAAGAAAGACTAATCTTGGATGAGAAATTGAAGATAGTTACAATAAAAAAATTTAATTACAAAAAAAAAAAGAGTTGTAGTGTCCTAGTCTACTCTCTAAACTACTATTTTTTAAAAAAAATGGTTGAGATTATTAAGGGGTTCAAAAGGGGGGGCCACACAAATTGGTCCCATTTTTTTCAAAAAAAACATAACATAGCGTCT
Source organism: Sequoia sempervirens (assembly GCA_007258455.2). Lineage (NCBI taxonomy): Eukaryota > Viridiplantae > Streptophyta > Pinopsida > Cupressales > Cupressaceae > Sequoia > Sequoia sempervirens. Next base: position 168,428,808 of record VDFB02086081.1, on the reverse strand, counting down.
AGTGTGGCCCCCCTAAAATGTTAACTTTTTTAGTATTTTAAAAATCACTTCAGTGAGAAATTAGCTAACACCATGTTGTTTATCCTCGATTTTTTTGATAATTTTTTAATGAATATATATTTTTTACTAATTTTCAAAGTGGATACATCCTAAAAATAAAAATTTGATTGTGCTCTAGCCTAATTTTTTTGAAAACTAATCAATTCTTTTTGGATATGTGTAGAATAGAATCTATTTTCTAAAAATGTAATTTATTTGAAATTTCAATTAACAGTTAAAAAATAAAGTAAAAATTACCAAACATTGATTTTTGACAAAAAATGGATACATCAACAAAAGAAATTAAAGATGAAAGCCTTCACATAGTCAAAATGTGAAAAAATTTACATGGTTAGATAGCTAAGAGAGAGCTTAACATTACCCAGGTGTTTTTTTACTTGACCTTGAAACACGTGCAAACTTGATGGAGAGCATGTTCGAGACTATGTGAAACTTTTTAAAATCTAGAAAAACATGTCTTTGGGAATTGAAAAGTTAGCCCAAACCTTTGGGTTGGAAATCCAAGCCAGATGCTTGAAAATTCCCAAAGTAGGAAAAAATGTGAGCGCATTATAACATGCTCTCGTTATGCCTTCTTTTAACTTTGTTATTGTATGTTTGTTTAAATGTATGTTTCTATGTTTGTATGTATGTATGCTTATATATATGTTTGTATGTTTGTATGCATGCATGCATGCATGTATGTATGTATGTATGTATGTTGTATGTATTATGTATTATCAACCAACACATTCCCTAAGGTAAAGAGACACTATGAGGAGATGAACCTCATGGACTAAGAATCACCTCCCATGCTGTCAAAATCAAAAATAATTTCTAAAGATTCCATGTTAAGTAGTGAATCCTTAATTAGGCTAGAAAAAATATCAAGAAGCAATTGTGTATGAGATTTGTGATAGATATTAGGAAGTGAGTTTTTAGATATTCAATTTCCAAGAGATAATGGTAGAGACAAGACTTTGGTCAAGTAGAAAACAAATGAAACTAGGAAAAGAAGCCATAATAGAAAGATAGAAAGAGATCCAAGAGGAGAGAATATATTAGGAGAAAGGATAACCCAAATATGAATGCACATAAAATTAAGCTCCCTATTTTTGGTAAAAGGGTGGTAGTGAACATCTCTTTACCTTGGAATTTCATTGGAGTGGGGTTGGCATTGATGATGACTAAACACAATTATACAATTTTATGAAGAACCTCAATGATGAGGCACTAAGATGGTGCATTAAAGAATGCCCTATGTATGATAAAGCATGCAAAGAATTGAGCGACTTATTTATGAAAACTTTCCACTCACCAAATGTATGAACAAAAAACATAAATAAAATATGGAAGATGATAAAAATGAAGGAGGGATCAGTAAAATGTTATGAATGATTATTTAAAAGTGTGGTTAGAAAGCTAGAACCTTGACATAAAATAAACTGAGTGTTTTATTTTAGGTTTAACCTCTCATATATAAGGATGTAATAGAATTGACCACTAGAATAGAATCCTAATCAAATATATGGGATCAATAAGGGAGGAGATGCTATATTCAAATTCCTCTAATTTAGTATTTATTGTGGCATCCATTTCCCTAGAGAGAGTATTCACCATTAGGAGGGATCCCAAAGTGGCATTAAAAAGTGTGTCAAATTTATACACCAAAATGGTCAACTTGAAGCTTTGGAGTATAGGGTTTAGGGTATTAATTTGAGGCTTTAGGGTATAGGGATGAGGGTTGAGGGTGTAGGGTTTAAGGTATAGGGTTTAGGGTTGAGGGATAGTGTTCAGGGTTGAGGGTATATGGTTATGTGTATGGGGTATAGAGATTAGGGTTTAGGATATTTTGTATAGGGTTTAGGGTATTGGGTTTAGGGTTTATGGTATTGGGTTTGGGGTTTGGGGTTTAGGGTTTAAGGTTTAGGGTACAAGGTTGAATAAGGTTTAGGGTTTAAGTATAGAGTTGAGGGTTGAGGGTTTATGATTGAGCTTTAATGTTCAAGGTTGAGGGTATAAGGCGAAATGTATAGGGTATATGGATTAGGGTTTACGATATTGAATATAGGGTTTAGGGTATATGGTTGAGAGTATAAGGCATAGGGTGAAGGGTTGAGAGTGTATAGTTTAGGGTTTAAGTATAGGGTTGATAGACAATATTCAAGGTTCAGTGTATTAGGATGAGGTTATAGGGTATAGAGATGAGGGTTGAGGGTTGAAGGATAGTATTCAGGGTTAAGGGTATAGGGTTAAGTGTATAGGGTATAGGGAATAGGGTTTAGGATATTGGGTATAGGGTTTATGGTATCAGGTTTAGAGTTGATGGTTGAGGGTTTAGGGTACAAGGTTGAATGTATGGTTTAGGGTTTAAGTATGGGGTTGAGGGTTAAGGGTTTATGGTTGAGGGATAATGTTCAGGGTTGAGGGTATAAGGTTAAGTGTATAGGGTATATGATTAGGGTTTAGGATATTGGGTATAGGGTTGAGGGTTGAGGGTATAAGGTATAGGGATGAGAGTGTATGGTTTAGGGTTTGAGTATAGGGTTGAGGGTATAGGATTGAGGGATAATGTTCAGGGTTTAGGGTACAAGGTTGAGGGTATAGGGTAAGTGTAAAGTGTATAGGGAATAGGGTTTAGGATATTGGGTATAGGGTTTAGGGTTTAGGGTGCAAGGTTGAATGTGTTAGACACACATGACAACTGAGAGGGGGGTGAATTAGTTGTGCATTAAAACCTTCAAACTCTTATTATGCAACAACATGAATGTAAATAAATCAAACATCAACACGTCAACAACCATACACAATAGAACGCTAGATTTATGTGGAAAACCCTAATCATGGAATAAACATGGTGAGGATTAACTCACATATATATGAATAAAAACACTGATTATAAAAGGTTCACTATCAAAAGGGTCACTGCCCAAAGGACTCACTATCCAAAAGAAAGAAGGGAACACTACCCAAATAGAAATAGAATAGAAAGGAACTATTACAAGGAGCTTCACTACCTCTGAGCAATAGGAGAATCCACCATAACAACTTTACACCATCTGTAACATTTGACTCATTGCCTCCAACAACTTCAAGCACACTAAAATGTAGACACCTTCTACTCACTACTTCTGGTAGGAATAGGCGTTCATGCTCACACTTAGTTCACAACACTTGATCACATTCATATCATTTCACACCACACACTTCTCCAACAATTGACCTTGCATATATATCCTCTACAACCTCAAACAATCTTCTCCAAGTTGGCTTCAATGAAACGTATGCACCTCAAACGTGCAACCACCAAATAGGTTGACACCAAACAACTTCATAGTGGAAAGAAGTGAAAGTAGACCACACTAAGGGTTAACCAAGACCCAAATATACATTGACACACTACACTAAGCTTCCACAATCCATGAGGCACATCCACAAGTAACAGTAACACACCAAGTTTTCCAAATTGACATTAATGCTACTAAGCAACCAACTTCACATTTCACCAGGTCCAAAAACATCTTACGGACCACGTAGCAACATCACACAACATCCTAGAATATTACAACACCAACATAATATCAAAAAACATTGTTGCAAACACCTACATTGAGAATACTATCATCTTGTGCAACCAATCAAACTGCCATTGAGACACAACAAATGTACTAAGCTTGCGGAATAGCTGAACACCAAACCTTCCAAGGGAAGATAGATAAAAGCATCATTAGCACATTCCCAAATTTTTCAAGACAGGAAACTTCAATGCGGAGAAATGCGAAGCAATTCCATTTCTCCCAGACAACCTTCTTCACAGTCCAACACACTATCAAACACATTTTCTATTGTTGCACAATCTATAACTTGAAACTTATGGATATAACACCTCTAAACACTCTTGAACATCACATCCAAACTGCACAAGCACATCTTCAAGCATGAAGAAACGTAGAGCACAATACATAACACACCCTTATCACCTTGTACACCATACAAAATTTCTTAAAAGCACTTGGAAACCAAGTGACCATGTTGCATTTGTAACACCTGCTCAACACCACAAACAACTTTTCATCATAACCACACTAGAGGTTTACATAGGTTGACATCAATGACAACATAGTGTAACAAAACATGTAGGGTTTAGGGTTTAAGTATAGGGTTGAGTGTTAAGGGTTTACGGTTGAGGGATAATATTCAGGGTTGAGGGTATAAGGTTAGGTGTACAGGGTGTAGGGATTAGGGTTTAGGATATTGGGTATAAGGTTGATGGTATAATGTATAGGGTTAAGGGTTAAGAGTGTAATATGGTTTAGGTTTTAAGTATGGGGTTGAGGGACAATGTACAGGGTTTAGGGTATAAGGTTGAGGGTATAGGGATGAGGGATGAGGGTTGAGGGTGTAGGGTTTAAGGTATAGGGTTGAGATTTGAGGGATAATGTTCAAGGATGAGGGTATAGGGTTAAGTATATAGGGCATAGGAATTGAGGACCTACAAGGTATAGGGTGAAGGGTTGAGAGTGTATGGTTTAGGTTTTAAGTGTAGGGTTGAGAGACAATTTTCAAGGTTTAGGGTATATGGTATATGGTATAGGAATCAAGGTTGAGGGTGTAGGGTTTAGGGTTTAAGGTATAGGGTTGAGGGTTGAGGGATTAGGGTTTAAGTACATAGGGTTGAGGGTTTATGGTTGAGGGATAATGTTTAGGGTTGAGTGTATAAGGTATAAGTATTAGGGTTTAAGATATTAGGTATAGGGTTTAGGGTATGGGTTAAGGGTATAAGGCATAGGGTTAAGGGTTGAGATTGTATGGTTTAGGTTTTAAGTATAAGGTTGAGAATATAGGGTTGAGGGACAATGTTTAGGGTTTAGGGTATAAGGTTGAGGGTATAGGGTAGAGAGATGAGGGTTGAGGGCGTAGGTTTATGGTTTAAGGTGTAGGGTTGAGGATTGAGGGTGTAGGATTTAAGTATAGGGTTGAGGGTTGAGGGTTTACAATTGAGGGATAATGTTCAGGGTTGAGTGTATAAGGTTAAGGGTATAAGGTATAAGGATTAGGGTTTAGGATATTGGGTATAGAGTTTAGGGTATGGGTTGAGGGTATTAGGCGTAGGTTAAGGGTTGAGAGTGTAGGGTTTAGGTTTTAGGTTTTAGGGTTTAGATTTAGCATGTACACATAGAGACAAACATGTTTTAGGCAACATAGTTTTTTTAGATTAAGTTTACAAGTTACAAATTCAAATCTATACATCAAATTTTAAATCTTTTATTTGTTGATATTTTTTAGAGTTACAGTTGCACTTCACTTCTTTTTGTCTAGTTCAGTGGTTTGGTTTGTCTTAATGTACATGTTTCAGTCTTTGACTTTGATGTTGTACAAGGGTTGGGACTCATTCAATCCTATTTATCAATATCAAAAATAGAAAAGAATATTAATATTTGATTTTAGATCATACTTTTATAATAAATATTTTTTGTTGTTGTAATATGTTAAAAATTATAATTAATAATAATTAATTAAAAGTAAATAAATTATTATTATTATAATTTATTATATTAAAAATAATTTATATAATTACAATAAAAATAATATTATACATTGAATAGATAATAAGTAAACTTAATTAATTGAAAATACAAAAATAATTAATATTTATTTATTTATATTTTCATATTAAAATAGTTGCATTTAAAATTTTAAAATCTTGAAAATAATTTTAATTAAATCAGTATGAGGATCTCATCTTACCCAAAAATTTTTAAAAGTTTACAAGTGAATTGAAAAAAAGTGTATCAATTATATAATAGTTATATTTAAAAATTTAAATATTAAAATTAATTTTAACTAAATTATTATGAGGATCTCATTTTACCCACTTTTTAAAAAAAGTTCTCAAGTGAATTAAAAAGGTATATCACTTAGTTATATAGAAAGATAATTTGATAAGTGACATAGATTGTTTGGCAAGTGTAGGATGGAAAGAAAAATATCAATATTTAGAGAAAGGGGTTGTTCATGTGTCTTTTTTATTGTCAATTTATTTATTGAATAAGATAAGTACATTTTACCTTTTTATGAGTCACATTACTTTGGCATTGATAATAAATGTTTCACATTTCAAATATTAATAATATAGGAGATAAATATTATTTTGGTCATTTCTCATTAAAAAGTTATATCATGTAGTTTGTGAATATTAATTATTTAATTAATTAATGAGTACAAGTAATAATTAGTTAACAAGTATTGGTTGTTATAACTACTTATAATGAGAGGGACTAATAACTACTACTTAACCAGGTACTTGACTTTATTATGGATGTTCTAAATTATTAAATACTTAAAAAAATTATTATTGAGATCATATAAATAACAACTATAGTATGATAGTTGATTACAAAAATATATTTATATATAAGAAATGATTTTAATTATTAAATTATTTAAATCACATATTAAAACACTCACTGTGTTTAGATTTAAACTTGTATTAATATCATGGATTAAACTTCCCATGTCAATAGAATAAGATTAACTAGATAGGTGAAAGAATGCAAATTGGAAGCATCCTTCTCTTGGTTTCTTCAAGATCAATTTTAATGGAACTGCTAGAGGCAACATGGGCAAGGCCAATGTTCGAGTCATCTTTAGAGATGAGATTGGTGGGGGGATGCATATTTCTAGTATCTTCTAACCATATTGGATTGAGAAGACCTTATGTGTGCCCCATGTTGCCCAAGTCCATAAAGGTTCATATGAAGGAAAAATAATATTATGAAATCTAGAACATGTTCACCAATCTCTATGTTAGTGCTAAATGGTGTCAATATCTCATTAAGAGTCTTATGTACAACTGTAAAAGGTGACATCTCAAAGGCATGCAAAGGATCATATGGAACAAGTGCCAAAGAAGATCATAAGGCACTTGTTGGAGAACTCTCACCAAAGATGAAAATGAGGCCCATAATAGTATCCTTCAAATCCAATAGGTGAGATTCAATAATCAAACATGGGATATTTTTCAATTAAGCATTATGTTGTGGTGACTTTGATATCTATATGAATGGTTATGGTGAGAAGAAGCATTTGATGCCTTTGGCAAGATAATTCTAAACTATGTAGAAGTGGTAGAAGATGGTGGAATCTCAATATGTATGTCTATGTAACTTAGTGGTTTAGATAACTACACTACTTGTCCAATAATCATATCACACCAATATTATGAATATGGATGAATGTATATGAGGGGTGATCCCATAATAATGTGCACCACTTATCAAACATCCTACTTTATTGCCTAAAATAACATATTTTTTAGCAAAATAATTATTTAATATTAGAGGGTTTCATCCAAAGTGTTGATTGAAGGACATTAGACTAAACCCCTTAGATAAAACCCCTTGGATAAAACCCTTAGACTTAAATCAAACCCCTAGTGGAGTCTCCTCTATAACTATCAAAATGCTTACAAAAAGAATTTTTTCTTCATTTTTGTGGGATCAAATGGGCTCAAATGGAATCAAATGGAATCATTTAGAAATGTAATTTAATAATTATGTATGTTGTATATTTATCTTTCCAAAACTATAATATGTATATTTAATTTTATAGCAAACATGGATTCATTACAAAAAAGGATGGCATATATTCAAGGCACTAGAAAACCTAAAAAATATTGTTAGAAAAATATTTTAAAAATGCACTACACTCATAATGGATGTCCTTGTTCTAATGATAAAATAAAATTTAAATTTTGATATATATGCTAACATATTTATGTGTTACAAAATAACAGAGTTTTGAAAGAAAAAAAGTTACTAATTCAAAAATTCATAATAAATAATGCATCTAATAAGAAATTATCAAAACATATCCATACACTGGGCATTAAAGTTAGTGATCTAATTCCAAGAAACCATGAAATTTATTTATTTGTATTGAAAATTGTGTGGCGCTATAGAAAATGTCACTTAATAAAAACGTAGAAAAATAAAAATTGATTAAAAATAAGAAATATATATATATATATTACAACTTGAATCTACATAGAGAGTACCAAAACTTCTTAGTTTATAAATTATTCTTAATTGTTTGTTTAGTATAATTGTTGCAGATTAAAAATACAAAAAAAGCATTGATTTTGAGTCCCACTTAGGCCAAATAGTTGGAAACACTATTATGGGATCACTCTAAGGCATTAGGAGGAGGATCAATTCTTGATCTAGTATCATTCATATGTGAAAGGTTCTCTAGGAAAACATCATAGTAAGATGGAGGCCCAAGATCTCCATACAACCACTTGATTATGGTCATAGTAATGATAGGGAACTTAATGTGCTCTATGTTATGTAAAATATCCTAAAAAATATTAAGATATATTAATCCATAGATTATGTAATTATTACTTGACCAAATATCTTTCTACTTAGGACCACTGGACTCATAAACAAGTCTATGGAGAGGAGGCAATAGATCTTACTTAAGACAATAATTATTTATCCCTTCTTTCTAAGAGGAATAGCTCTCTTGATCCAAGGTGAAAATAAAAGAGGAAACATAAAATCTTGAAAATATAATTGAAACCCCCAAAAATGGAACTTTATGTTCATTGATTATAATATTGCTAATAACTACACAACTAGTCCAACTAAGGTTCTAACTAAAGAGAATGTGACCTTCACAATTCAACAAATTATCAAAGATGTTCCTAAACATTAATAGTCCTTATTTTCATTTATCAGAAGATTAAGGTGGTTTTAAATTCCATTAAATATTTTTGACATTTTATGCCACCCTTTGACGACCCATCATTCATAATCGATATGAGAGATCCTACATGGTTCATCTTGCATGAATTCCCCTTGAAGGTCCCTAAAAGTGGCTAAGTCTTGTGTTTTTAGACCTTCAATCTATTGCTTACTTGCTTCCTTGTATCCCTCCTCTATTGCCCTCAATCTCCTCCTCCTTCTCCCTTTCTTTCCACTTATCTCCTTAGCTTTTTAGGTTTCGCCCATCGGGCTTAACCCTTTCCCTCTACCCCCTATCCTTCCTTTTGAAAATCAACTAAGTGTTGATATTTCGGGGGTTGGACTTTGGCCTTACCCTTTTCCTCTTACCATGTGTTATGGTAAGAGGTAAGCCCTCCATCCAAACCTTGAACCCTGATATGTCCTCTAGAAAAGCAACTAATTTTTTTATTTTTAGAGTTCAGGGAATTGGCCATCCCCTTTACCTCTTACCTTTGTTAAGGTAAGAGGTAAGACCTTCTCCTGAACCCCGATGTGTTTTTGGAAAAACACCTACGCTTATTTTTTAGGAATTAGGGATCGGTCTTCCCCTTTACCGTTTACCATTTCTTTGTAATCAGTAAGCCATAAGGCATCCACTTGATTCCCAACTCCCATAAATCTCTCTTCCCTTCTACCTTCTTGTTTAAGCCCCATTTTCTTCTCAAAGGTTTTAACCTTCTCTCCTAGGGTCCCCTTTCTTCCAAATCCGTCTAATCTTTTATTCAAACTTTCGGATGTCAAAATTTTGTCTTACCTCTTATCACTTTTCCTTGTCTTCAGTAAGCAGTAAGTAGTAAGCCCGACTCCTGATCTATGACATCCGATGAGTCCTTTTGGGCTTCGGTGTTTTCCCTTTCCTCTTGCACTTTCTCATGCTTAGCGGTAACCCGTAAGCGATATGCCCGATCTCCAAAGCTCGATGTCGATGCCAATACAATATGGGGTATGAGGTACGAAGGATGCCCAAGGTCTAATGTTCGACAATGTGTTGCTTTTTGGGCCTGACGCCCCGACCTTCCACATTTTGGTATTTTTTTGTGGTGGTGTCATTAATGCTTGAGTGACCTTCTCACTTACCTATTCAATTTTTTAGGCTTGAGGACAAAATTTATTGTGCTTGTTGATGGTTTTGGTTGATTTCATTCACACCCATGCCCATTTATTGTTGATTATTGTCCTTCTTCTCTTGCCCCATAACCAAATTGTTGATTTCACAGGGGCATTTTGGAGGGATTTTGGACAACTTTTATTGCAAAGGTATGGCATGCAGGTCTTTGCACATCCAAGGCTCATCCTTCAACATGGTTTTCATGATCTGGTCACCTCAACCCTAGTTTGGACAGATTTCTACTAGTTGTTAGCCCTAGGAAAGGGTTAGGGTTTGAGTTGCATTCATCCAAGTTATGCTTGATCTATAAAAGCAACTCTTGTATTATTTTTGGGGGCTCTTCTTTTGGGCTCTTCTCACAGTTTTCTTTTGTAGACACTGATGCAAGAGCACATACACAGATAGGTGATTATCACTAACCAAAAATATTGGTTTTTTTCCTCAATTATGGCTTGTCTTGGTTGTGATTTCCATCTCTCAGCATAAGGAACTCAGCTATGCAATCAAATTATCAATTTGAAGTTTTTTCCAAAACATTGTTTTTGGGCTCCATAGGTAGTTTTTGAAAATTATTTCTGGAAAAATTTTAAGGCCTCAAGTAAAATCTTTTTGCAAGGGAATTTTTGAAGGTACCATGTGAAATTTGCAAAAATAATTGAAGTCATATCTAAGAAACAAGATCCTTAATTTTGCATCAATATGTGAAATTTGTATATGAAGACAAAGTAGTCAAAATTGATATAGCTCATTATAACCTAGTTTAATATCCAAGTCATTTTACATTGGAAAATTTTGTGAAGAGACCTAAGGAGATATTATTTTATCGCAAAGATTGTATACATGATTTATAAAAGTTTCACTTAGAAGAGCGACAAAGAGAAAATATGATCAATCCATATGAAGACAAAAGACCTAAAGATCCTAAAGTTGAATATCCCACAATATCTAAGTAGAAAGGTCTTGACATATACATGCCTTCCAATTATTCTTATGAAGAACAAAATACTCATGTACTAAGGAATCAAGAAAATAATGACATTGTGTTTCAAAAACCCATATTCCATGCTAAAGGCACCAATTCTTAATGGGTACCAATGAAAATGTTAGTGCTTAAGAAATACAAAATCTATTATGAAGCCACCTCTAAAGAAACAAGATAAATGGGTATAGAAGGATGTTTCCATGGTTTAACTTAATGATAGGATTTTGTAAAGAGTACCAATTCTTATTAATAGGAAATTCATATAATTAAATAGGAGAGTCATTTCATGTTACTTTTTGGGATAAGGACATGTCCTCTTCAATAAAAATCTCACTAATCTTGTTGTTTGGATCATTCTTATGCTTATTTTTTTATATACTTCTAGTAGCATTTAGTTTGTCTTTTCTTATGTGTTATTTTATTTTTTCCCTTTTTGCTTATTCCATGTTTATTATGTTTCTTGCATTCTCATTTCACCTTATATATTATAATTTATGATTCATTTCCCTCACTTGATGGAATCTTACTTAGGGCGATTATGTTCTCCTTTAACTCCTATTAGTTCCTATGTTTGGTTAGCTCATATCATTTATATTCTCCTTATTTAAATTTTATTTTCTCCTAGTTCCATGTTTTCCACGTATTATTCCACATGTTCTTTGTTATACGCTTGTGTTACATTTCCATGATATTCCTATATTTATGATCCTTATTATGCTTCCATATTTATAATCATTATCATGATTACATCTTATTAGTCTATGTTTATGATCATATATATGATTCTAATGGTTCAATATATTGATCACTATCATGTTCATATATTTTGCATTATTCCTTGCATACTTTGTATGAAAAACCAATTGGAGAGGGGCACATATGTCACTAACATGGCTCCTTTGTGATTTGTGTTGTAAAATGATAGAATCATATTAATTGCCAACTTTGAGGTATTTTTATACATATGCATGTAGATTCAAATCCATCTTGTTCATGCTCAAACTCATTTGACCTATTATTTATTTGGATAGAGTCTTTCTATATTTTTTTACATAGTCAAAGCCATACATAACTTACTCAAGATGGAACCTTTCACCCCTTTCCTTTTTCTTTTATTATTTTTTTAATATAGTTTTTTAGAAATTTTTAGTTAGATTCTATTTTAATATGCGTGAAATGTGCTACTCATTGCATGTTTTTTCTCTTGTGGGTTTCTTGTGAAGCACTCATTGGAAAAAAAATCAAGGATGATCTACATACATTATGTAAATATATATCCTTTAAATGTTTGAAAAATATATAATTACCATGTTGAACGCTTGTTTTAATTTTTAAATTATCCCACCTAGTAGTTTGTATTCACATCAAAATGAGGCAAAAGGTAATGCCACCAATTGTATACCAATACCCTATCCCCTTATGGTTTTGGCTTGCTTTGATTAGAGTGTCCTAAAATTAATAAAATGTTTATAATTAGTATTCTTCTGTGAATTTATCTCATGAAACCATTGTATCTTGATCCCATTATCACTCATCACCAAATATATGACCTAATCTCTAGACCCTCCATTCGTCACCCTAATAGATTTACAATCACAAATCTAAACCTCAAAATTTTAAAATCTAAATTCAAAATACATAGCATTGACTTCGACTTCTACTAGCTATTATGGGATGTGCTAGTGCATGTTTTTGTGGATTTTTGTACTTGAATATTGTCTTTAAGGGAACTCATTCATTCAATTTAAAATAATTAGGGATCATATAGGAGTTATCAAGGAATGAAAAATAAGTTATTAAAAAGAATTTCATAGAGAATTATTAGAGTGAGTTACAACATCATATATCACCCTAGTTACATTGAGGGTTGCTTTTTTTTTTTTAATCATTTTCTCAAAGATGTAAAGCTAATATAACTAAGGGTCTAATATAGGAGAATGTGTCCCTCATAATTCAACATATTCCAAAAGAATTCCTGAACACTACTAATCCTTTCTTTGATAAATAGATCTTAGAAGATCAAGGTGATAAAGTTACAATAGTTAGATTTATGCTAAGTCATTCTAATGAGTGTAGGTAAATAGGTCTGCCTACTACAATTCTTCATAAATGGATCTAAACTAGATACTTGCATAATCAATTTGTAGATTTTGAGATATTTATCTAAGTCCTAAAAAACTAGAGTATTAAGGTGAATCAATTCTAGACACCTTTAAAATCACTTTTCAACTCTAAAATATAGCAATGATGTGAGTCAATCAACTCTTGTGGTGTTGAATTTGATTTGGGAGTTTGAAATGAGTTTTTGTATTCAATGCAATGATGTGACTAGATAACAATGAAAATGCACTATTCTAATATGAAAATAGATAATCTAGAATTTGATGTCTAGAAATAGATTGAGCAAACTTGTGTGAACATGTGATTTGAATTTTGACTTGATTTGACTAGACAAGGCCGCCTAGGACGCCCTTGTCTGGAGATTTGAAATTTTTTTTTTCTTCACTGTCCTCAAGTACTTGATCAAAGGCTTCTTCCTTCTAGATCTTATTGTCAAATCTTCGTCGGTTGCTGAGATAATTGAGTTTTTGTATTTTGTCAAGTTGTAGGGTTTGAATACATCAATGACCAAAAGATATTCAATCTTCCCCCAATCTCCTTCATATCAGTAACCTACACATTTAGAGAGAGAGGAAGGTTTGTGCCATATAGGGGCTTGCCTTGATCAAACCCCATGTTGGTATTTCTAGCTCCACAATGACAAAATTAATGAAAGAGAGTTTATCCTTTTGAGGGATAGAGGTTAAATGATAAATTAATGATAAATCAACAATTAGATGCAACTCACCACTCAAATATAATTTCCTTGAAGGATTGAAGTTGCACACATCTCCTCAAGACTTGATTACAATTTGGATTGAAGACCTACAAGTATTAGTCCTCACAAACAAGATGTATGCATAAACATGAACAAATTCACATAAACTTGACATGATTCTTTGACAATAAAATGTAATAATATTTCTCTTGACTTGATAATAATTTCTTGATAATTCTCTTGCTTCCAAAATATTCTCACTTAGTTTTCAAATGATGAAATGACTAGGTATTTATATGCAATTAATCTAATTTCCTGTAAATTAAATTCCGATAGCTGACATTTAGGATTTGAAATTCAAATAAAAAATTTACAACCCCAACATATTAAAATTTGGGGCCAAATTAGGAGGACAAGGTGGCCAATGGCGCCCTTGTCTAGGCCCTATCTTTTGGGATGTTATGTATTGGGGGAAAATATTCAATGTCTACTTTGATTTTATACATTTGAATCCTTGATAAATGACTAAATGGGCCATGGAATGTATAATTTAGGAAATTAGGAGCACGATTAGGTCCAAGCACATAGAAAATCTAGTGTGAAATTGTCATAGGTGACAATTTATGATGCTACATTATCATTACAACATTTATTCTATTTTAACATTTTACACAACACATAATTTAAAAGATATACTTTAAATATTTAAGTACCATATACTATATTTAATAACCAATTATAAATAATAATATTAATTATAGTTATTTAATATAGTTAAATCATTAATAATTATATATAAAAAATATTAATTAATTTATAATTATATATGCGTGATATATTACTATAATGGTGAAATTTGCATACCCATTGTAATTCCCATTTAGTTTTGTACCCATTTTTAGATAATATCTTAAAACATAATTACATATCAATAAATGCCACAATCTTGTGCAAGTTTAGGCTAATCCCCTCACCAACACTTATCCCAATGTACAGAAATTTCCACCTATTCATCATTTTCTTATCCATACCTATGCACTTTCCCACATAGTTTATATTTATTTTATCCTCAACACGGAAACATTCATTCTCTTCATAGACATTACTATTTTATTATCTTGGATTAATCTAACATTTATAGATTCTAGCCCTTGCAAATTCAAAATTCAAATTCAAATCTCGCCAACTTGTACCCATTTCACTAGCCACTATGAGCTCACTAACACATATTTTTATGATTCATTGTAACTCCCTTATATTAAAAGGTATTCAAATGTTATCCTCTCTCATCCTAGATCATTCACATTTAGAAGAGCATTCAATGAGTATTTATTTGAATAAAATTTTGATTGGTGCACTAAAAAGAATAACATTTACTTTAGCATAATCATCTAGTACATCTACACAATTGCTTGTTGCTCACTGGTCCTTTTTGCATAACTAAATATTTTTCATAGTTGATCTCAGAGAACACGTACCCAAACAATCTAATGACCCTCTAAAAGTATTCTTAAATATTACTAGTTTGTATATTTTTAGGGTTTGACCTAGAAGAACATCAATGAATTGAGAGAACTAGAGAGTAGAAGTACACAAGTTATGGGATCATATTCATGGTTTATAGAGTAGATTCATGCCTACAAAATTCATCCATACCCATGTACTCGACTGAAAAATAGATACAAATCTTGCATAAAATTTGAGGTGAAATACAAATAGAGAGGACTCATTTGTAGCCTCAAAGAAATTCAAATTGCAAAACTAAATCAAAATTGTTTATCTTTGTTCCTCAAGGAACTAAATAAATTTATCCATTGTATTTAGTTTTCTAACTTAGCATTTAATTCTCGATTATTTATGTGATAAATAAAATACCTTAATAACTCTACAAATAAAAAATAGTAATATATGATTGTAAACATAGCTTATTTACAAGTGTTTTAATTTTATATTTAATTATAAAATATTTCTTTCTAATAAATTATTAAAAAAAAAATGAATAAGATCACATAAATAACTATCATAATGTAACTTGTGTGTGTGTGTGTTGTATATTTAAAAAATTATTTATTGTTAAACACCTGATCTGAATTTATGAAATGGTGAGGCTAGAAATGGGGGACCTCATCCCCAAAATAAATGTTTGACAATAACACCCCAATGGGGTTTAAACCTTGGTTTCAAGAATCACAATATCACAATTTATCCATCACACTATGCCAATACCAAATATTAAATATTAATAATTTAACAAGTAAATGGTTGTCAAATTAGAATAAAGGGTAAGAGTTTTTGTTAACACACTCACACCATTACACTCCACCCCTTATTGCCGTTGTAAAACACCTCTTGGTGTAATTAGAGTATGATTTGAGTTAACAGCCCTAGATAAATATGATAGTTCTCACAAAATCAAAACATATAGATCCAAGGATTTGAATCTTGATTATAAAGTGTCCCAACGTAGCATTTCATTAAAGTCTAAATTTGATGGTCATATGATTGTATTTAGATATTTTGTTATATAGTAAAATTAAAATATTAGAAAGATTGTATTTATATATTAGTTTTTTAAAATAAAAAATGTCTAAATATTTGAAGAACAATTTTAAATAAATAAATGTCACAAAAAAATGTTTGGAAAGCAAAATAGGCCATCAAATTTAGACCCTATGTCTTACCTAAATTTCAAATAATTTTCTTAGAACATTCACATAATGTTAAGTAACTTTATTTCAAGTTTAAATATAATTTAAAAAGACTTAAATAGTTTGATTTAAAAAATTATATTGAAGGATAATGAAACTACAATAAAAATAAGTAAAGGTTTTTTTATTGAATGATAATTTAATAGTTTTCTCTTCACCGAAGTTCTAACCAAGCTTAGAACAAAGGGCCGATATTGTAGTCTCTACTAATTAAGTGGGTGTAGAATAGTGAGGGTTATTGTTGTCAACTCTAATAGAATGATACTTTTAAAATGAGAGATAATGGATATAATTTACAAATGGCTAATCCAATCTTACATACAATTTAAAATAAGAGGTTATGCAAATGGCTAATCCAATCTTTCATACAATTAAAACAACAGATAATGAATATAATTTTCAATTGGCTAACCCAATCTTGTATACAGTTTAGCAGGTGAGGTCATGGATATAACTTGCAAATGGTTAACCCAATCTTATGTACATTCAAAAGAAGGGGTAATGGATATTCATATAACCTACAAATGGCTAACCCAATCTTGCCTACAATTTAAAAGGAAAGGTAATGGATATAATCTGCAAATGGATTACCCATTCTTGCATACAGTTTAAAAGGAGAGGTAACGGATATAACTTGCAAATGACTAACCAATCTTGCATACAATTGAAAAGAAGAGGTAATAAATATAACCTACAAATGACTAACGCAATCTTAAATTATAACGTGTAAATGACAAATGTATTCTTGAATACTATTTAAAAGGAGAGATAATAGATCTAACCTACAAATCACTAACCTGATCTTACATATATATAACTTAAAAATAATAAATACAACCTAGAAATAACTAACCCAAATTTACATACAATATAAAATATCATTCTTAACAATAAAATTTTCTCACAAAGAAATTCACATGTTGCAAGATAACTAGTGCCATTTTCTATTGTTGCTTTGAAACAAAAGACAAAATCATGAAATCTGTCAAAATAAGAATGTCTTTTACAAACGTTGAGGATTTCACAGACATTAACATATATTTATACACTCCAATACATAAATATAGAAATCTATAAACAAGGCTATCATGCATATACTATATAAAGCAGCGTCTTTTAACGTTTCCATTGTATGGAAGCTCATAGCTTATACTGAACTGATCTGGATATTCCCTGCGCGTGCATCATCATTATTTGGCCAATACTATTGTTTTGTATGTGATGGTTTTATGCTCATTTACTGAACAGATTTCAAAACTAATGTCAAACACAAAAGACAGAGAAGTTACCTATGGCATTGACTTTGGAAAAGCTTCAGAGAGAAATTTAGCTCCTGCCTTTTTATGTTGTGGGGGATCTGTGATAATAACATTTGAGAGCCCCCAGATTACTCCCATGTCTCATGTTGTCTTTTGGGTTTGGAAGTATCAGAGAAATGATATCCCCTCATGTGATTAGTGCTTACACTTTTATATTAATAATTCCAATGCAGCTGTTTCTGGACACCTTCTCTTGGGGAGTGTAAGAATGTTTGGAGCTTTGCATCAGAATTTAGGAGGTTTGCCGGGAATGGATTACAAATTTTGTTTTCCTGTTCCTTCCCATTCACATGGGAATGTGGAGGTTATTTGACTGGAGTATGTAAAATATCTGTTCAAATGTAAATAGGACAAGAAAACTCCCATGCTTAATATCATGGAACTATTCTTATTATAATAGTATTGTAAGGGAATAGAGTCCCTTTTACATAGATCTAGGCTGATTAAATAAATGCAAACAATAAGCACTTAGAGTTAAGAATGTCAGATTATTGGTTCTAAAAATTAAATGTGAATGATAAGATATTTAGTTTAATGAATAGTGATAAAGAGTGATATTGATGTTGCATATAATTGGTTTGTCAATATTGAGAAATTAATGTTTTTGAAGTGTACATTGTTTGAGATTTGGAATAGTTCTAGAATTCTCTATAGATTGGATTTTGTTAGGAAAATGAAGGTGTCTCAACCTTTGATTTTTCTTAGCATTTGATTATTTATTTATTTAATGTGATAATTATCTCATGTTGTCTTGTGAGTTACAACTTGTAGTTTTTATTTATGAGGAGTCAAGTTGGAAATTACCATTTACAAGTGGAGTTGTGCATGAAGGAATTTTGTATTTTTGTGTTGATTTTGCATGGAATGTGAGTTTTGGAGATGTAGTTATCTTTTGGCAGGTGCAGGTTTTGCATGTGTAGGTTTAGTGACAATTTGCAGTTCCAATATTGCATGTGGTGACAATTGGAAAGTTATGCATGTGTAGTGATTTTGGCACTTTCCATGTTGCATCTTTAGCCTTTGGCATTCAATTTTAGAAATTTCTAATTAATGCATTGTAAGCTCCTATATATTGAGCACTTGTATTTGGAGTTGGATAAGGAGAATTTTTCATTGTAGGGTTATGCTGTCGGATTTCCTCCAGAAGAACAAGATGTAGTCCCCATGTTAAGGTTGTGAGTCTGCAGTGTATGGTAGCTGTATTGTTGTAAATTAATACATTGGTTTGATGCTTTAGAGTGTGGGATTTTTTACCCAAAAGGGTTTTCCCCGCGTATATCATGTTTTCTTCTCTTATGTCTATCTTTCTTCTATTCTTCGTGTTTCTCATTTTTGAAATGTTTTACATGTTATGTAGCTAAAATTTTCTTAGATCTAGAACTACATCATCCTTCCTCTAAGGGTTAATGCATGGGAAATTAAATTGTGTTTGTTTTTGCTTTAAAGCATAGTAGCATGTGCTTGTATTAGGGTGTTGAAATATGGTTTGTTTAACGAAACATAAGATACTAAAGGTGCATACTAGTTCCTAGAAGGCTTTTTGAGTTCATCATTTCCTTTCATTTGGTATCAGAGCAAGATCCATGATTTTCATGTGCATGTATGTGAGTTGCATGTACTTTCATGTGGGTTGCATGTACTTGCATGACTTGCATGTTTATTCCATATGGTTGCATGTTATTACATGTGTTGATTCATGGTGTTTAAGGTTTTGGGTATTTCTTCTGTTATGATTTCTTGGCATGGCAAGATTGAGGGAATCTATTTTGAAGGAATTGGTTGATTATTAATCCTTGTGTGAGTAGAATTTTTGCAGTTGATATTGTTTTTCGAGAGACAGCAGGCATTTTGAAGAATGGAGAAGATAGAGTTTTATGGAGTTGATTATGTGGTTACATTTGATATGTTATTGATCTAGAGCTCATGTTTGATAGTTTATTATAATCCTCATGCATGGTGGTGTTCTTACATTATGTGGTCATATGTAGTAGAGTATTCGTGTTGGGTGTCTATGTTTGGCTCCCTAGTCACATGGAAAAACTTTTGTTGTTATTATTATGGTTTGATGTGCTTATGTTGGGTGTTTGGTTTTAGTCCTTGGCATTGGAAGGTATTATTTTATTAACCCAAAATGCATGTAGGCTATGGAGTTGATCATTGGATGATCTAGAAGCTTTTGAAATAGCCTAATTATCTCTTGGATGCTTGTACATGATGGTGGTTATGGAGTTGGCTTACAAATGGGCCTAGAGTTCCTAGACCTCTTTTTCCTTTAGGTTGTACTCACATGTCTCAAATTCATGTTGATTGGATCTAATGGTTTTTTATGGATTTTTTATTTAAAAATCTATGGTTATGCATATTCATGTTACTCCATTGTTTTGGCTTAACTATTATGGTTTCTTATAGAGTTGTGGGTCTTCCAAATGATAAGTGGATATGGATTTGCATGGGTGTTAGTAAACACGGTGGGTTTGCAAGTTTTACATGATTAATCAAAACTTCTTGTTTTGCAAATTTACAGATTTGCGAATGAACTATTTTTCAGATTATGTTTCCCTTTGGGTATTTTTGGATGTAAGATAATTGCAGGTTTTCATGTATGTTTCATGCATGTTTTGAGGAGGTTTGTAGCTTTCTCGTTGAGGAAATCTTGGTATATGGTTTATCATTGGTTATTTGTGGGTTGTGAAAATGGAATATTTTATATTTTATAAGCTTTTGGACAACCTATTTCCTCTTAAGCTTTTACAGTTTTCTTGTGTTCTAAAAGTTGTGGGTTTGTGTAGATCCAAAGTATTCACTTGTTTAGATGAAATATGTGTGATCTATTATTTTGTATGTATAAGTTATTTTAGATTTACACATAGATGTTTTTTTATAGGTTTTGCATGTTAATAAAAATATGTGGTTTGTAGATCTGTGAAAAATATTGTGTTCAAACTCTTAGAGTTTTTTGGATGAAAATAATTGCAGATTTACAAGAATGCTTGATTAGTTGACTATGGTACTTAGTTGTGGATTTTTTTGGCAAATTGGTTTGGTGGGGTCCTCCCACAATAATGGGTTACACTTTCTAGGACATCCTGATTTTTGCTAAAATCACATATTTTTAAAAAATATAATGATTTAAGCATTGAAAGGTTCCATTTAAATGATTCTATTTGAAGAGGGTTTGATCAAACCCCCTTAGATCAAACCCCCTTGGATAGAACCCTGCTAGTTTTAAACCATGTCTATAATGGAGTCTCCTCTACACCTAGCAAAATGCTAATAAAAAACCACTTTTGGTATACTTTTTGGGGGATCAAATGAATTCATTTAAAATTTATATTTTAGTCTTTATTATAAGCTTCCCAAAAAGTATCATTTTAAATATATTTAATTTGGTTATTATATTTATTTTGTATTTCTTGTGAATGTAGGTTTTTCATCTAAAATCAAGCTCTATGTTCTGCACATGTGGAAAAATAGTATATTAGCAAAAAAAAATTCTAAAAAATATTTATGCCCTTGATATTTATATCCTTGATCCAACAAAAAAAATGAATTTCAATACATACAAAAAAAAATTATGTGTTAGCAAGTAAACCTATGTCTAAATTGTAATTGATTTGACTTCAAAACTTAATTAGAAAAAAAATATTCAATAAAACACTATGAAACCAAAAGCATGCCTTATATATCAGTTACACATCTAAATACAAAAAAAATAGAATTTTATCTTTCATAAAAAAAAGTTATGTGTTAGCAAGTACACATCACTCTTTAAAAATGTTGTTTACTGTTAAAAACTAGTTTTCGAAGGAGATGGAAAAAGAAATGCAATTTGATTCCAAAAATTTTAAAATATATATATTTAGAATCTATAGACAAAATTTCACAAATCACTAGTTTGCATCATCTTCAAATTCTTCATGGTTTAGCAACTATAAGTGCCCGAAAGTGGATATTTAGTTAAAAATATTCAGTTCAATGTCAAGTTTGGCCAAAAAGTGTAACCCACTATTGTGGGATCACCTAGTGGTGATATGGTGTATGATTCTTGAAATCTACATGTTGTCTTCTTTGATATCTTATTTTTACATGTTGCTAATGTGATGATGAGTTTGTATGCTTTAGTGTTTTGGATCTACAAGTTATGCAGTTGTATGGACTGATCACCCATTTGGTTGCAGTGGGATGATTTGGATGTTGATTTTCTATATACACAAGATTGATTCAATGTTGATGCAAACTTCATTAATTGGCCTTATCTGTGGTAATTAGTGCATTGGTATTTTTCTTTGAGATGAGAGGATGGATGATGTTGAGTGCTTGGATAGTCATATATAGAACTTGTAGCATGTTGTTTATCTTCTTGGCTTGGAGATCTTGGTGAACTATTATTTGGTGTTCTTTATATTGCATTTTATTGTGTTAGAGCCATGAAGGATCTTCATTAAGGAAATGGTTGTCATGATTTCATGTGTAGCTTAGTATCATCGTTCAATGGGAGTTTTGGAAATGATGTGGATTCATCACTTGGTGATGGATGATATTCTTTAGTGTTGTAGATGGAGGAGTTCTTAGATCTTGTTGTTGTAGAAGGGTTCTTTTGCATTTGCATGGACACTATTTGGAGATGGTTATCTTCATGTGGATGAAGATGTTGACATCTTGGTTAGCCATGGAGGATTCTTGGAGTCTTCAGTTTAGGTGTCATGTTTTGTCTTTTGACATGTGATCCTTGTTTGATAGGATGGTTATGTTATTATGTCTAATGTACTCTTGATTGCGCATTAGAGTTTTGGAATGATACAGGTGAATGATATGTTCATTGGATCATATTATATTCTTTGAGGAGATGTAAGATCATGATGTCATGGTGTATTCTTGATTCCGCAGTTGGGATATGACATTGATCTTGGTTGGTTCTTTTGGTATTGGGTACATTGATCATTTGCTTGGGAGCTTCATGATGGTGTTATGTTGCATTTGGAGTTTAGCATGGATTGATTAGTTGTAGATGTTGATGGATACCTGTAGACTTGGGTGAGGCAGCTGTTGTGTTTCAACAAAAATTCTAAGGAGCCTTTCACCTAGATATGGACATTAGTTCATGATGGACTTGAGAGGAGGTTGTTCTTGGATAAAGTCTATGAGAATTGGTATATCTTGGAGGAGAAATCTCATTTTCCACTCTTGGTTTACTTGACATACAATCATCTGAAAGGTATAACCCATGTGTTTTTAGATGTATTATGTTGTATTCTTTGTCTTCTCATAGAGATGAATCTTGAGTTATTCTTTCTAGTTTTGGAGGGCTCATTTGAGGAGTGTTTGGCATGTTAATCTCCTTGGGTATTTTTTTTTATTCATGAGAATTTTTTGAAGATGTTGGCTTATTTTCCTGATATAGGAATGTTTCTGGAGTTTGATTGTCCTTGTTTAGAGAGAGGCTTACATCCATTTTGGTGACATGAGATATATATGTTTTATTTGATCTAATGAGATTGAATGTTTGGGTGTTTTTGAGGTTTTTCTTATGGGGTTGCAAAGGAGATCTTACTTGGCATAGTTTGGCACTTTGAGGTGTTAGTAGAAGGATATGATCAGGATATGATTTACAGGTTTTCCCTTTGTTCTATAGCTTCTTCTTGGAGGTTTATATTCACATGGTTCAATGTGGTGGACTTGGGAGAGTTACGGTGACATGTTATCAAAGACTATGCAGCAATTTATGTTACATGTGTAGATCATTGTCGATTGCTCTTTGTTATTACTCGATTTATTTAGCCACACTTTATTATAAGTGTTTATTGGTAGACTTGGCATGCCATGGTCTATTTTTTATATTTTACATTACCCTTGTAGTGGGAAATTTTGGTTGTGTGAGTTCTTTATTGACCTTTTTAAAACATGGAGCTTGTGATTGCAATTTATGGGTTGGATATGTTCTTGGCATAAGTTCTACTAATGTTTTGGTTACCTTTGAGGTATGGTAGATTGGATGGATTAGTATTTGTTGTGGGTGATATTTCTAGTCTTGTGGGTTTATTAGTTAGATAAGGGCAACCTGTTTTGGTTGTTCTAGCTGATGGTTTATCTTGTTCTCTAAAGGATTCTTTGGCTTCAAAATTATGCTATGGTTATGGGCTTGAATTTTGTTGAGCTTTTATTTAGCTCATGATCATAGTAGATTTGTGGCAGTATTCTATAGCCTTTGCTACGATCGGTTGGATTTGATGCTTGTGTTATTTAGACTGGTGCATATACACCATGGCTCATTACTTTCGTTTAGAGGATGGTATGAACCATTGACTGAGATGGTGGACATCTTGGATGTTGTTGCAGGTTTCTTGGTTGGAGCACTCGAGCATTGTTTGAGATTCATGTGATTGCATGTATGGTTGTGATGATGTGTTTTCATCAGTTGACTCTTAGCAGTTATTTATCATATTACTTCCATGGATTCTTCAAAGGTGTTCAACAAGTGGAAGAATGTTAGTAAAATGAAGGTGTCTCAACCTTTGATTTTTCTTAGCATTGATTATTTAATGTGATAATTATCTCATTTTTTCTTGTGAGTTACAACTTGTAGTTTTTATTTCTGAGGATTTAAGTTGGAAGTTATCATTTATAGGTGGAGTTGTGTATGGAGGCATTTTCTATTTCCATGTTGATTTTGCATGGAATGTGAGTTTTAGAGGTGCAATTATCTTTTGGCGGGTGCAAGTTTTGCATGTGTAGGTTTACTGACAATTGGTAATTGCAATATTGCATGCGGTGACAATTGGAAACTTACCATTATGCATGTGTAGTGGTTTTGGCACTTTCTATGTTGCATCTTCAGTCTTTGGCATTCAATTTTAGAAATATCTAATTAATGCATTGTAAGCTCCTATATATTGAGCACTTGTATTTGGATTTGGATGAGGAGAATTTTTCATTACAGGGTTATGTTATCGGATTTCCTCCAAAAGAGCAAGATGTAGTCTCCACGTTAAGGCTGCAAACCTGCAGTGTATTGTAATTGTATTGTTGCAGATTAATGCATTGGTTTGATGCTTTAGAGTGTGGGGTTTTTTACCCGAAAGGGTTTTCCCCATGTATATCATGCTTTCTTCTCTTTTATCTATATTTATCCTATTCTTCACTGTTCTCATTCTTGAAATGTTGTTTTACATGTCGTTGTGCTACTGAAGTTTTCCTAGATCTAGAACAACATCGTCTTTCCTCTAAAGGTTAATGCATGGGAAATTAAATTATGTATGTTTTCACATTAAGGCATAGTAGCATGTGCTTGTATCAGGTTGTTGAAATATGATTTATTTAACAAAACATAAGATACTGAAGGTACATACTAGTTCTCAAAAGGATTTCTAAGTTCATCATTTCCTTTCAAACTTGAGCTCTACAGAAGTGATCTAATGCATAAAATTTCCCTCTAACTTGCAAGATTGATCAAATAGACTATGAATTTCTATTGGGAAATGTGTCTTAACCTTGCTCTTAATTTTAATATTACAAAAGGTGTGATTTTTAAATATAAAATATAAAAACTTAGTTTCTAACTATAGGCTTAGTTTTTGGCTAAAATAAAAATTATTAGTTGCTTGGCATCATGCATGTTGCATAGATTCTTTGAGTGCTTCAACTTCGAAAAAGAAACCCAATTGTTCCACCAGATCAAAAGTTATGTGCCCCAAAAAATTGTGTAAGAAATGTAAAAATATGTTGGATGTATAAAAGAGTTGTAATGAGGAGTTACACCTATCGACCAACCTATAATGTGTATTATGATACATCATAAGGCATATTTGATTGGAGGATAATTTGGACACCACTTTTGGGTGGTTTTAGCTCATGGGCTTCGAAATACTATTTGATGGTTGTAGGTTTTCTATCTTTTATAATAGGTTCTTGAGATGGATTGGAGGGTAAAGTTTTGTAACAACCACAACCTTATAACAAGGAATTTACTTAGAATTTTAACCATATAGTAAAAACTACTCATTTCATAAAAGTATGACATAAAAAAAATTGTTCAATAATTAAAAATTTGCAACTGCATAACTAATAACATAAGTATAGCATAATAAATTCATTTCATTTTTTGAACTAAAAAGAATAAACAAATTTTCCTTTTTACATTTTCCACATGAATAATTTTAAATAAATAACATAAAAATTTAATAATTACGAAACAAGGATAGAGATCCATATCTGGATACTTTCTTTCTTTCTCACAATGCTCAACATGTCATTTGCAAGAGTGAGAGCATCACCCAGGTGCTTTACCTCCATCCACAGGCCAACAGTCCCCCGCACACCTTCCTAACTGGAAGTGGCCCTGCCCTTCAATGATGGAAATATTTAAGAACCCTCTAGTAATTATGACCTAATCTTTGGTGTTGTGTCCTACTTTACCAATACCATCAAACAACTATAGAGACCTTCCAACTATGAATGGAAACTCTAATTGTGTTAAGTATCTAGAACCCAGTGAACCAACAAATGCAAGCAGAGGTTATTGCACTCACTTTGGCCAAAGCATTTATAATATATACAATAGCTACTTACGAACAAAGTTGTTTGTTCATCCACACTATTCGACTTGGAGATATTTATCTGACCTATGGTTTAAGACACACTATCGACCAACTGGTTCTACTAACTTAAGGTTTATATTCATAAGAGCATACCCACTAAGGTGGTCAAAATGACTAGATTGATATAACATCATGGACAATGAATTCCCCTATTATGTTCTTGTAACATCTAGGGTCTAGGCTATTGCCTCTAATTCAAGCCCTGTCATAACCCATAAGGTTTTCCATTAACCTTTTCTTAGGCTTTTTAGACAGATAATGATGACACTATGCCACCATCATGATATACACACGGTCATTCAGATAATATTGACATTATGTCATACAAACATGGAAATGTCATTATTTGAGCTAAATAGAGGATTACTTCCTCTTATTCATGTTTTTAAACTCCCATTAACAAGCCATAAGGTTGGGTTCACAATTCATCATAAGAGATGATGGGGTTTAAGTTATGTAGTACCATCAAGTTTACGAGCAACTAGATCATGGGCCTAACCCCCAAATTCTTATTGCTCAATCAGCATAACACACTATTTATTCTCATTTAGCTCTTTAAGAAATTACTCAATAAAGTTTTTTATTTCCCTAACATTTGAATTATATTATCTATTATGAACTCATATACAATAGACTACATTTAGAACACATAAGAGTATCTTTTCCTTCATATTTTTAAAGAATCAATGCTTAAAATATCATTAATTAGTCTCCTATTTTCAGACTATGTAAGACCATTCTCTTAAACATTCATAAGAAACTCTTTATTTAAATATACTTAGCATTCTCATAATAAAATCTTTGATAAGAAGATAACAAGTTTGCAACAAGTAAAACATGCCTGCAAATTCTAACTTTTAGCTGCTAATAACTCCTTCTTGTATGCTCTAGCTTGGAAATGCTCGGCTACACTCCTTCAGTTAGTTTAACAGTTGCTTACTTCTTGTTCTCACCTTTATCTCAGATATTGCAACCTCTAATTACTTTAAAATACTAACACAGCTGCTACTTGTTGTTATCACTTCTTTAAAATCCACTTGTTGTTATCACTTCTTTAAAAATTGATTTTGCAAACTCTAAAATGCTTAAGATTAATAGACTCATACTATATGCCTCCTTCACTATGCCTTTCAGCAACCAAAACAAAGAAAAATCAACTGGTTTTTATAAGCAAAGCTTACTCAGATTAAATGCATTCCACTACTAAACAATACGGTGCCATATTTATGCTTGCACAACAAATTTTCTGCTTTAAAACTACCTCTTAAAGAGGGTCAACCAGCTCTTAGTTATGTCATGATTTGAAATAGTTTAACAACATCCAATTTGTAGTATTTAATTTCTTTGAATTCATAGCTATAGGCACCACTATGGTGATTGGTTTACATAGCAAAAAGAAGCTTTTGAAACTTGTTCATCACCCCCTTTATGGCCACGTTGGAGTGTGATTTTATAAAGCTTAATAATGCAATTTGAAACATTAACTAATGTTGAATTGGTCGCCCCATTTTGGAAGGGTCGACCCTTTCCAAGGTTGTTAGTTCTAAACGCTGAGTAAAGACTTCCTAACTATAGCTCTCATGCCACTCTGTGGTTGTTCAAATTTTGTTGTTAATTGCTAATTATAATGCCTTTAAATAGGCACATGAGCATTGACAAATTCATGCTCGTGTTTGAATTTTAATTGCTGATTTTAAAGACCCTTATGGTGGTTGATTACTAAGTCCAACGCCTTAATTCAAATCAGTTTTAAATAGCTATCATTTAGCTATGATAGGCAGCCTTATTGAGAGGTCTTTAATATGGCTTTTAAGTATCAAGATTATGTCAATGTCATAAACTTTCGATCGAGGTGTTTGCCTCTCGAAGAGCTTTAATTCATATCATCATTTCTTCGCAATATTTAAAAGACGTGATAAATACTTATTATTATTATTATTATTATTATTATTATTATTATATATATAAATACCTATATACATATATATTCATGTGTATGAGT
The DNA here is from genome assembly GCA_007258455.2 of Sequoia sempervirens. Classification (NCBI taxonomy): domain Eukaryota; kingdom Viridiplantae; phylum Streptophyta; class Pinopsida; order Cupressales; family Cupressaceae; genus Sequoia; species Sequoia sempervirens. The sequence goes on along the minus strand of VDFB02086081.1, from coordinate 168,400,449 downwards.
GTGTGTATATATATATATATAGATTATTTATTACCGTTGAATCATATATACACATGCTCATATACCTTTATGTATAAATATATACATATGTACGTATTTATACATACCCACATATATATATCAAAACCATAAAACTATTTGATCTTAATGCATACGCATATATCGTAATATATATACAATAATTTCTATATACAAATATCATAATGACGAGATCGATATCAAGTCATTATGATATTTGTATATAGAAATTATTGTATATACATTGCGATATATGCTTATGCATTAAGATCAAATAGTTTTATGGTTTTGATAAATTCAATTTCGATAATAACAATATATAAAGATTAAAATGTTAATAAATAAATACTAATAGTCCTATAGCTTTCTATAAGGGAAACTAAGCTTAATTGGACTTAGGTTAACTTACCCAAGAGACACACTTGAGAAGAAAACTTAGCCATATTCAAAAATATCCAAAACCTGACCTATGCATAGACATTGAACTCAAATGGCATTATTATCACGTCCTTATCCATACCCTTCTCTCGGGTGATACTCTTCATCTCCCTCTAAAGGACGTGAAATCCTTCTTGCATATCCACTTAGAAAAACAAACACATAGTCAGCCATAACATTTTCATTGAATCTATAGCATTGCATATTAATCAATATTTCAATTGAATGCATACAACCATTATATCACATATAATTCATCATTCAAAGTTTCATAATTGTGTAAATCATCTATGCATTTAACATAAGGTGAAAAGTAAAATGGGGTGTAACATATTCTCCCCCTTAAGAATCATCATCCTCGATTATTTAAAGTATTATAATATGTATCAAATTAATATTTAAAGTTTCAATCTCTATTTTCAAATTCAAGCAAAAGACAAGGAATTTTTTTTTGATCTCCTAGTAGTCTTCCCATGTGGCACTATCCTTGGCATATTGGTCCCACTAGACCTTGCATTACATCACCTTTTTATTACTAGGGAAAACTTTAAGGAACCCCCCCTCGGTGAAGGTATTAAATCCTGGAGAATCTTGTATACTTCCTGATAAAAATATTAATTTTAGTGGCAATTTTTTTCGTTTTTCGAGAAAAAAATTAATCTCAATTGGCAAATTTTTTCTAATCGGTAGAAGTCTGTGGAAAATCCTGGTGAATTGCAAATTTTTTTAAACCGATAAAATATTTTCATTGGTGATTAAAATCTATTTTCAAACCTAGAAAAAAATTCTATTGGTGAATTAAACCTGTTTTCAAAACAGAAAAAACAATTTTGTTGGCGATTACAACTTTTTTTCAAACCAAAAAAATGTATCCATTGGCGAATGAAACCTATTTTCAAATGCATAAGAAAAAACATTGGCGAACCAATATAACCACGACCATTTGATGAATTTTTGATGGACGGTTGTAGTTGCATTCCGGAAGTAAATCTCTGAAGAACTAGATTTTCAAATTGAAATCTCTGAAATAACACTAGAACCATTAGATTTTCAAAAATCAATGGTTGAGATTTTATTAATAATTTAGGTATGTCGGTCATTGTGCTCTTGTTTACCATTTAATATTGCCTAAGTCAGACCAAAATGTTTTATGACAAAGCCTTAAATCTTAACTCTTTAATCCTAAGGGTCGAGTCTCGTCAACCTAGCTATGTCCCCATTTTAAATTATGCATGTGCATAAAGTTTGTTTTAAAAGAAGGACCATTCAATGAATTTTTGATGGACGGCTATAGTTGCATTCCAAAAGTAAATCCTTGAAGTACTAGACTTGTGAATTGAAACCTCTGGAATAACACTAGAACCGTTAGATTTTCAGAAATCAATGGTTGATATTTTATTAATTATTTAGGTTTGTCGGTCATCGTGCTTTTGTTTACCATTTAATATTGCCTAAGTCAGACCAAAATATTTTATGACAAAGCCTTAAATCTTAAGTCTTTAATCCTGAGGGTCGAGTCTTGTCAACCTAGCGATGTCCCCATTTTAAATTATGCACATGCATAAAGTTTGTTTTAAAAGAGGGACCGTTCAATGAATTTTCGATGGACGGCTATAGTTGCATTCCGAAAGTAAATTCTTGAAGCACTAGACTTGTGAATTGAAACCTCTGAAATAACACTAGAACCGTTATATTTTCATAAATCAATGGTTGAGATTTTATTAATTATTTAGGTCTATCGGTCATCATGCTCTTGTTTACCATTTAATATTGCCTAAGTCAGACCAAAATATTTTATGACAAAGCCTTAAATCTTAACTCTTTAATCTTGAGGGTCGAGTCTCGTCAACCTAGCAATGTCCCATCAATGATAATTGTCACATCAATGATAGTGATGAGTTTTAAAATGATAAGTACATGATGTCATATTGATTGTGTTTGTGCTAAATTCTATATATAATTCACCAACTTGATGTTCTTCATATCATTTATAATATATTTGGCTTTGATTTATTTCTTCTCTATTCTCAATTTAACTGAGATATTATGGAGTCTTCATGGCGTGTCATGCTACCCAAATGTTTTTGGGAGAAAAGAAGGGACGATGCATACGACAAATGAAATTTGGGTATGGTTTTTACAATTCCTTGTGTGCAAGTTGAGGATGCTATAAGAATAATTGTGGGTAGGGAATGGCTTCAAAACAACCCTTGTGCTCTATATTCTGAGGTAGCTTCGGCTTTCTTGTCCAATTGCATGGACATTTTTCTCAATAATATTTGGTGAAGACGTTGGCAATATGTTATTTGCAGCCTTTCATTTACTCTATTTCTGTGTTGGAGTTGGTGTTGGAGCATTACAATTTTGAAAGTGGGTTAGTGCCTGTTGGTGGAATCTTCAGGAAAGTGGAATTGCATGCTTCTACAGTGCAAGCTCTTTCCCTGGTTAATATGAGATGGGGTCTACTATGTGATACGAAAACTAAATCATTAAAGAGTCTGGATTTTTGGAGGAAGGTTTTGGGTGATTCGCTTTTCTTCTCTGTTGTTAGTTTGTTAAATTCAATTCACGTTCTACTCAAACAACCGGTTGATGGCCTCAGCTAATGTTACAAAAAAAATTAGTAATGAATTGTGTGACATGTCACATGTCTATATTTTATTGTACAATGTAACAGTTCTTGTAATATGTACTCTATGACTATTTTTTTGTCACGGTTAGTGGCATTTTGGCCATGCTGGTTATGTACTATGTACTTTAGTCTTTGCAATAGCTACTTAAATTAAAATGTTTTTCGTGGCTCCATTCTTGTAAATCCATTTTGCTTTGATCAATATAAAAATGTTACATGTGGCTTTTAAAACTAATAGTAATTATCAACATATAGTTCTAATCATATTCATAAGTTAGCAAAATTTATTGTGACTTATTAGTGGACATTGATAATGATTAAGGTAAAATGAGACATTTAATTCTCTTTTCAATGCATCGAAGTACTCTACCTTTCATTTATTCTATTGAAATTCTCAATTTGGCTGCGGTATTGCAAGCGGCGGTGTGCATTAATGCCATATGAATAGCCAGAGTGATTGATTGGATAGCTTTATATTGAAAATTGCACGATGTACTATACAATCATAGATGATGATGTCAATATTCCAGTGATTTGAACAATTGACGGCTTGTGTGGCAATGGTGATTTGATAATTGATAGCTTGTCAGCTTGAGGTACAATTTGCATGTAGCCAGGTTATCAAAGTCCAGACGTCAATCAAATTAAACATTTAAATTGTAAATGTTAGGCTTAAGTTACATGAACCGATTAAGTTGGATTTTTGGTTTGCGTGAATCGCAATTATGACTAGTCACTATACCCAACCTCAGGCTCACATGTGACACGTGTGAGGTGTACAAGGGACCAGGCTAGTAGTGGCACTTTTGGCAGCACTTTTGGCCCATAAGGATAGTGAACACAGCTGAAATCATTCATTGAATTGTCATAAGGGTTTTCATTTTATAGGGTTAATAACTTAATAAGGATTCAGGAAGAAGATTATGTAGTATTATTGGGGATACTCTAAATTCTCCTACCTCCAGTTATGTAGTTACAAAGTAAAAGACCAATTTCCTTCAAGTTCAAAATGGGTGGAATTGGAAAGAAGTTGATTTCATTCACCTAAATTCTCAGATAGCTTTTGAACTAGGATGAGGAGCTCTAATGGAGATAAGTGCTATCCTAGTGCATGGAAGCTACAAGTAGAAGATGGGAGTAGTTTTACTACCCCTCATCGTCTACATGGTTGGCTAGGAGAGCCTCTTCCATTTATTTTCAAACACCATGGCCTACCAGGCAAGCCCCATGCATTTATTTCTAGTGCTCACCTTTTGCATGGGAGAAATTTTATAAACCCTCATCTTCTGCATGAGTTTGGTTCTGAAAGGGGCTAAGTACATTATGTATCTTCACAGCTCCCATTTCCCCAGTTGGATTGGCCCCCCTTTCCCCATCCATTTATTTTCAGAGCTCATGGTTGACCCGACAAGTCCCATGTGTTTATTTTCAGAGCTCATGGTCGACCTAGCAAGTCCCATCTATTTTTAGACACACATGTATCACATTTATGTTTTCACCAGCAGTCCAGCAGAAGCTTGGTGCTTGCGCTTACATTTGTATTTGTACTATGTAATAATGTGACATTGTAATTCAGTTGTAATAAAATAAATGGTTGTGCTATTAATGTGACATTGTAATCCATTTTATTAAGTCCTTTGCAAGTTAAGTGCTATTAATGTGACATTGTAATTCATTTTATTAAGGCCTTTGCAACGTTAAGTTTCTGGCCCCTTGGCCTTGATGTCAATCCTAGCGCATTAAATTTTAAAACAACTTTAAAACACATGTTTATTATTTATATCATAAATTACTCAACTGTTCGATGAAAATTTGAGTATGGTTGTAGTTGCATTCTGGAATGGAATACATAGAGCGCTAGGCTTGCGAACTTAAACCTCCGGAATCACCCTATAACCGTTAGATTAACAAAGATCAATGGTTTAAAATTTGTTGTCAATGCAAGAGTAAATCATAAATGGCTTGTTTTAAATGTTGTCAACCATGTACTAATTGTGTATTGTGTAGTCCGGAAGTAACACGTAGATGTTTCAGTTTCATTCACTTTAATATTCGAAAAAAAAGCACTTTCTATTGCTAAGTGATTTTATTTTGAAGTTAGAGGGTCAACACACATGAAGATTTTAGTCTTCAGTTTGCTCATTGCAGTGCACCACCCTGTTTTGGGTTCCACAGTTCCACTTCCAACAAATCCATTCCAGTAACCCAGTTTCAACTTCAAGAATCAAAATTCAAAATCCGGGTAAGTTAAAAAATTCCTGCAGCTACGTTTCATCATTTGACGTTTCTTAAAATATTATTTTGTCAAACTTTGAAGTTTAGGTTTAGGGTTAAGAGGCTTAAGAATTGAGAAAAATTAAGGACTAATAAGGAATTCACAAATTTCACATTGTTGATTGTATCAGCATGTCTACCACCAGTACCTCTAAAGCAATGTCAAATAAAAAAATACATTATGCAAAATTGCTTAAAACCTCAGGTTTCACTAATGAATACCATGATATTTATGATCCTAAAACCTATGGTAGGCGTACCTCAGAACTTATATTTTCATTTCAGAATAAGGTTTCAAAGAAAATGCAATAGTATAAGTGCATCGTGGCTAAGTGGATTAGAGCGCATGATGTTGCATGAGGTTTTCCCTTGCCCGAAATTTATCATGGTTTGTGCCCTAAATTATGATGATAACAAAAGAGCAATTGTTAATAAAGATAGCAAAGAATAATTGTTATCCATTAATGTGGAAGAACTTGGAAAAGTGTTGGCCTTGGAGTTTACAACCGAAGAATTTGGAAATGTCCACATCGACCTAGAAAATTTTGCTAGTGATTATGAAACAATGGATGAAAAGGAGAAAAAATCTTTCTTAAATAGAAAAGTTCGGGATAGAAACAAATTGAAAGGTGATCATAAGCCTCTTTATGATTTGGGTATTTTTAAACCATGGGCTCAAGATACTATTTCCATGCTAGCATTTTGCCTCGGACTGGATAGCAGTTTGGAAGTGGGTGCAAGCCTCCTTGAAATGGTATATAATATCCATTATCTTGTTCCACATGTCAAATATAATTTTATTGGGCACATTGTAGAATCCATGCATAAACAATTTTTAATGATTAAAGGAGGTTCCACCAAGACATTTAGGTTGACAACCTACTTGTGTTATCTTTTTCTATTCAAATTTACAAGAATTTTTTAGACCAACAAGCTTCAGATTCAGCCCTATAGTAATGCTTAGGAAAATAAAATGGCTCCAGTATATGAATGGACCACTGTGATAAGGATGCATGATTCTTGAAAGAACTACAGTCATTTTATAGACTATTTTTTGGCTCCATTGAATCAAGCAATTACAAATACTCCAATTCCTAGATTGCCTATGTCATGTAGAAACTGCATTCAACTAGGAAAAGAAATACAATTGGTTGATTGGTACTTAATGAAAGAATATAATGTGCTAAGATTTTATGGATTAGAAGTACAACCATACAAACTTCCAATACATGTGACAAAAAGGGTTTTTGCTTTGGAATATGTAAGGTAGATGCAGAGTACTGATGAACTACACTTTACCAATCAGGGGAAGAAGACCTTATTTCCTTCTTTTCCTTTTTCATGTGGATGGATCGCATTCGAGAGAAAAGCATTTAGTGTGGCACATGTTTTTTTTTGTTTTTTTTATTTTGATGCTATATGTCACTAACAGTATGATCCATGTGACACCATTAAATCAATGATTGTGTTCAATAAGAATGTTGGAAGTAGAATTCAACATCAAAGTAAACCCTTTCTTGAAAACTTGAGAAACAAGGATTCTTGGGATGAGGTCAAAGTAGCAATGGAGAAAAGTGTTGCTGAGAATGGCATTTCTTTTGAACAATTATTAGCAAAAATTATGGCATTACATCGAAAGACAATTGGGAGGTACAAGAATTTTTATGAAAAAAGTCATAAACCATCTAGTAGAGTAAAAATGCCAGATTCTCTAGAGAAGGAAGTTACAGAAAAAAATTGGTCGATAGAAAATTACTTCCTTTTGGTCTATGAGGAAGGAGCTAGGTGATCCAAGAGCTCTTGCAGAGTATGGAGATAATGAAGAAGATTGTGAGTTTAGTAAATTGTGGAATCTAGAGCATCTGGATTAATGAGAAGATAAAGAAAGTGATGATGAATCTAATGATGATAGGGAAGAAGAAACCCATGTCAATTTCAAACTTGGTTTAAGTTAGTCCACAAAAGAAGCATTTACTACAGGAGCAGCCATAGCTGAAAAAATGGGTTATGAAGGTGGTCCTTTGGGGTCCCAAAGACAAGGCCCTTGGATGGTAATAGATGTAGAGCATAGAAAACCAGTTGATAAATTTGGCCTCAGGGTTGGAGGTGAAAAAGTATACCTAGGGCATATAGGTCAATTTGTTAGAGCTTCAAATCCTCATCCTCATGGTCAGACACAATCACAACTAGGACATGCCCATGGTGGAGGGCTTAATGCAATTGGCACTGCCTCTGGTGGCAATGGTATGGGTAGTGGTACTAGTAGTGGTCAACATGTGCTAAAACCAAAAATTACACACAAGAGGATAACAACACAATATACCACAGAAACACCAAGTGATCAAGGCATACAGAAGAGGCAAAGGATTTTGACAGGTCCAAGTCAAACTACCAGTGGATCCACCACAAAGGAGTTATTTCCAGGCACTCCCCCAATTCTAGTTAGTTTGGTTGCGACATCATTAGCAACTGCAAGTACTCCTATTCCTTCGTCATTCAAGCATTCCATTGTTCCTACGTCTCTAGGTTTTGATTACATTATAGAGTTTAAAAAGAAATTAGAATTGAATAAAAAAGAAAAGAAGCAACTGATGGAGAGTGTGTCTGTTGTAACTTCAGAGCCTACAACAACCATGGTATTACCCACATTTGACACAAGTAAAGAAATCATGGAGTGCATAATTCTGGTTCCCACAGTTCAAAAAAAACTAGCAAATTAGATGGCTCCATCTGAATTTCAGCCGAACAATATTCAATTGGATTTTTCTGGACTCAGAAATACTGACAAAATTAATGTATCAAAGAAGAACAATGAATTGGTGTACACATCAATGCTAAAGAAAGATAGAGAGAAAAAAAGTTGCAGACTCAAATTGAAATGTTACAAGAAGACCTAGCAAATGAGAAAGCAAAGAGGAAAGCAATAGATAACAAGAGCAATGAATTAGAAAAAAGAATAAAAAAATTTGTCTCTACATCAACAAGCAAAGAGGATAAGCAGAATGAGACTGCAGTGAATGAATTGAAGCAAAGGCTAGATGAGAGCAACAAGAAATATGATGAGGAAAAATCCACTTCAAAAAAATTAAGACTAAGCATTGCGAATGGAAATGCACGGTGGGAACAAAAATTGGAGAAGGAGAGAAAAAGAAATGAAAGATTGGAGGCAGAGTTGATGGAAGCAAAAAATGAAATTAAGTCTTGTCAAAATAAGTTATCTGCATTTTGTAGAGAAATAATGAGCATATGAAACAAAAGATCTAGGATGAAATAATGCAGGGGATTGATTATTTGTATGACATATTTCAATTGATTGATGCTATCAAACAACATCATAATAAGCTCAACAAATATTTAATGGACAACAAAAATGTGTTGGCATTAGAGAAATCAGCAAATCAAATTCAACAAATAATCTACAAAGCCAGTGACAATGTTTTGAAATTAAAAGGGATTGCTAATCATTTTGCTACATCAATGACGTTGTTATCTATCATTGAAAAGTGTTTGAGAATGCGTGAAACAAAGGAATATTTGCATTTGGTTGCAGACAAGATGAAGAAGGTGGATGAAAAGGTAAGGAACTTCATAAAGCTTGGTTTGCTAGAGGCTTTTGACACAAATGAGAGATTCATTGGAAAGAATGATTTTAGAAAGAAGATGGAGGATGCAAGGAATATTGATTTGGACCAGTTTCCTTAGAACCCAAATGTGGTGAACTATTTAGATTCCATCAAACCATTGCTAACCCTGAATGCAAAATTGACTGAAGAATCCAAGACAAGTTCCAATTTGAATCATGAATTGTTAACCAATCTTCAAGTCAAACAACATCAGTTAGAACAAATGACAATTCCACCACCTTAAGAGAGGAAGTTGCTAGAAAAGGTGATGCAATGATTTGATTTTTGATAATATGAGTTTCCAAGTTCCAACTCAGCTCTGTGCAGAGTTGTCTTTGAGCAATATTTTGCATTGCCAATGCCTCGATGTATTCCTTCATGTGATAATCAATTTAAAAGCTCAAATTCAAACTTCAGTAATGTGTTGATGTTCAATTATCTATATTATGGGTTTGGCCGATGCAGTTAGGATCTTTTGGGAAAAACTTTGATTTTCCTCATTAGGGAAAAAACTATTTTATGCTTTCAAGTTTTTTTTACAGTTATCTTTCAATATAGAAACTCATATGGTGAAGTTCATGCAGACATAATCTTTGTGTTGTGGTGTATGGATTTATTCTGTTTATTCTGAATATCTTTCCAACGGTTATCTATGATGGTGTTCTGGATGTTTAATAGATTGCATTGATATCGGATGTTTATCTTTAAATGAATGCTTATGGCAATGGTTGAGTTAAGTTAAAGAAATTTATTAATTCTGAAATGATTCAAGTCTTTGTGCTTTAGTTTATAGTTTGATATTTCATATTGGCGTGCCTTTCAAATCTTTTTGGTTAAAATCTACACCTTTCTTTGCTTTCTGGTTAAAAGCAGCCTAAATTTCTTTGCTTTCTTGTTTAATCTTTTATTGTTTAAGTTGTGTGGATGCCTTAAAGCCTTTATAAGTTATTTATGTTGAACTGTTAGCTTTTGTTAGCTTATAACTTATAAGTTATGGATGTTGAACTGTTAGCTTCTATTCAAGGCATGGATTAATAATATTCCTTTCAATTATTTATCAAAAATTGTGTGAATGGCAATGCAATAGGAATTTATAAGTAGTGTGATAAGTGTTGTTCTTTAAAAATGATGCAGAATCACATATCAAATTCAATACCATGGAATACAATATAAAATATAAAATATCACAATTTCATGGAATACAACATAAAATATCATCAACTACAGTTTGGACTTTGGAATATGATTCATGAAGCGCAATATAAAATAAAGTGTAATTATAATATAATAAATGAAGTAGTTGAATGCCTTCTAATAATCAAAGTGAATGAGAGAAATGTGTGGAGTTGGGTGGCAGCGTCAATCGTACACCTAGAATTTATGGTAAGGAATGTGAATTAAGTTATTAATCTTTGGAGGAAATACTTTCTCAATGCTTCTCTTCTATGGTGAATAATTGGTGTGAAAACGGTGAACAAGAGGTGGTGGCTTTGTAGCTGTAGCGGTGATGGAGGTTGGTTGCATGCTTACAAAGAGGAAACAACTCTCACGTTTTCATGGAGGAGCATTGGCGAAGAGACTAATGGGTTGTTTCCTGTACGGTGATGAGCGATTAGTGCAGGCAGTGCAACTAATTCTAGGAAAAGGATTCGACGACCTCAAGCACAGATACATAATGAACATGGACATATATTTGTTGATTATGGCTTGGGGTTTAGATTTGGGAGAGTCGATTGAACTTGTGAAAAAGGTGATGAAGACACTGGTGTATGAGGATTATCTTGAGGACATGGACTCGTTGTTGGAATGGGTGTAGGAATGGATATCAGTGAGGGCATTAACAATGATGAGGAAGAAGAAACAGAGAAATGTGTACCCTTTGTGAAATGGCCAGAAGGAAAACGCAAAGCCAAATGGAGAGAGGGAGCAGCACACAGGTGGGAAGCTCTAAAATTGATTGTGGAATTAATAAAGGTTGAGGCAGTAATCGTGAAGGCAAAGGTTGAAGTAGAATGTTTGGAGAAGAATGAGCAGCGACCACAGAGGAAGACGAAGATGAACAGGGCCACCATGGAATCTGTGGTGAGTAGCTCGTCTAGAGCTTTACATTAATTTAATCCTCTATTAGGCATTGTGAGTTTTTGGTTGTCTATAGTTAGTTTTTGGGGTTTGCTAAAATTGTGGGAAATGAAGGGGAGATGTTTTTTGGTTTGCAGGGTAGTTAGTAGGTATTTGAAAAAGGCGATAAATGTAATTTTCAGCGAAATTTTGATTTTGATTTAGCTGTTAAGGGTTGGCAGTGAAGTCACTATAGATAAACTATATTTTTTGGAAATTGGGGTAAAGTAGTTGAATATTTGGAGGATAGATGGTTATTCAGAAAAGTTTAGGAAACGATGTAATATGATTTTTTTTTCAATAAAGCAAAAAATATTATTTCTGATCAAAAATATATATATATCATGAAGTGCAATGATTCACAATTTCATTGAATACAATATTAAATATCTTCAATTACATTATGGAACAATGGAAACTGATCCATGAAGTGCAGTATAATTATAAATACCTAAAAGCTGTTAATTCTCTTCCATTTCCCAAATGGAATCAGGGTCCTCAAACTAACGTTCATCACCAGATAAAGTAAAAGAGTTGTCTTGAATTTGATTCTGAGTTTTCTCTTCATTTTCTTCGGCCTATGTCTCAAATTCAACATTCATTGTGTGATTTGTGTCACTATCAATGTCATTTTCCTAGTCCCACTACCACTACCATTGCCACTACCACCAGTACCAACATTTGGAATTTGAGTGTTTCACAACCCGGTCCTACTTCTTTCACATGTGGACCTCTAGATTGTGAGTACCCTTTCAAAAGGAAAATTAAATACATTATACGCGGTTCCTTTCAACCTCAAGCAATTTTCCAAATTCTTGTCTAGTTTGTTTCTTAACTTTGATTTCAAAAACCCCAATGTACTAAAAACTCTCTCATCCTCCACCGACCCCAATATCATTGTTTGACATAGATCAGCAAGTTTGAAATCTTCTGATATCGAACCACGCAATATTTCACTCTGACCTAAGTTTGTCCAAACCTTTTTTATTGATCCCTATTCAAAGGCCTTCTCCTTGCCCATGGATTTATACTAGTCCCTCATAGCTATTGCAAAACTCCTAGATTATTTTCTAAGCTTAGCTTCATTTAAAATTCCTTCTATTTTTTGCTCATTGTATGTTACACTTTTCAAAAAAAATTGATCAAGATTTTTACTTGATCATGAAAATATTTTGGGTTCTCTCGATTTTCCCAAAATTGAGGATACACAATACCCATGGCTTCAAGTATTTCATGTTGAGGGGATCTTTCATGTATCTCTGAGGAAAGAGATTTTGCAATTTCCTTCAAATTATCACCAATAGATTTAACAATGCCTTTAAAATCTTCCTCCTTAACAAATACTTCTCTGCTAGAGCACCTACTTGTCTTACAATGGTACATTGGTATCTCATATCCACGTACACAGCTACATAAGTTCCCACTTGCATTAAACTATAAATAATTATTAGGATTATTCAAATCAGTAATTTTCCGCCACATGAAATAATTTGGGCCATCTTGTGTTAGATCTAGATATAGATGATCGAAGGCCAAGCATGTATGTTTATGTAGATTGGCATATTCATTAATATACATAGTTCTTTCTTGGGCTTTCTTCACAAGATTATTCATCTCATCCAGCATGGGGAGAAGACTAGCTAAATTCAAGAGTGTCTCTATATCGCTTAACCTATGTAAGAGGTCAGGAGCTTTGTCTACTATGCTGCGATGCTCATACATCACTCCAATCAAGGATTAATATTCTGAAAGAACTTGTTGCGCCTGTCCATGCAGGGAGATCCATCTGGTATCAACATCCTTGAGAAGCTTATTTCCTGGTGTTATTCCCTTAGCAAAATTTTGAAATTCTGTGAAACGTTTGGGACTTCGGTAAAAGTATGCATGGATCTCGCAGACTAGATTTTCAACTTTTGATACTGTAGGAAACTTGCTTACAATTTTGAATGCTAAATTCATTTTGTGGGCCATGCAGTGAATGCCAAGCATGTACAGTGCACAAGTAGTTTGTAACTTTGTGCAAACACCGGTCCTTTGACCTTGCAGCACTACAGCTCCATCAGCTCCTACACACACCAAATTTTTGGCAATTGTCAACTTATCCATACCTGCAATTTCATTGAAAGATTTCTTGACTAGTTCAAATATATTTTGTGATGTTGAATTGTCCTTCATTTTATGAACATAAAGAAGATGAGCTTGGCAAACATGTCATTCTATAGAATACAAATGCATACAGACCCAAGAAGTATTGTCTACCGCAGCAACTTCATCTAAAGAAATGCAATGAAATTTGACTCTTTTACTTTCTCCTCTAAATCTTCCTTTTCAACTACAGCAAGACAGTTTTCCCATTCCCATCCAACGTTTACTAACCAATGTGAGAAGGGATAGTGAGGAACATTCAAAAAAGATAATAAACCAGAATATTCTGGGTAGTCTGTCATAGGATGCCCTCTGGACAAAATATGAAAAACAACACTCGTCTAAACAGGTTTTGACATATTTGCTTCTTCCATTTCTTTTCCAAATTGAACCTCAAGTGTACCTTTACATGCAGCAATGTTTGAAATTCCTTTTTCATGATCTTCATAATCTGCAACATACCTAACATGAAGACATTCTTCCTTTGATTTCCATCTTACGACTGATTGTTCCTTTCTATCTATGATTTTTTTTTTATAAACTTTATTGATATGCTTTTCTATAGTATCAATCTTTAGCTGCAATGTCTTGGATCTTCCACATTTCCAACTGCAAATCATACATTTGGCCAATGTTTCCTTTCCAATATTGTTTGTATTGTCAATCCCCATTGGTACCATGAATTGGTACTTTGACAACCGACCAAGTTGAAAAGTCCTTATCATTTCCCACCCACGCCCCATTTTTGATTTGCTTCTTATTTTCTTGCTACCAACATCATCATCCTCATCCAAGTCAATTATCTCATTCTGGCTAACTGGGCCCATGGTATCCCTTGGAACATCTTCTGTGGTATTGCCATCCTCATTGATACATTTTGATTTAAATCAATGACAATCTCAACTTGACCTTCCAATGTCGGTGAGGTATTGTGAACGCTACCAATATTTGGTGGAAGAGTTGATGATGTAGCTCCATCTTGACCTGATGGATCAGAAGCTTTAGAAATTCCAAAGTAAGACTGTATGATACGTCTAATTTTTTGGCGTTTTGATGGCTTCCCAGTCTCTTCACCACCCTGAGGAGTGGCAGGGTCTCTTCACCACCCTGAGGAGCCTGAGGAGCGACAAGAGTCTCTTCACCACCCTGAGGAGCCTGAGGAGCGACAAGAGTCTCTTCACCACCCTGAGGAGCGGTAGGAGTCTTTTCACCACCCTAAGGAGCGGCAGGAGCCTTACCCTTACTGCTCGAGTCACTTGACATATTGATCTCTCACTTCGAATAAAAACTAGAAAAAAATCTCTTCTTGTTTAAGAAGGACAGATAATATAGATCTCATTCCCTACTCAATATCATCTTTAAGACTAAAATAAGAATGGAAAAGAGATAAAGAAAACTTATTATTATAACACTATGAAGAAATGATCACTCACCTTTAATTCTACGTTTTTTGCTTTCGCTGACTTCCGAATCGAGAAGTAGAACCTCATAACTGAACAAAATGTGTAAGAATAAATGACAATTTCGATTGTATTTATATCAATCCATATTTGGTGAATTTTGTGGGATTTTTAAATGGTATATTAAAAAATTGGAGAATCCCATGTGCTTATACAATGATAAGTTGTAATTTTCAAGGAAAAATGTGTCCTCAAATGTAATTATTTTTTAATGTTATTGGCGAAATAGGTCCTCATAAGCAACTATTTATAAATTTTAATTAGCGAAATGGGTCTTCACAAGCAACTTTTTGTAAATTTTAATGGCGAAATGGGTCCTGATACAATGTCTTTTTAATAGTATTGGAAAATATGTAGGTGTTTTATTACATGCTTCCAGAATTCTAGGTGAAACTATTAGTCGGCCCATTTCAAACACGTAGTTTGTTATGGCAAATTTTTTGCTTAAATATGCCTCATAAAAAAATCATTGGCAAATGGACATGCATTGGACCAATAGTTCGTAAAACTTGGGCAATTTGGACACCCTATTGTGTGAGAAATTCGCCAATTTCAACTTGGTTGATTCCTAGAATTCGCTAATTGGAAAATATTCGCCACTAAAGTTTTCTCCGTTTATTACGCAGGTGGAGCCTACACATTTTGAGCACCTTGAGAGGCTCAAAAAAGACCACCCCTAGGTCATGAAATTCAAGTGCATTCCAATCAATTATATGATTATTTCCTAGAATTTATTTCTTAAGAAAGGAAACATAAAATACATTATGCATTCTAGCAAGAGTGGGTGGTAGAGAAATTTTGTAGACAATTGGGTTAATTTCCTCAAAAACTTCAAAGGGACCCACATAATGTGGAGCTAACTTGGAAGACTTCCCAAACTTGATTGCACTCTTTTGAGGTTTGACTCTCAACAAAAAAAATTCTCCTACTGAGAAATGTCTAGGTACGCGTTTGGCATCAGCATAACTCTTTTGTCTATCATCAACTTCTACTAGCCTTTTCTTGATCAAACTGACATAATCCTATCTTCTAGCTAATCCTAGCTTATAAGAGTTTGGCACTTTCTTCTATATAATGTTTCAAATGGGTTCATCTTAATTGTGGAATGATAGGAATTATTATATGCAAACTCTACAAGCAGAAGATAATCCTCCCACTTGTATTGTTGATCCATGCAATACACTCTCAATAGATCCTCTAATACCTGGTTCACTCTCTTAGTCTAACCATTTGTCTTTAGATGATATGTCTCCATCAGTCAGATTCCCTGGTATAAAATGGGCGACCTTGGTGAGTTTATCCACCACCACTAAAATTGCATTATGCCTATTTCTAGACATAGAGAGAACTTGCACAAAATCCATACTAATGATCTATCATTTCCATCCTAGAATCTCATGAGGGTATAACAGTCTTGTCAGGTGATGATGTTTTGCTTTCACCCTTTGGCATTCTAGACACTCTGCTATATACCTTGCAACATGCATTTGTATTCCCTTCCAAAAATATAGAAGATTAACATCATCCAAAATATTTGTCACTCTCGGATGTCCTGAATAGGGTGTGGAATGAACCTCTTTCCATACCATGTTCCTTAGCTCTCTGGAGTTCAAAACATACATTCAAGGGTTGAATCTCAGTAGTCCATCTTACTCAAAAAGAAACCCATCATACCTTGGATCCTATGGATTGTCCATTAGAGCTTTCTTTACTTGCTCATAATATTTGTCTCCTCTAGAATTTTGTAACACTTGAGTCTTGAAGTCAATTTACATGGAGATCATCGAGGAGATATGTCTCCTAAGACTTAGGGCATCTGCAACTTGGTTTTCCTTGCCCTTGATGTAATTAATCTCAAAGTCATAGTTTGGTATTAACTCTAGCCATCTCCTTTGACGAGCATTTAAGTGAGTTTGGGTAAACAAATACTTGAGACCTTGATGGTTTGACTTTAGCTCAAAAGGTTTCCCCAATAGATAATGTTGCCACATTTGTATCCAATCTACAATGGCTGCAAGCTTACGATCATGGGGTGCATAATTTTTCTCATAATTTTTCATCTTTCTAGACTCACAAGCAATAACCCATCCATCTTTCATAAGTACTCCACCTAGCCCTTATCCTAAGCCATCAATGATGACTAAAAATTTCCCTTTTGGGTCAAGCACTTTCAAAATTGGTGTCGAAGTCAACTTTTATTTCAATAGGTTAAATGACTCCTAACATTTTTCTGAAAATTCAATTTTTTTACCCTTTCTTTGTAGAGAAGTGATGGGATGGGAAATTCTTGAGAAATTTGTCACAAACTTCTTGTAGTATCCAGCTAGTCTCATAAAACTACAAACTTCATGCACATTTTTCGATTCCAACCATTCTAAGACAGCTTTAATATTTGTAAGGTCCACTACAATTCCTTTGGTCGAGATTATATGGCCTAGATATTGCACTTAATTTTGGAAGAACGTGCACTTAGATAGCTTCCCATACAAATTATGCTCTCTTAGACACTACAAAACAAATTGCAAATGTTGATGGTGCTCTTCCTCATTCTTGGAATATAGAAGTATGTCATCGAAGAAGACAAGAAAAAACTTATCCAAATAGTCTCTAAATACATTGTTCATCAAGTTCATCAATGTGTCAAGTGCATTCATCAGTCCAAATGGTAGAATTGTGAAATTGTGGTGCCCATATCACGTCCTAAAATTCATTTTATGGATGTCCTCATCCTTGAGTCTCAATTGATGATATCCAAATCACAAATCAATCTTTGAAAAGACTATTGCTCCACGTATTTGATTGAAAAGATCATCTAGATATGGTAGCGGGTACTTTTTTATTGTAGCCTTATTGAGAATGCGATAATCTATGCATAAACGTAATGTACCATCTTTCTTCTTGACAAAGATCAACGACACTCCCCAAGGTGATACACTAGGTCTTATCTTGAGCCCTTTTCTAACAATTCTTGCAACTGAGCTTTTTAGCAACATCAACTTCATTGTAGTCATCTGGTAAGGGGACCTAGATATCGGTTTTGATTTCGATATGATATCAATAGAGAAGTCAAAGGCTCTTTAGGGAGGTGATCCAAGAAATTCATCTAGAAACACATCCTCAAAATTCTAGAGAAAGGGATACTTCTCCATATCTAATCTCTCCTGATCCATGGACTCTTCTCCTTCTTCTCCTTGGAGTTTTTGAGACTTGAAAAACATAGTCATCTTGAAAGATGAACTCATTATTGCTCTTGGATTCCTCTACTACATACATCCTAACTGCAAATATTTGGTATCCTCTTTGCTTAGCTCTTTTCAACAACATGGCAGATATTTTTCTTATCTTGACCTCTCTAGAAGTTCCTTGTAGAATAAATTTATTCCCTAGGTCATCTAGACATTCTATTTTCTTGGTGAAGAAATATACCTTGGCCCTATGTCTCCATAACCAATTGATCCCTAAGATAATGTCATAGGACCCTAAGGGAGCTACATAAAAGTTGACCTTTGTTGAAAATCTTGGCAAATCAACCCTAGCTTCAAACAGGCACTACTCTACCTGAGCTCTTAACGGGTTTGCATACTCAACTGACCAAGATTTTTCCATATACCAAACCTTTTAAAATATTTTACTTAGAAATTTAGGAGAAACAAATCATTCTATAGCACCAATATCAATTAAAATTGAAATGGGTACTCCAAACAAAATACTTGATGTCTCAATGGACGTGATCTGGTATCTTTCCTAACGGTTGTCCAAATCCGCATCAATCCTCTATTGAAAAGAAGCTTGTTGGGGCGGTAAAAGGTTCCCTCGTGGTTGTGGACCTTGAGTTTTGTTTGGAAAATTACTTGCATAATGGTCTTTGCCACATGAATAACATCCTCCTTGAGGACCTCGCCTTTCTATAGGCTTCCCCAAGTTATCCATGTTTCTCTTATTATTACTGTTATTGTTGTTCCTCATGTCCCCTCTAGACTCATTCCAATTTCCACAAGAACCCTTATCACCCTTCTTGTGGTAGTCTCGCCTATCATTTCTTCTTTTGAAAGGTTGAGAAGATTAGGACGAGTTAAACTTCTTCCAGTTTTTCTCCCTATGAGAGGCCATGGACTTGAGCTTTTGTTCTTGTTTGATGGCCTTCTCATACACCTGGTCCATGGTGGTGAGACCATGCACATCCACTTCTCCACCGATTTGGGCATTTAATCCCATTATGAACTTTTTGATCCTAAATCTCTTGTCCTTTTGATATTGTAGGACATACTTCAAAAGGCACGTGAAATTTCCCTAGTACTCATTCATGGAAGACTCTCCTTGCCTCAGATTTTAGAAATCCATAAGCTTTTGGTCAAATTAAAGTTGGGGTAACCACCTCTATCTTAAGATAGTAACATTGAACTCATCCCAAGTTAACCTCAAGGAACTTAGACCCAACTTCATTTTCTTAATCATCCACCACATGGATGCTTCACCAGCTAATTAGTATGCTTCCCAAACTATTTGGTTACTTCTAAGTAATTGTAAATTTTAAAATATTTTTCCATTTCAGTAAGCCATGCCTCTATGGCATCCTCACCTACCGTACCATCAAAGTTTGGGGGGGTAATCTTCTCCATGTCCCCCGACAACTCCTTAGCCAATTGATCTCTTTTTACCTCTTCGGACCTAGACTCGGAATGGGTTTCACTATGTTCACTTTCATTGTTATGATCATGGTGATTTTCATCCTCTCCCTCCATAGAGGGTTCCTTTTCGGTTCTTTCCCTAACTTCTTCCTCAGAGGTGCTGATCCTTTCCCTTGATTTGTGTAACAAAGTGAGGATTTGGTCAAATTTTCCCTCTGAATTCCCAAGCAACTGACCCACTTCCTGGATTATATCTTGATTATTCCTAGTTTGTACCATTTTGAAGTTATACCAGACCTATAGTTCCCAATTTAAAGGTATTCATTAGTTCCCACTTATCGCATTAGTTAACACACAATAGAATGATTTTCACACATTCCAATGTACGCAAAAAGAGAGATTTGACACAAATATTTTTCAAACATTCTTTTATTATAGATTTAAATGGATTACATATTATCGTTATTCATAGTAGGGTTTAACATTAAGTGACTATTTATTGAGCTCAAGATGGGTATATCCCTTAGATTCACTATTGGAGTCTATTACTATAATCTTGGGTGGGGGATACACTCACAGGTGTTATCCCAACACTTCAAGTTTGTTTAGAGGAGTGTTGACACTACATTTGCTTGGCATATATCTAGATGGAGATGGTTTGTCCGACTTGGCTGGGGGATGTGAGTTATGGCCTCGGTCGCATCTTTCAACTCCTTTTCTTGATTAATGCATTTTACGACATTATTGGAGGTTTCCTCGTTTCCAAGCCATATCTCCTCATTATGATTGTTTCTTTCTATAGTTTTGATTAGAGATGCACATTCTTTCTTGGCTTTAAGATACCTCTCATTGCCCGCTACCGATTTCCTGGTAGTCATTTTTAACCTTGCCATTCCAGCACATGGATATCCAAACATTAGTCATTTTAATGTTGGGATTTAAACATACGTATTGAGCTCACAGGGCCAAAGTGTGAAACCTGTTAGCTCTAATACCACGTGTAACAACCACAACCTTATAACAAGGAATTTACTTAAAATTTTAACCATAAAGTAAAAAATACTCATTCCATAAAAAGTATAACATAAAAAAAATCTTTCAATAATTAAAAATTTGCAACTGCATAACTAATAACATAAGTATAGCATAATAAATTCATTTTACTTTTTGAACTGAAAAGAATAAACAACTTTTCCTTTTTACATTTTCCACATGAATGATTAAAAATAAATGACAAACATTTAATATTTAAGGAACAAGGTCAAAGATCCATATCGGAATACTTTCTTTCTTTCTTTTTCACAAGACTCGACATGTCGTCTACAAGAGGGGGAGTATCACCCAGGTGCTTTACCTCCAACCACGAACCAGTTGTCTCTCGCACATCTTCCTAATTGGAAGTGTCCTTGCCCTTCAACGAAGGAAATAGTTAAGAACTCACTAGTAATTATCATTTGAGCTCTAGTGTTGTACCCTACTTAAACAATACGGTCAAACAACTATGGAGACCTTCCAACTATGAATGACAACTTTGATTATGTTAAGTATCTGAAACATAGTGAACCGTATAGTGCTAGCAAGGGCTATTGCACTCACTTTGGCCAAAGTATTTGTAATATATACAATCGCTACTTACAAGTGAAGTCGTTTGTTCACCCACCCTACTCGACTTGGAGATCTTTATTTGACCTATGGTTTAATACATACTATAGACCAACTAGTTCTACTAACCTAAGGCTTATATTCATAAGAGCATACCCAAGTTAAGGTGGTCAAAATGACTAGATTGATATAACATCATAGACAATGAATTCCTTTGTTATGTTCCTATAACATCTAGGGTCTAGGCTATTGCCTCTAATTCAAGCCATATCATAACCCATAATGTTTACTATTCACCTATTCTTAGCCTTTAGATAGGTAATGATGACACTATGCCACCATCTTGACATACACATGGTCATTCAGATAATATTGACATTATGTTATACAAACATGCAAATATCATTATTTGAGCTAAATAGAGGATTACTTCCTCTTACTCACGCTTTTAAACTCTTGTTAACAAGTCAGAAGGTTGGGTTCATAAAATTCATCATAAGAGATTATGGGGTTTAGGTTATGTAGTAACATCAAGATTATGAGCAACTGGATCATGTGCTCAACCCCCAAATTCTTATTACTCAAGCAACATAACATACTATTTATTCTCATTTAGCTCTTTAAAAAATTACTAAATAAATTTTACTATTTTCCTAATATTTGAACCATATTCGCTATTATGAACTCATATACAATAGACTATATTTAGAATACATAAAAGTATCTTTTCATTCATATTTTTAGAGATATCAATACTTAAAATATCATTAATTAGTCTCGTATTTTCAAACTACCTAAGCTCATTCTCTTAAACATTCATAAGAAACTCGTTCTTTAAATATACTTAGCATTCTCATAATAAACTCTTCGATAAGAAGATAACAAGTTTGCAACAAGTAAAACATGCTTGGAAATTCTGACATTTAGCTGCTAATAGCTCCTTCTTGTATGCTCTAGCTTAGCAATACTCAGCTACACTCCTTCAGTTAGTTTAACAGCTGCTTACGTGTTGTTCTCACCTCTATCTCAGATATTGCAACCTTTAATTACTTTAAAATACTAACACACAGCTGCTACTTCTTGTTATCACTTCTTTAAAAAATGATTTTGTAAACTCTAAAATGCTTAAGATTAATAGACTCGGACTATGCACCTCCTTCACTATGCCTTTCAACAACCAAAACAAAGAGAAATCATCTGGTTTTTTTAAGCAAAGCTTACTCAGATTAAATGTATTCCACTATTGTGGTGCCAAATTTATGCTTGCACAATAATTTTTTGTTTTAAAACTGCCTCTTAAAGATGCTCGAACAGCTCTTATTTATGTCATGATTTGAAACAATTTAACATCCAATTTGCAATATTTAATTTCTTTGAATGCACAACTATAGGCGCCACTATGGTGATTGGCTTACACAGCTATAAGAAGCTTCTTAAACTTATTCATCGCCCCCTTTATGGCCATGTTGGAGTGTGATTTTATAAAGCTTAATAATGTAGTTTGAAATATTAACCAATGTTGACTTGGTCGCCCCATTTTGGAGGGGCCAACCCTTTCCAAGGTTGTTAGTTCTAAATGTTGAGTAATGACTTGATAACTGCAACTCTCATGCCACTCTATGGCTGTTTAAATTTTATTGTTAATTGCTAATTATAATGCCTGCCTTAAATAGGCACGTGAGCATCAACAAAGCCATGCTCATGTTTGAATTTTATTTACTGATTTAAAGACCCTTATGTTGGCTGATTACTAAGTCTAACACCTTAATTCTAAGACCCTTATGGGGCCTTCTTGAGAGGTCTTAAATATGGCTTTTAAGCCTCAGAATATGTAAATATCATAAGCCTTTGATTATCATCATTTCTTTGCAATATTTAAAAGATATGATAAGTTATATATATATATATATATATATATATATATATATATATATATATATATACATGTATGCATATAAATACCTATATACATATATATTCATATGTATGAGTATATATATATACTAATTATCGATTACCATCAAATCATATATATATTCTCATATACCTTTACGTATAAATATATGCATATGTACGTATGTATACATACCCACATATATATATTTATATATGTATATATATCAAAATCATGAAACTATTTGATCTTAATGCATATACATATATCATAATATATATAATCATTTCTATATATACAAATATCATAATGACAAGATTGATACTAATCCAATTTTGAGAATAATAATATGTAACGATTAAAATGTTAATAAATAAATACTAATATCCCTATAGCTTTCTATAAGGAAAACTAAGCTTGATTCAACTTAGGTTAACTTACCCAAGAGACACAACTTAAGATCAAAACTTACTCATATTCAAAAATATCCAAAACCTGACCTATGCACAGACATTGAACTCAGATTGCATTATTATCACGTCCTTATCCATACCCTTCTCTCAGGTGATACTCTCCCTCTCCCTCTGGAGGGTGTGAAATCCTTCCTGCATATCCACTTAGAAAAACAAACATGTAGTTAAGCATAACATTTTCTTCGCATCTATATCATTGCATATTCATCAATATTTCAATTAAATGCATACAACCATTATTTCACATATAATTCATCATAGCTTTCATCTTTCAAAGTTTTTCATAATTACGTAAATCATCCATGCATTTAACATAAGGTGAAAAGTAATTATAATTCAAAGATGAAATGTAACAAGTTTTGTAGATAATGTTTAAGCTGTAAGAATTCCTCGAGATCTCTAATTGGTGGTCCTCCTATGAGAGCTTGCCATACAAGTATATTTTAAGTATGATTTACTAAATAATACATTGAGTTTGTTTGGAGTGTGGAGTTTTTCTCTTGAAAGAGTCTTCCCCATGAACACTTGTGTTATGGTATTTATTATTTGTTTTGTTAAATTTATTTTTGTTTTTAGAATTTGTAAATGATTAAACCTTACATAATACTCTCCTCAAAATATTATTGTAGGAAGCATTTTTGTGTACCATTCTTCCTTTCATTTGGTATCAGAGTTTGATCACCTCATATTCTAGGTGTTGGGTATAGGATTATTGAAGTAATCTTTATTAGAGTGGGAGCTTGCACATAGAGGGTTTTGTTTGAAGGACAAGAATAGAAACAAAGAATTTCCCAAGCAAAAATTTTCAATTGAGGAAGTTCAAGACAAAGGATGTGCTCATAGATCAAAATCTATGGGTTGTGGTATATGGATCCAAATATGCATCTATGTCACAAGAAGACTAGGAAAAGATGGAGAGAAAGGTGAAGGGTCTTATTAGACTCAGTTGGTTGATTCGGTGCATGAATAGTCTACCACAACAAATCTTTGGATGAAGCTTGGAGAAATTTGTTAGGCTAAATCACTGGTGAATAATATTTTACTAAGAAATCATTTGTATACACTCAAGATGGAGGATGGTGGATCTATGGTTAAATATTTAAATTACTTTAATATGATAGCTACTCAATTACACTATGTGTGAGTGAAAATGGAGGAGGATTGGTGTATGAATTCGTTGTGTTATTTGTCATATTCATGTGACCACCTTGTTATGGCTATTAGGAGCACTAGTTCAAGATGAGAAAAGTAGTTGCATCTTTGCTTGCAATATAAATGAGATGAAAGACCTAAATAAAATGACAAGAAGTAAGATAAGTCTAGATCCAAATCTCTTGGTAAATTCAAGCCAAAATGTTGGAACTATGACAAAATTGGACAACTAAGAAGAGATTATAAGGAAGATAAGAAGAAGAAGAAGAAGAAGTAAAAAAGGAAAATTCTTATGATGAGTGTAAGAGATCCTTTTAGGATGAAGATCATATTTGCCAATGCCTTGACTACACATGCATTAGAAGATGCATGGTTGATAAAATCTAGTGCCTCTTTCCATATGACTTCATATAAAGGTTGGTTTATAAAACATGAAGAATATGATGGTAGGAAGGTTTACCTAAGAGGAAACTTCCACGTAAAGATTGTTTTCCATGGTGAAGTTCTTATTCAATTCCTTGATGGATAAGTAAAGGGGATCAATGGTGTACTTCATATCCCTAGTTTGGTATGAAACCTACTAAATCTATAAGTAAACTGAATGATATAGGTGTGTAAGTTTTTTTGTCGAGTGGAGGGTGCAATATGGTTAGATAAATTATGGTTCTTTCAAAGGAATTCAAATTGGTACTCTATTTTAGTTAGATGCATGTACAACTCAATATAAAAGTTCTTTCATTCCTATAGTGAAGAGATCCGTAGAATATCCACCTTCACCATTGGAACAAACAACAAAGAGGTGTGTTGTGTCTACTTCTAATGGTTATGATTTATGGATACCTAAGGGTGTTCATGTTTTGGAGACCATGCTACCAACAAAGAGAATAATGTTATGGCACCAAAGGATGGATAATATAGGTGGGAAGGGTTTAAATACCCTCAAAAATAAAAACCATGTTGAGGGATTAAATGATTGTAATCTTGAATTTGATTTCTATGAACATTGCATATATGGAAAACAAAATTGTGTTTAATTTTACTCTAGTTCTCATAAATCTTTTGGGATGCTGGATTTAATCCATTCTGATGTATTTGATCATGTTAATGTTCATTCGATTTCCAAATTTCTATATTATGTTTCTTTCATTGATGATTATAGCAAAAAGACATGGGTTATTTCCTTTGAATCATATTTAAAATTTTCAATCATTTTAAAGAGTTTAAGGCTCTTGTAGAAAATCAGACTGGTAGGAAGATTAAGACTTAAAAGGACTAATAATGGTAGTGAATATTATTTAGTATATTTTGATAGATTCTATAAATATCATGGGATAGAAAGACATAAGAAAACTCCATGCTCCCCTCAATAGAATGGAGTTTCAAAAAGAATGAATAGGATGCTAATGGAAAGGACTAGGAGTATGTTGATTGTGGTTGGCTTAGAAATTTTTTTGGATAGAAGAAGTTTATATAGGTTGCTACCTAGTTAATAGGTTTTCTACATCAAATCTTGTTGATAAGACACATATGTAGGTGTGGTTAGAAAAAAATCCATCATTGAGACATGTTTGAGTCTTTGGTTGTGAAGCATATACACGTGCCTAGGGAGAAGTGCTCAAAATTGGAGAGCAAGGCTATAAAATGTATCTTCACTGGCTAGGTGCTAATGTGAAAGGATACAAGCTTTCACACCATATGGTTGAGAAATTTTTATATAATAGAATTGTTACATTTAGATAAGTAATCTTCTTCCACATTATTGTAGCAAAATAAGGATGAAAAGAAAGATGTGGTTCAACTAACCCCAAAGACCAAGAAAGTTGAACCAAAATCCCATGAAGGACTTAAAGAGAGAAACCCCATATAGTTCTAAAGAAGAACCTTCACCTTATTCATTGAGGAGGTCCACTCGAAAAATTAAAGTCGAGTACGCAAAAAATCTCCCTACACCAATCTATTAGACGAGAGAATGTGCAAATTTCTACAACTTCAAACCTTATTCAATTACAATAATGAAAATATGCATAATAGGTAAATATAAACAACATGGGTACAAGAAAAACATATAACACTAGATATACATGGGAAAAATCCCACACTCTAAACATACAACTCAATCTGTATTATTCAACAACAAGGGTTACAATATAGTGTCAAAGCAATGCACTTTAGGAGTATCACACTAGAACAAGAATTTGAAGCAATTTCAATAGCATAACAGTGTCTCGGAAATTCTTCAGCTTGTCATCTTGAAAATACACTAAGCCATCAAGTATTTATAATACTTCAACATGAAGAGAGGGTTTCAAAACTTGTCATATCAAATCCCACACCCAAGTGTGAACATGAGTTCATTATGACATGTTGTCATAGTCAAAACCCATAAATTTAGTCTTCTTCTATTTCTAACACATGTCTCCTCAAAACTAGCTTTCACTCAACATGGAAGGCACCTATACACATGTAGTTGCCACATGCACACTTAGGAACCCCAATAAAAGTAGCATGACTATCATAGTGTGACATAAAACTATCATGTATAACTCTTACAACTATCATAACTTGTCATAGCAAGTTGTCATAGTTTGTCATAGTCATGACATAGCAACTTGTGACAAAATCCATCAAGTTAACCACAAAATTAGGACCTCCAAAGTGGGACGCCCACCTCCACAATTTTAGATTACAAACTATACATGTCACCTTTCATGTAGGATGCCACCACACCAGTAGATCCCACAAAGTGACAATATTTTTGATAGGCAATAAACTTAGGAAATAATTAAATAATCATTGAATAATAAATTAAATGTTGAGACTAAGGTTGAGATACCTTAATCCTAACAACAAAGACAACAACCACAATTTTATACTCCCCCTGATTGAAGATGTATTTTTTCTTTGATTGTTGACATTGATGAGCATGAGAATGTAAAGGAGTCTATGTGTAACACCCTGCCACGCAACCCTAGGGGAAGTTGCAATGTACTACACAAACAAACTAATTTTTTTTTTTAATTAAGACCAATTAACATGCAAGTTCACTAACCATTGCCATCCAATCCCCTAAGGTTACGAGACTGAGTTACTTAAACCCAAACAAGAAACATGAATTAAAACATAACATTTAAATACTTAACAATTTAAGATCACATACATTCCATACATAAAAATTTACATCAAAGAATATGAGATACCATTTGATTCCAATAATATAGTTTACAACATGATTACAACACTCATTCCTCGAATGAGGTAAATCCAATAATCATGATTACATATTACAAATTCCACCTCGATAACAAATGAGGGGTAATAAAATACAAGATCAACTGAATGAATTAAGCAAGGAAAGAAACTGGATCCCACGAGCTCTCCAACTGGAAATCTCGTCCACACGAATGAGAAGACAACCCAACGGCTTAAGGTGCACGTTCCACCCAACCGTGTGATACCCAAAGGCTCACCCCCCGTGCTAGGAGATAGTAACCAGGAATCCAACACAAGACCATCTACCACTAGACACAAGCAAAAATATAACTGAACTGAAACAACTACAACCACAATAACACTTAACACAAAGATACAATGCTTCCAGAGGTCAAAGATCATGAACATCATTTGTACACCACACACTAACTGACTGACTGCTGACGTAGGAAGAGTGTCATACATAAATTTCCATGAGTTACCCTAGCTCAACCTTCCTAGGCTACCGGACCCCCATCTTGGGTTACCCTGGCTTGCCTCTACCGGCCACCGGACCCTCATGCAAAACTATGCGTCTCATCTCATCTCAAACTTTAACAAACGCATGCTTTATGAGAGAGGCATTCCTTATCTTTATTAGTGTGAAAGTTCCCCATTAATTCTTTTAAGTTATCACTTGATTAAACCCTAGGTGAGTTACCTTGGCGCCCCTTTGTGTGTCGGACCCCCACAAAGAGCCACTCTCCTATCAACAACACACACGATAAAACCACAATAGGTAACTAGATAAGACGACCTCTCCAATCCAAGGAGGCAACAAGTAAAAGTAACTCACTCCAACCACTGGAGGAAACAAAGTAAAAACCCCACTCCTTCCAAAGGAGGCACAATCCTCATAATCCCTCTCCTAATCCCAAGGAGGCACAAATCCCAAGACAATCCAAAGGTTGACTATCATAACGACAACCCATACAATTAAATGAAACCCTATCTGGAAGACTTCAAGACATCTACACAATTTGCACAACATCGAGAATGATCAAACATAGCTAGCAACCACTTCAGACAATTTAAATAAACAAACGTTCGGGTTTCCTAAACCCAAGCCAAGCACTAGTATAGTACAAGAATTCAATTTAAATAATTAGCATTATTCGTTCGTACTCAAAATAAAACAAATCACTTGACGCCA
This sequence comes from Sequoia sempervirens, assembly GCA_007258455.2. Lineage (NCBI taxonomy): Eukaryota > Viridiplantae > Streptophyta > Pinopsida > Cupressales > Cupressaceae > Sequoia > Sequoia sempervirens. Next base: position 168,371,590 of record VDFB02086081.1, on the reverse strand, counting down.
TTGAGAAATTTAAATTTAATATTTAATTCTATTTTCTCATTCATAGATAAGAATTAAAATCATCTTTATAAATAAAGCCATTTGCTTTCAATGTCCACTTTAAATAAATCAACTTTTAAATAATTCATTTGATTACAAAATCAACTTTTAATTAAAACATTTGATTATAATATTCACCTTTAAATATACATCATAAAATAATCTATATTTGAATCTAACTATATACTAAATATACATATAAAAGAATATATATATATATATATTATATTAAATATATAATATAATATATGTTATATTAAACATATAATATAATATATATATTAAAAAAAATAAACTAAATTTTTTAAACAAAATAAAATATATATATATAAAAAAAAAACAAAAAGGAAAAATCCTTTTGGCTGTAGCGCAACCCCCAACAGGGGATGCACCCCTATGGTGGTGCTACGCAGCCCCTCCCCAACCATGGGGAGCGTTGCACAGCCAGCGCCTCCATGGATGGGGGGTGGCTGTGGGCAGCACCCAGCCACATGATATAAAAAATTTATTTTAATTTAAAAACTAAAAAAAAACTACTCCCCTGCTATAGGAAGAAAAAGACCAGAACAGAACATGACAGAATTTTATTTTCTTCATGTTTATTTTATTTTAAAAAAATTCAGAGAGTTTTTTCACAGAAAGAAAATTAATTTCCAATCATAAAAAATATATGCATATATATATACTTCCTATATACATATATATATTTATATTTTTCCATTTTATACACAGATTGGGCAAATTTTCATGAGGAGAAAACTAAGAAGAAAGATTTTGAACACAATAGCATGGTATATAATTCTGGGTTTTCCTGAAAATGAACAGGGAAGTTTAAACTCTTCATTTGATCCCTTACAAATTCTATTGCCAGCTTAAAAACAAATTCCCATGGGTTTGCATTCAACTAAACAATATTTTTAAAGATTTTACCAACAGCATAATGAAAATTTGAAACTTATTTCCAAAAAGAAAAACAGAAATGAAGGAGGAACCTGGTTTTTTCTCCACAAATAGAAGGATTCAAATGGTGCTTTTAGATCTCTTTCCAGCCCACCAAGAAATCCTCTTGCTTCTTCAAGATTCCAAGAACAAAAAAACCAAATCTTTCCTCCTCCTTTCTTCCACAATGTCAAAATTAAAAAGCCAAAATGAAATAGCCAATGTTCCAAATAGAGTTTCCCCAATTTGGTCAAACCCCTAAAATATCCCCACCCACTAAATTTATTGCAAAATTTGGAGGATATTTCCAACTTTTAAAAATTAAAACAATTTTTCTTTCTAAATGATATTTCATGCATTTTCAAAATTTCTTTTAAACAAAAGAATTCCAATTTTGCAAAGAACTTACTTTTATCTATAATTTCAAAAAGTGAAATTAAAAACACTTTTTCATTTATTTATTTATTTATTTTAATTTAACTCTAACTATCCAAACAAGATTTCTACTTTTATTTTAATTAAATCTTAATATCCAATAATGCCAAAACAACTATCTCATTTAATATATCACCATTAATTTAATTAATCAATAAACTCAATCTACTTTTATTAATTAAATCAAATCAATCAATAAAATAAATAACGTTTCAACATTGCAACTAAATACATTTAAACATCAATTTAACTACACCTGACATTTAATAACCTTTATAATATGAAATTAAATAAATACTCAAGGAGAAATGGACTGAATTAAAACAACTAACCTGACAACAACTCGACAACACACTATGAGTAGGGTGACGACTTGGCACGAAAAACCTAGCTACTATCTCCCAATCGATTTCCGTTGGTCAATGGACACGCTCAAACCTGTGAACCAGGTGGAGTCGATGTCATGTACCTATCAACCTGCGAACAAAGAGTACATCGAACATGCATAGATATATAATATGATCAAACACACCGTGAAGAGGAAATCTCATAATCGTAGGGCACTCGCAAGTGAGTGATACAATCTCGTCCCCTTCACGAATACACAATTATTAACTGACGATTCTAACATCAATAATATGATCAACAACATAAAACATCGTTAAATCAAATATCTTCTAAGTTAATCCAAAACATGCCATAAGATAACATCAGAATAAAATAACATCACATCAAAATATAACATTCACATCATTTAACAATTGCGATCAAAAGTAACCAAGTTCCAACGTCACAGCATAAACAGAACAACATGACAAAGATGAACACTGTCAATTCAAAGATCCAAAATGGAGGGGTGTTACACTATGGGTATGGATGATGCAGAGTCCTTGAAGGTGACCATAGATGAGTAGATGGCTACTTTGAAGAAAAATAACACTTGGGACCTAGTACCTTTTCCTGATAGGAAAAATCCTATTGGATGCAAATGGATGTTCAAAAGAAAAATAGGGTATGAAGTCAGTGTTGACAAATGCAAGGAAAAAATGGTTGTGAAGGGTTATTCCTAGGTTGATGGAATCGATAATAATCATATGTTCTTCCTAGTAACAAAGATAACTTTCATTTGATTTATATTGTCTCTTGCAATAGCATATGATCTTGAGTTTGAGAAGGTGGATGTGAAGATGGAATTCATTCATGGTGATTTGGAGGAAGATATTAATATGACACAGCCAAAGCACTACATTGAGAAAAGTAAAGAACATTTGATCAGTAAGTTGAGAAATTTTGTCTATGTTCTTAATCAATCTCTTAGGATGTGGTACCAAAATTTTGATTCTTTTGTGTTAAGTTTGGGATTTCTAAGATCCAAATTAGATCATTGAATTTATTATAAAATGGATATTGCACATAGTCTCATTATTGCATTATATGTTGATGATATATATTTTTTTGGTAATCAAATAAGTTTAATTTGCAATTTGAAGTATCAACTTTCAACACAGCTTGAGATGGACTTAGGGGAGGTCAAGTACATCTTAAGTATAGAGATCAAAAGAGATAGAGTGAACAAAAAAAATTGGTTGGCTCAAAGTAACTATGTGAATTCAATACTAGAAAGGTTTAAAATGACATTGTAGGACATTATGTGTTCCAATTATTGTGGAGATAAAGTCATGTATTAATCAATTTCCAACTTCTGCTAATGAGATGGAGGATACGAGCAAAGTACCTTATTCTAGTGTAGTTGGTATTTTGATGTATGTTATGGTTTGTACAAGACTAGACATTGCCCAAGTAGTGGGATTCCTTAGTCAATTTATGGTTAATCCTGGATGAGTACATTGGGATTCAATGAAGAGGGTCTTCAAGTATGTGTGAGATACCTACAAGTATTCCTTGTGCTATCATGGTAATCTTACAAGGGAACAAAATTATTTTTATTCATGGATTTTTGGATTCAAATTGGGCTAGAGATATTGGAAGCAAAAGATCCACTAGTGGTTATATTTTCACTATGTTTGGTGGTGCAATTAGTTGGATGAGTAAGTGATAGGTTATGTTTACTTTTTCACTATAGAAGAAGAGTACATGGAATCAACTCATGATTACAAGGAAGCCATCTTGCTTGAGATATTGTGTTCAAATTTTGGGCTAGAGGAAAGAGCCATTATGGTTCATTGTGACAATCAAAGTGACATATGTCTAGCAAAGGAACTAACATTTTATGCAAGGACAAAGCATATTGATTTCTAGTACCATTTTTTTGAGATATGGTAGAGGAGATATGGTAGAGGATATGGGGGTGACACTAGAAAAATTTTACACTTTGAATAATGTTGCATATGCACTAACAAATTTAGTGAGCACATAAAGTTTTAGGCGGTGTTAAAAGTCTATAGGCCTTGCGTCCCCTAGTAATTAAATAATGGTGTTGATACTCCCTTTCCTCTTTCAAGGTGTTGGAAAAGTGGGGGAATGTTTGGAAATGAGTCTCAACCTTGCTCCTAATATTAATATTATAGGTGTATTTTTTTAGTATCAAATGGAAAAACTTAATTTTGGGGCTATAGGCTTAGTTTTGGCCAAAATAAAAATTCTTGGTTGCTCAGCATTTCCTTTAGGTGGAATCTATTACATATATCTCTTTGAGTAATTCATTTTAAAAAAAAATAGGCCCAATTAGCCTACCAATCAAAAGTTATGGCCCCCAAAAGTTTTTGTAGGAAATGTAAACACTACTAAATTTGACACCATTTTCCGACGGACGTTCGTCGGCCGTTCGACAAATCTTTGTTAGACAAGCGACGAAATGACGAAAATATTTTCGTCATTTTTTTGTCGAAAAGTCGACGACGAATTAAACATCAAAATAACGGCGCAGATTCGTCGGTCGTCGGCATCATAAAATGACTTGGAATTTCGTCAGAATATCGACAAAAACTTAGTGTATCCACCAACGAATTACACCAGAAGTTTGTCACCATTTCGATGAAATGGGCAAGGAGTAGCGTCGAAACAACAGCAGACATCCGTCGCCATTTCGACGAAATGGGCAAGGAGTAGCATCGAAACAACACCAAAATTTTGTCGAAAGTACGACGAAATAGGCAAGTAGTAGCGTCGAAACAACACCAAGAGTTCGTCGAAATTGTGACGAAATGGGCAAGGAGTAGCGTCGGAAGAACACGAAAAGTTCGTCGAAAGTGCGACGAAATGGGCAAGTAGTAGCGTCGAAACAACACCAAAAGTTCATCGAAATTACGACGAAATGGGCAAGGAGTTACGACGAAACCTTCGTCGCAGCTATAGCAACTTCATCGAACCTTTTTGACGTTTCGTCGATGGGTTTCGTCAAAATTGCGAAAAAGCAATGCAATTTTTTTTTTAAAAATATATTTGTGGAAATGTACCATCGC
>VDFB02086081.1:168333129-168366655 GCA_007258455.2 Sequoia sempervirens | reverse complement strand
CTCTCTCCCCCTCTCTTTTTCTCTCACTCTCTCTCTCTCTCTCTCTCCCCCCCTCTCTCTCTCCTTTTCCATATTTCTCCCTCTCTCTCAATTTGTCTTTCCCACCCTCCACCTCCTAATTACTCTTGGGTATATGTGTGCAAAAATTGGATATCTGATTTAGATTGGATATCCAATTTATAGCACCAAAATATTACATTTTAAAATGTTTTTAAAATTAGATATTAGACACGAATTGGATATCCAAAACAAATAGAATATCTGATTTGTAGTACTTTGGCTTGGGAATTGCTATGGAGCAATGTACTGATAGCCAACCCAAAAAAAAGTCAACTCGGGATTTTTCGTGTTTTTTGGCGAGTTCAAAACACTACTTTTTTCATGTTGCCACTTTTTGGCCCATCATGATCCTGCACATAACCAGGTCTAAATCAGGTAGTTGTTATTTCTAAGTTGGATCACTCCTTTCTTCAAAGGCCATACGCTTATGATTGGGTCAAGTGTTCTTTTCTTTAGAAAATTCCTATTTCCTTTTTGATAGGTTAATTATGATTTGATTAGATGGTTTATGAAGCACTTATTTCAAAAAAATATCTTTATGAAAGAAGTATATTTGCATGAAATTAAATATGATTTGTATTCCAATGTAAAACTACAAAGAATGGAAACAATTCTTTCAACACATGAACTATTATGTAGTAGTCAATTAAAATGAAAAATCTTACTCTATATTAATTAGGATACACAAATAAGAAAATGATCTAAAGTTACTTATTTATCCTAGAGGAACTAAGTATATAGTATACAAAGAAAACCAACAAACCCACAACTACCCCTATTTTGAAGGAGTTTAGTTTTCTCCCCTTCCTGATCTCACTAATATTGGGTTTAATTATTTTAAGAGATGAAGGGTCATAACACAACCTTTATTCAACCCAAGAATAGCTTGGTTAATGAAACTTGACAAAAGCAACAAAACAATTACTGCATTTGGCATTCCATGTTGAATGAAGAGTGGTGACAATAATCTACTTATAGTTTAATAAAACACTATTTTTATAAGAAGGCTTGACATTAGAAAGATAAGTGTTACTTATAGTTTAACAAAACACTATTATAGTTTTACCAACATATACTATTGTATGCTTGCATGGCTTCTTAGTTAATATATGGGGAGATAGAGATAGATGGGGAGAGAAAGGGAGAGATAGAGATATATGGGAAGAGAAAGAGAGATGGAGATATATGGAAGAGAAAGGAAGAGAGGTGGAGACAGAGACTAAATGATAGGGGATAGGATGGAGAGATGGTGAGAGACAGAGAGGGGAGATAGAGAGGGGGAGGGAGAAAGGATATAGATAGAAAGAGATAGAGAGGAGTGAGAGGGAGATAAAAAGAGAACAGAGAGATAGAGATATAGAGTAGGAGAGATGGAGGAGAGATGGAGTGAATGAGAGAGAAGGGGAGAGGGAGATAGCCTAATAGATAGAGGGGGGAAGAGGTGGGAGGACATAGATAGTGCAGGGAGATATAGGAGATATAGAGAGCTTACATGGAGAGATATATCAATCAATCTCTCCCTATATCTCTAGCTATTCATCCTTATCTCTATTCTAACCCCTCTCTATCTCTTTGTTCCTTTCTATTTTGTATGTTTACACATCTCCTCTCTCTCTATATTTTCTTTCCCCATTTATCTTTGTCTCTTAAGTGTGCAATGGGTACATTGAAGTGGTCTTAAAGGAGAACTATCATATCTTTAATCAAATGGCATGCTACCTTGAGCATAACTCCCAAAGGACACATGCCATCCTTTGATTGTTGACATGAAACAACCAATCAAAATATAGTTTCTCTCTCTCATATTAATATATATTACTATTATATTAAATATATATTATATTAATTATATTTTGTATTATATAAAAATATACTTATTATTAATTATTAATTATAATAATTTTATACATATTTAATAATTTTGTTAAAGAATATAGTATATAATTATAATAAGTTGAATAATTATATTATTTATTATGTAAAATATAGCTAATATATACTTAACTATATTGTAGAATATTAAAACCTAGCTAAATGGCGCCAAAATTTTGAACTTAATTAACATATTGTAAAACCTAATGAAACTGTGTTGTAGCTCATCAAATTGGAGAAGGAAAGGTCAATACCAGTGCCGAGGAAGAGTTTGGAGTAGTAAAAACAAGGTCAATTCTAGCGCCGAGGAAGAGTTTGGAGTAGTGAAAACAAGGTCAATGCTAGTGCAGAGGAAGAGTTTGGAGTAGTGAAAACAAGGTCAATGTCAGTGGCGAGGAAGAGTTTGGAGTTAAAATAAGGCCAATACGAGTGCCAACGAAGAGTTTGGAGGAGTGAAAAAAAGATCAATATCAGCACTGAGGAAGTGTTTGGAGGAGTTGAAACAAGGTCAATACCATCACTGAGGAAGAGTTTGGAGTTGTCAGTTGCCATACCAGCTTAAGAGTTTGAGGAGTGAAAACAAGGTCAATATTATGCCGAGGAAGAGTTTGGAGGAGTGAAAACAAGGTTAATACCAGCGCCGAGGATGAGGTTGATGAGGTTGAGGGCACTCAGGGAAAATCGACGACCAAGGGGCAATGAGTACTGTAAGTTTGGCACCCCCATTCTCTTTAACCTTCAATTTTCATGCCTAGTTTCCAAAGATCTTCTTGTACATTGGCACCCCCATTCTCGTAAAATGGTATAAGATAAGACAAAAAAAATAAAATAGCTTAGTCTTTCATATTTCTATCCACCAGCCTCAGTTCTTGGCAAAACTCCCATAATCTACCCACATCTTGGTTGAGGTCAAGGATTTCATCACACATAGCCTTCATCACATGAGTCTGAAGCAATTTTAGACTTAGCCCAAGTATATGCTAGGCTAAGGTAGATCTAATGAATGGAAATAGAGGCATACAATTCTTCTTTAATACCTCCACCATAAACATATGCAAGGTGTTGGTTGTTTTTATGGTAAGTAGGTTGATCTTCTAATCTACCTATGGAATTGCCAATTCCAATAAAGGGCAACTCTTAGGACCTGGACCAACTGACGGGGATTTGAAAGACCTCCTACACTTTGGGCTCTATAAGACCCAGGAGGGTGATCCCTTAATGCATTTACAACCTTTGCACCATCATCATAAACAACATTAACAACAATAGATAATCTCATTTAATAGCTCAACATAATAGGATAATACCAAATAGAATTGGTTTTTTATCAATAATATCAACTATTTGGAGCATGAGATAACTACAACAAAATTTCACAGTAGAAGATGGTCATTGATTTGCAATTTGTAGCAAGCTCTAGGTAAAGGCAAACAAATATTGAACCATACGAATAAGTACAACTTAGATCAGTGCCATATATCCATTGGAGGAGTCAAATTTATAAGCATCTAAGGGTTTATGACAGATTTAACACATAAAATATAAGATCCTTGATAACATTGCTTTACAATCTCATCAATATGTATTATAACCCAATACTACTTATCAAATCCTTATACAAAACATATCCACCTACAATCCCATTCAAACATTTTAATTAATTCCTTGAATTAAACCTAAAACAAGAATCATACACACCACAACAGTGAGATGAGCAAAACAACCCTTGATCATTTTATTCAAAATTCAGATATACATGTACAATGGAGAGACATAAGTTCTAATTAATCATATCAATTCAAATGCCAGTACTGTCATAAAACATGAAATCCCCATGAATTCAAAACCTACTACAAAATGACTCAAAACCTAAATTGCATTTTCCCTAAAACCATTAGACTTTACAATTTTCTCTGTAACTTCATCTAGACTCGACCAAAAATATCTAACTTGCTAACCCGTACTTCTGGCCCTGAAATCCTTCTTATAGAAAAAGGAGCAAAAAAGCATCGGGCCAGAAAGCACACGTGTCACAAGCCAATTGGACCGCCTTGTGATATTCCAAAAATTTGTTACAACAACAATCTCCCCAGAGAATCTTCTTGTTCATCGTGCCCGTTAAGAATGGTTGATGCAACAACAAAAAACTTCAAGAATTCTACTCCTAGACTATCACCAAAAAAGCAAAACTGGAATCTGTTGTAACTGCAATAGCTGATTTTTCAACTGTTAGCAGCCTACTCATTTTCAGTCTTCCTCAGTTAAATATACATTTACCCATTTCTGGTACTCTTCATCAGTTGGCCAATCAAAATTGATCACCTCATTCACCTTGACACTATAAGGTTTTTACTTAACTACCACCTTATTCACTTCTCTTTCAAAAGACTCCAAGAATGAGCTGGTGCTAATGATTTTGTCCATACAGCTCACCAACAAATCATAATCTGAGTTACCCTATTTTTGAGGGTTTTGTAGTCCAAACATGGTATAAAGGGTCTCTTACACTTTTTGTGATTATCGTAGCTTGTGTAAGAGGCCCCATGGATACTGTTGTAATTGTAGGATGCATGAATAGGGTATAAGATGAGAAATAAAGAAGGTATAGCTTTTTTCCTCAATAGTTTTGTGAAGAAAAGCATGTGATATGAGAGGTTCAAGCCTAGGTTTCAACAAAACATGTATGGGAGATCTGATTTTATAAATTTTTATCCATGTTCAGACCTAATGGGTTGTTTCTGAACAATGAATATAAATGATATACATACACACACACACACACACACACACACACACACACATATATATATATATATATATATTTATGTATGTATGTATGTATGTATGTATGTATGTATGTATGCATGTATGTATATGTATTTTTAAATGTAAATGTAAATGAAATTACTGGATGCTCTCCTAGAACAATAAATGCAACATATCATTAAAGAAATCTATATCTATGTATATAAATGTGTATTTCTAAATGCAAGTGTAAATGAAAAGAGCATATGGTTTTGTAGTGTTATAGATACAACATAACCATAAATTAATGTAATTGAAATTCTAAAGTCTTCAACACATATAATATGATCAAACTATTAAACTACATGAGAAATAAATGAAAACAATAAATGCATATGTATGTGTAGTTGTAAATGTAAGTGTAAAATAAATAAGAATAATGAAAATTATAAAAGAATACATGGAAAGGTCTCCTCCCTTCTTGGTAGTGATAACCTCCTCCACACACAACCCTTAAAAATTATGAATAGAGGAATATAATATTTGAAGAACTCAAAGTTGATTCTCTCCTACCTGATGCAATTAGTCATTTTATCCTTACAAACATTTATAGTGATTATTAGAAGCACACAGACCAATTCTTCATAATAGAATAATTTGATCATACTTTTCTAATGATGGCATTATGAGAAAACCTTAGGTTAAATGAATAATTCCCAGCTAAGTTCTTTAAATCATGTCCAACCATATAAGAGAAGACCGCTAATATGTGTACCTGGATACCATGGAGAAAGGCTAGTCTTTGGGCTCTTTCATCAATCATCCTACCTTAAAACATACCAAAAGTCTCCAAGCAATTAGAGATAGGAAGATTTAATATGACTTAAAAAAAAATTATTGCCAAAGAGTAAACTTATGATGACTTAACCAAGCCTAGTACACACTCCCTTCCCGGTAACCACTTAGAAATATGGAAATTAAATGTAAATTTTCTGCTATTTTTAGTCATGTAGGTGTCCAATAAACCATTTGGTGGTGTTTCCCTTCAATTTTATTTACTTGAATGAAGAGAAAAAATCCTTTGATTACAATTAGAGAATACATTTGAGGCCTTGGTTGTGTAACTGGTGGACCATAGTCACATTTAACACTTGTTACAAAGTTTGGGAGTTAAAATGTTAAGTACATTTGATTTGTGATGGACACATTTGGATGGTAGTAACAATAGCTTGCAATCTATCAAGACTTGATTACCTTATAACCTATGAAATTCTAGTGATGAAATGATAGATTAATCATAATGTCACCTTGGGATCACATCACCATGAAAGAACTTCATCCAACATCCTTATGAGTGCGGGTATGACCAAATAGGTATTTGTCAGATCTGTCTTCCTCGAGCGAGGGAAATTTAGGAAGAGAAGAGGAAATCGAGACATGTAGTATGTCTAAAAGAGGGAGATCAACTAGAGGTCAAAATATTAGAAGAAAATTCCATAAATACATGGAATTTTTTCTTGCTGAAGGGGGGTCATGTTCTTATGATGATGAGAGCATAAGCGACGTCGAGGTGCCCTTGAGGTACAAATATTTACGGAAATAGTGGGTACCCAAAGAACTTCCTCCAATAAACACTATTTTTTGTGTCAACGAGAGGATATATCGCATAACACCATCGTCATTACATGGTTTGGGCCTATTTTGTATGGATGGCATAAAGGTCTATTACAACAAAGTTATTGAATTGATGGAGTATGTCAGACCCTGTTACAGTTACAAAGATTGGATGCAACTGGTTTGATATACATGAAGTATGCATAGGTACATGCACTATCAGCAAATTATATACAACTAAAAGATAAGGATCAAAATAAAGGAGTGGCTATGTACATTGACAGAAGGCCAAAAGCATCAGAGAATATTGTAGGGTTTATAAATAGTACACGACCTGGGTCAACAAATAAGCAACCCAATTGCATATTCGAGGCGCGCGAGGGAAACCATGTATTCGTATGTGCTATAAAATCAATAACTGCAGGGGAAGAGTTGCTAATCGATTACAATTTGTATCACTTAGTTACAAACACAATTACTATGGGGGTGGTACGTACTATGTACCATTTTACCCAACCTTCAATTAATGACTCCAATATACCATTTTATTCTTATGTTTTTTTTCGTAAGTCTATTGGTTTCATTTCAGTAATTTTTTTTATATTTGTTTTTTGTCATAGCGGGACATTGATCGTATGGAGAAGGCTCTAGCCCAGAGCATAGATCGCAATGTATCTTCAGGTGCTTCTACCCAACAGGTTTACCTCATTGTAATTGTACAAATTAGATACGAGAAAAATGTTTTATTATTATGTTTTTTTCATAAGTTTATTGGGTTAATTTCAATAATGTTTTTAATATTCTTGTTGCAGTCGACTGATCGGGGAAAGACACTAGCAGTATAGGAGAGCATCCATAGTGACGTGCAGTCAATATTTTGTGATGATGACATCACTTATTCAGCAAACCCTCTCGGTACGATAAAGAAGATCCAAAAAAATGCAATGAAGAAATGGTTAAGTTGATATTCATAGTGCCTCAAACAGATGAGATAAGAGAGAGGGTTAAAATATTGACTGAGAGATTACAAAACTTGCAAGTAAGCTATCATGAGGTCTTTAATTATAAATTTATAACATAATTTCATTCATGGTTTTATATTTTGTACTCTTTTATGTCATAAACTAAAATATGTGTTGTCTTTACAAGGTTATTTTCCTTCTCATGATGCTCCTAGCCATGATTAGGGTACTGCAAGTGCTGCCCAAGGAGTAGGGGTTGGTACAAGTGTCCATCCTGATCTTCCTGCACATACATCACATCTTCTGACCCCATCATCCGTGCCTATATTTTCATTTGAATTGTCGGAAACACATACCATGCAGGCATCTGTTAATGCACCCTCTAGCAACGAACACGTGCCAGAACATGCGCCAGGACATGTACCTGGGGATGCAGAGGCCACTAGTACTGGTGATGTTTTAGCAACATTTTCTAGATCTTCCCGTATTACTAGTACGGGAACATTTCCGGTCACACTTGTGGTGACCAAGGATTTCATTCCCATAAAGATAGAGTAGGTCCCATGTACTTTAAATTTTTTTAATTATTATTATATATAATCCAATTGAAATTTACTTATTGATCGCTATTTTTAGACTATTGATCCCATGATCATTTTGTAGGAAATGATGTTTTTTATAAACATCTAAGTGATATTACATTGGATCTCTTCAGGCCCACCATGCATACACGGTGGAATTACCAAAATCAAGATTTAAAAGATGAGCTTATTAATCGTTTAGTTGTGTTGTTCAGTGATAAAACATTCAACCGAACCAAGGTCCTTAAGAAAGCTAGTACCTATCTAAAGTATGCGAGGGACCAATATAGGTCACATTTAGAGAAGAAAAAAATGTACGAGCATTTCCCCATGATCCAGAGAGGGAGTGGAAGGACCTAGAGTTGGATGGAAAGGAGAAGGCTGAAAAGAAAAAAAGGAAAGACACCATCGGGCCAAGGAAGGTATGTGATACTATCAACAATGTAATTATATATTTATTACTCTTTCTTTTTACATAATCTAATGTATTTCAAACTTTTTCATAGGCTGCTCGACACATCGAAGGCAACAAAGGAAATACTAGAAAAACATGAGCAACACAAACTTGGCTCTGGTGGTTATATGAAATTAGCCACACAAATTATAAGTATCAATAAATGAAATATAGTGTCCAAATAATAAATTGAAAACAATTTTGGTTTTATCACACCATAGAAGCAAAATTCATGATCTTATGCAAAAATGTAGGTCTTTGAATTCAACAGAGTTCCCACAGAAGATGACCTGAAGATTTCCTTCTAGCAAGGCTATGGAGTCATGGTTGAATGCCTAAGAGTCTTGACTGGGAAAACACAACCTTCCACTACATCCAACACGCAGGTAAATAAACTCAATAAAGTCTATTTAAAATTGAATACTTGTGCAATCTATTCAATATTAATTTCCACCATAAAGTAGTTACATTCCTATTTGTTTTAAACATTCAAGCAATGATAATACTGCACATGACATTGGAATGCAGCCTGGTGAGGGTGGAGCACAACCTGCAGATGAAGGTCATGGCGTGCATCCTGGTACTTTAGAGCATGTAGAGCTTGATCAACATGTTGAGAATGATCAGGCTAGAGAAGATCAGGAATATGATGTGGCCCCATCAGGTAAAGAGGACCACTCTAAAGTTCTTTTAAACATATTTAATTGTAATTGGTGTATTAATTAATGTAACCTTTCGTGTTTCAACTTTAGAGCATGTAGAGCGTGATCAACGTGTTGAGCATGATCAGGCTAGAGAAGATTAGGAACATGATGTGGCCCCATTTGGTAAAGAGGGCCACTCTCTCGTGTTCTCTTAAACATATTTAAGTTCAATTGGTGTATTAATTAATGTAACCTTTCATGTTTCAACTACAGATCAAGATTTAGAGGGTGTTCAACATGTTGAGCATGATTCTATAACAAAATTTCAGGAACATGATGTGGACCCATCAAGTAAAGAGAACCACTCTAATGTTCTTTTAATTAATGAAATACTTGTAACAATAATAATAAAACATATCAATTTAACATTTCTTTCTTATTGCAGCAGACCCCCTTGTAGCGGCATCCACATCATGAGCAGATGACTAGGCGTACATTAAGATCAAGAGCAAAGGGAAAAACAACTAAAGGGGGGACAAATATTGATTTAGCAAATGATACTCCACTTCAAATTTTTGTAGCTTTAAAAAAGAAACAAAAAAAAAAGTGATTGTAATCATATCATGACAACCATATTTTTGATAGTATGTAAAACTGAAAGAATGAATATTATATGTTAATGAATGAATTTGAATATGTTAATTAATGAATGTTATATGTTAATGAATGAATGTTATATGTTATTAATGGATGAATGAATTAATGTTATATGTTATTAATGGATGAATGAATGAATGTTATATGTTATTAATGGATGAATGAATGATTAATGTTATATGATTGGGTATGGGGAATTGAGAGTGATGTGAGGGGAGGGGAAATGAGCTTCCACCGTCACATGGTTGGCCTTGTTAAGTAGAGAATATTAAACTATTCTTGAAACAAAGAGAAGCTCAATAAGGTAATGCACTTTTCAATATAAGAAATGCATCGTTTGAAGCATCAAACCAATATGTAAAGATGAAAGAAAGTGCTAACTTTTCACTATGGTGGCAGAAAAATGATTCTTTATACCCTGAATCCATGCTCTACATCATAACTTGAAGTTGTTTCCATTCCAATGTTTTGAGTTTAGTTTGTTTGTATGGCTTTCTATGCCACATTGTGTTGTGTGTGGATTTCGTTTCAAAGCTTTGTTTCTTATGTTTTTAGTGGTGACATAACTCTAAAATTTGACTTTTGTGCATAATAGGTTAGTGGAAAAATTGACAACTCTGAAGGGCTTAGAGGCTCGATTGAGATAGATACACAAATATTTGGATCTTGTTGTTGATGGGAGGCTTTGACTTAACCATGAAATTTTGTACCATCTGTAGGTATGCAAAATTTTCTCTACTTACATTCATTCTTGATCATAAATGTTGTAAATGATATTAATGCTTCAAGCTTAAGATTTTTTTCATTGTTATAATGATCAAAATTTTATACTTTGCTATACATTCAAGCATTCTCTTGCCCCCTACCATTTTCTCTCTCCCCCCTCCTTTTAAGAATTTTCTTTGTCATAAAAGATTCACATTTCTGTCTCATTTACAAAAATTTATCTGAAGTGCTAGGAGTGAATAAAGATATGTAAAAGATGATGGATTATGTCTAAACAACAACTTTCCATCTTATAGATAATTAAATCCTTAATATTTGAATAGTTTAGAGCTCGAATAATTCGTGTATATGCATGTGTAGCAATAAGGAGCCTATGTGAAGATTGAAATTTAAAACATCACTTTGGTATTTTTCCTTAGGCAGTGAAATGATATTTTGAGTAATACAAACCTACACACACATTCATATTTTTGGCATTGCATTGAGGAATTTTTTTTCTCTTATACCTACCCTCGGCTAGACATGGAGGTATATAATATTGGTTTATGGGTTTATTCTGTAAGTAGTTAATTTCATAGAGGAAGACTAAAATCTTCTTAATGTCTTGTGTCAGGTGTGAAAGCATATGAATCACTTGCTGAAGGCACCATTTTGTATTCATCCAAAAACTGGTTTGTTCTTTTTTTTATGTTTCTTGCATGTGTTATTTTTAGGCTCTAGAGATGTAGCTCGGCTCTTTCCTTTGCACTTTTCATCTATTTTGATGATTACAGTAGATTGTCCTCATAATTTTTCATGTAGATCTGTTTGTAACCTTATTTTCTACCAATCAATTTTCAAACCACTCACATATTAAGGACCATTTCACTAACTTGTAGTCATCCATTACTTCATATGTTGCAAGTTGTGTCTGTGTGCCAATAAATCCTGATAATTGCGAGAACTTTAATCCTACAAGTGTACCCAATCTTTCTCAAGTAAAAGTCTTACCTTATTTTATAGTACTTTAAATGGTTAATTGAAGGTGCTTCTTTAGATCTGAGATATTTGAACCTTGGATTAAAATATGGTATTAGATGAGCAGTATAATGATAAAACTAAGGTCCATTAAACACAAATTATGAACATAATTTACTAGACTATGAATAGTGTTACAATTATAATTATTTCTCCTTTACCTACCTCTACATTAATGAAAAAGATAGTAGATATTGGAAGTTCATTACATGTCTCATGTATGTGTTAGTATTTTAATTTTGTCTAAGTTGTTCAAGATCTTGATTAGATCAAGAATATGTTCTACAAGCTTTGTTCTCTTGACACTACTCAGCATTTTCCCTACACATTTTCTCTTCAATCCAGATGTTTCTTAACTCCTTCCCTTGTTAGCCCTTAGTTGTTCTCAAGTGTAATGCTTTTTTTATGCATCTTGCAGTCTGTATGTATGATCAATCATCTCAAGTGTAATTCTTTCTCTATGCATCTATGCATCTTGCAGTCTGTATGTATGATCAGTCATCAATCTCCGCGATGGTACATTTCAACGATTTTTTTTATTTTTTTTTAAATTGTATTGTTTCGTCGCAATTTCGACGAAAACCATCAACGAATCACCGAAAAGGTCCGATGAAGTTGCTATAGCTGCGACAAAGGCTTCATCGTAACTCCTTGCCCATTTCATCACAATTTTCATGAACTTTTGGTGTTGTTTCGACGCTACTCCTAGCCCATTTCGTCGAAATGGCGACGAACTTTTGGTGTTGTTTCAACACTACTCCTTTCCCATTTTGTCGAGATGGCGACAAACTTCTGGTGTTGTTTTGACGCTACTTCTTGCCCATTTCGTCGAAATCGCGACGAACTTCTGGTTTTTTTTCGATGCTACTCCTTGCCCATTTCGTTGAAATGGTGATGAACTTCTGGTGTAATTCGTCGGTGGATACAAGAAGTTTTCATTGATATTCCGATGAACATCTAAGTCATTTTATGATGCCGATGACTGACGAATCTGTGCCATTATTTCGACGTTTAATTCATCGTCGGCCTTTCAATGAAAAAATAGCGACGAACATGTTTTCATCATTTCGTCGCTTTTCTGACAAATATTTGTCGAACGACCGACAAACGTCCATCAGAAAATGGTGTCAAATTCAATAGTGTAAATAAGGCTTGTGGATACAAAATAAGGCCAATTAAAGAATAAAGAGGCCTAATTATTAATGACAACCCTAGAAAAGTGTGAAAGTGTGTTACAACACTTCACAAGACTTTGGAAAGGTTTCATTAATGTTCATTAGTTTACAAGGGACCAAGACCTAATTTGAATGTGTCAAACACATTACAACACTAAATCAAGGCACCATTAAGCCTAGTTCACCAAGAGGGCCCAAACAAGCAAGGAAAAGTAGAAGGGATACTTTTTCTATTGCCACATTTACCACCCACTTTAGTGAGAGGATGAACTTGCTTCAAACTCACACTAAAGTATATAAGCACACATCAAGAGGGATCCAAGAGTGCCAATGTTGATAAGATGGGATGACAATGATCAAGAGGGGTGATCAAGCCCCCAGGACCAAGATCCCATGGAAAATTGACATAGACATGAAAGAGCACACATGAAAATAATATAAGAGCAACAACAAAGCACAAGCATGAACTGTTAAAGACAAGAAACAAAGAATAAAGGTGAAATAGGGGTGGATAAAGCTTCGACCATTTATCCATCGCGATGTAGATCAGATCTAGGTTGTTTTTCCAAAAAATGCACACTTACTCTGAGGCAACGAAACTTCAAGTTGTCTACTGGGTGAGAAATCCAAGAAGGTGAGACAAATACACACATGGCTGATATGCACTCACATACACACTTGAGTGGTTAAGGGAAATTCATGCCCTCATTTGGCTTCCTTTCAAACCATACCAAAGTTATACGTCATGATAACTTTGATAAGGTGCCATGCAAAAATGATCTTTGAGCTTCATGAGAAAAGAAAAACATTGTATGCTTGGAGCTCATGAACAAATAATGAACTTCGAGCTTCATGAGACAAGCAAAACATCGTATGCTTGGAACTCATGAAAAAACAAGATGGCTCCATAGGCGAGCAAATTATGTTATGCAACGTGGCCATATAATGGTTATTGTAAATGCAATACAATCTAAGGAATGATCAAAGGGATTTTTCTTAGTTCATGTACATTCTCTTCTTAGGGAACATTGTGCCTAATGTCTCCAGGAGAGGACAACTCAAAGAAATATCACACTCTTAGAGGAAAACAAACCTCATGACACCACCAAGAAAAGGGAACATTGCAAGAAGAAACAAAATCGCACATTGAAACATAAGTGTCGATATATGCCCCCACTTTAAAGTGGTTGCTAACACCATTACTGTGAGAAATTTATTTAAAGTAGAAGAAGATATGAGAGCTTACTTGGAAATCCCTATGCCAAGTCATATATTTCCAATAAGCTACATCATGAAAAAGGGAAGGGGTTGCCCCCAAAGTACGTCACATGTGAGCCAACTTAAGGTATGTCATCCACATCCCAAGATTTCTCTTGTATATACATTAAAGGTGATCAACTAGCCAAAAGAGACAATGCCAAGTGACATACGAGGACAAGGCTATCTAACCCCTTGCCCCCACTTAGTGCAGGATAAGAGTAAGCCAAAATGAAAAGAGGAACTAGGTGCTTCAAACCAAGGAAGAGGACCACAGTCCTTATGATATTGAATTTTGTAACTTGAAGCCTTACATTCATTAGTAGAATGACCATGAACTCTTTGATATGTGCAAAATGAATGTTTGTAATAAAATTTCTCTTGTGTTCTTGGAGGAAGGGATATCAAGCAATCTTTGAGGAGTCTCAACAAGATACTTTCTTGATCAATGGTAGAGGATGTTCCATTATTTTGTGACAAAGATATATCTTGCTTAGTACAAGGTGTCATACTTACACAAGACTCTTTATATTTCAATATTTTGTACTCTTCTTTAAAGGAAGGTGTAAAATCTAACAAAATCGAATCATTGGTGTTTTGTGTGATGAAATTGACATTAAGAAAATATTTCTTTGTTTCATTTATGTCTTTCAAAGGATAATAATCTAGAGCATTGATGTCTATCAGTTCAGGATGCACTACTGTTAAAGTTGGCTTAGAAGAATCTTTTGTAATAGTGTTGATATTGAGTGAAGTCTTGTTTTTTTCTTTCAAGGGACAATAACCAAGATCACTAGTCTTTTCTTGCATGTGAGGCTCTATAGGGACATAAATACCATGTTCTCTAGCACTGCATCCTTTTCCACTATAACCAAGTTGCTTCATAAGTTCATAACCTTTCCCATAAAGATTCTTCATCTCTTTTGGATTCGGTGGTTGTTGACAATCAACTTCATCAAAGTTTGTTGTGTAATTTTTTGTCTTTTTTTCTAAAGTGGTTGAGGTGGATGTTTTTGAAGGGTCTTCTAAATCTTGTGTTGAAATTACTGCTTTTTCTTTTCCCTTTTCAAAGTCTTTTTTTATGATCTTGTATTCTCCCATGAATGTTGGTGTGAAATATAGGGAGCCCCAATCATCTTCTAATAGCTTCGTGACCTCCTCAATGTGTTTTTATTTGTTTTTTTCTTACACGGGTTCTACTTTTTTTGTTGGTGTCAATTTTTTTAAAGGATTCTCTTTTTTTTTCTCAATGTTTAAACAATTGTTTGGGTCAGGGTTAGCTTCAAGCGTGTACACTTTGTTGTTGTATACATATTTCATTTTATGATGAAGAGTAGAAGGCACCCCATTCATTGCATGAATCCATAGTCTTCCTAAAAGAAGATTATATGAAAGATCATGAGGCATAACATGGATCGGTGTTTCTAATGTGGCCTTTCTAGCTATAATAGGCAAAGTGATCACACCAAGCAGTTATTTTCCTACATTGTCAAATCCTTTAATAGATAAGGATTTAGGTTGAATTTTTTATTTATCCACACCAAGCCTATCCAAAATATTTACACTACACACATTAAGGGAATAGCCATTATCAACAAGGGTTTGCTTTATCCCTATTCTTTTATATTGAAATAATACCATGAAAGCATCATTTTTTTTTTGCACTTCCAAAGGAGGGATCTCACTTTGGTGGAAAAAAATGTCAAGATTTATTCCTTGAATTATGGCTACTATGTCATTTGGTTGCGCATTAGAAGGGATATGAACTTGTTGTAAAGAATTTTGAGTCCTATTATGATAATGAGGGGATGCTTGAATAAGATCCCATAATGATATCTTAGCAGGAGTATTCTTTAGTTGTTCAACAAGATTGTACTCCTTTCCACTTTGTGGAGATAAATGAGGAGGACCTGGTAAGATGGGGTTAGGAAATGGGAGGGATGTTGGAGGTTTTTTTTTGGGTTGCGAATTGTTTCTAGTGTATATGTATGAGCAATGGTATTATGAATCGGTTGTTGTGAAACATTGTTCTTAGGTGGGTAAGGGATAAGTTCAAGTTTGTTTTGAGTTTATTGTCTGTTTGATGGTGGGTAAGGAATTAGAGGATTCTTAGGATGTCCCACAGGGTATGTAGGAGGTCCAATAGTCAAGGGGGATCTAATAGAAACTTGTGCATTCATAACCTCAATGGTCTTGGTTTGATGTATTTCTAATAAAGGGAAATCTAGAATCACCTTGTTACCATCACCTAAGGAAGCCACACTACTATTGTTGTCATTTTATTTCACCATGATATCCTCCCTAGGAGGAGAGTTTTTAGAACTACAAACCAAATGTTCTTGACATTCATGGTTTGGTTCTTCCAAAATGACTCCATCGCAAGTAGGGGAACGATTAATGGTTGAATTGTCTTGCTCAATAAGGGTTTCCATAAGTGAAGAGGGACAACTAAGATTCTCATGACTTTCATCGGTTGTCTTTTCTAACATCAAAGTATCTTCTTCACAACTAGGAGAGATAATAGGAGAAGAAAAAGTATGATTTTCATGATCATTTATGATTTCATTCGTTTGTTCCCTAATGTCTTCCGAAATAGGATAGGTAGGGGAAGGATCATAAAGAGGGTTGTTATAGACCTTAAATAATTTATAATCCAACACCAACATATCCTCTTCTACTAAATCATTCTCACAAGAAAAAAGATAATGGAATTTAGGTAAGGTGATCTTTAGAAATGCATCTATCATGTCATTCTCTTGTGCTATGATATCTTCCAATGTAGGAGAGTTGATAGAAGAGGAGCTTTCAACAATGTCATGATTCTTAATGAGTGCATCTTCTAACATCGAAATACCTTTGTCACATGCAGGAGAGGTATTAGGAGAAGAGCAACTATGATCATCAGGATTGTCTATATTTTCATCTTCTTCTATCACATCATTCCCACAAATAGGAGAGATAAGAGGGGGTGTAGGTTTAAGGAATGTGTCAACATTTTCACTCTCTTGCACTAAGAGACTCGCATAACTAGGGAATGTATTGAATGAATGCTTATTGACTAAATTTTTCTTTGTAAACTTGGAAAAGACCGAAACTAACATTTTTGAACAATAATCTATGAAAACTTAAAATGTAATGTAAAGGCCTAGAATGAAATGTGTAGATGCAATTTTCAGACTTCAAACAAGGTAATTTATTGATTACACTATGCAATGATCTAGAAATGAAATGTTGTAAATGAAAATTTGGAATTAATCAATGCATGAAATGAACCATTTTAAGCTAGATTTAGTAAAATGCATGAAACAAAAAGTCAACCCACTGAAATAGATAACCAATGGCAGGACACAAAAGTGCGGAAATAAGGTTTTTAATGTTGTTAAATGCAGTTTCAGATGTACACTAGGACTAATTTTCCTAGAGGGGCGAATGAGTCATAGTGCGAGTTTTTTTCAAAACTATAAGATATTTTTTAGTGATTTTTTATGCTTTTTAGTTTGTATGATGTGTAACCTAAGTGAAAATGCATTTTTTAGATGATTTGAGATGCAAAAATGCAACCTATATGCACTTTCACTAATGCAAAAATTAGAAACCCTGGAATGCCAATTAACTAATGTAAATCCTAATGCAAATTTAATGCAAGCAAGATCTAGGATGATGATGCACTCCAAATCAGAATTATGATGTTCTAAATGCAAGTTCACCAAAATGAAACATATAAAATTGTCACCACTAGGGTTTTAGGATCTAGGGCAACAAACTTTCTATACTCCATTTTTAAGGTTGCCCTAGAGATCTCAATCAAATGATGATAATGTGAGAAATATATCTACTAAGAGACTATCCTAGGGTATGATTAATGATTGTAGAGGGATTCATCACCAATCTAGAGCTTGGAAAAGATAATGAAATGCAAGATCTAATGATTGAATTCAATGATGAATAAAACCTCACTAAATGAACTATAAATTCAAATAAATCATAACAACAAACTGGAAAAGTACAGAGGAGCACCTGGAAACTTGAGAGAGCTTGAATGGAGGCCTGAAATACTGAAGAACCTAGAATTTAGGCCTACTAGGACTCATACGCCATTCTAGGAAAATAATTCCAAGATCTGGGTTTTTACATAACATGTTTCTAGAAAAAGGGTATCTGAATCTACAAAAATCTTGAAAAACACCTATAGTGGGACTCATTCACCACTTTTGGTGAATCAGTCTCATTTTTTCATGAAGTTTTCCAAGAGCAGAATCTTGAACTGAAACTTTGCAATCCTCTGAAGATGGACCAAATAAGCATTTTCCCACTAATTTCTTGCAAATTGGATGGATATTTTTCCCTAGATCTGAGTTTCTATGAGTCTTGACAACTTTGATGACATTTGAAATTTTTTCATTTTGGTACTTTTGAAGGCTTCAAAAAAAAAATTCTTCAATCTATAAACCTACAATCACACATGTAAAGAGGAGAAAAACTTGTTGATTGTTAGGGAATAGGGGTTTTCCTTGGTCAAACCCCTTTTAGGTAATTAAACCAAATGATGAAATAATGAAAGATGAACATGAAATGTATGCAACATAGGACATGAAACATTAGGAATGATACCTTGAATGATGTCTTGTAATACAAATCAACAATATAGCATGAAATGGCCATGAAGGATGTAGAAGTAGATCTTGAGATAAGTGTAGAACAATGCTTGACCTTGGATCTTGAATGCAACATCACAACACTAGCTCAATAACATGATTGATGCTTGATAATCTTGACATGATAATGGATCTTGAATTGCTGCAACAAATGATGAAGAATCTGCCCTTGAATGCTCTTGAATGCTCTTGTAAACACTTGAATGCACATGTGAACTCAAATTTTCTATAAGGATGCTCATTCAACTTGCTAGGTGTAAAATGAGTGAAAGAAACTTGTATTTATACTTAATTATGCAAAAATTCTCAAAATTACAACACTACAAGCCAACATCAGATCTAGGGGGATAAAATACCGCCAAAAATTTGAATTAATTTTGATTTTGGGCCACACGAGACTCATTTACCCAAGGTGGCAGATGAGTCCCATTAGGCATAATTTATGGGACAATTTTTAAAAATTCTTAGAAAGGTGTGAAACCAAGTTTGGGACCTGAAAACCTAGGTGGGACTCATTTTCCCAAGGTGGAAAATGAGTCCCAGACCACCAAATTTGGGCCACACAACCTAAAAACACCTAAATTATGATTGGATGTTGATTTGTGTCAGTATTATCCTTGAAAAGATGCCTTAAATCAGGCTTGTGGATGCAAAATAAGGCCAATTAAAGCATAAAGAAGACTAATTATTAATGGAAAGCCTAGAAAAGTGTGAAAGTGTGTTACAACACTTTACAATGCTCTAAATAAGGCAAGATTAAGGTTAAAAAGAGACTTAATAGGTGTAGTTAATTAATAAACCTTAGAGAAGTGTGAAAGTGTTACAAAACATTACAACACTTTGGAAAGGTACCATTAATGTTTATTAGTTCACAAGGGCCCAAGACCTAATGTGAATGTGTCAAACACATTACAACACAAAATCAAGGCACCATTAAGCCTAGTTCACTAGGAGGGCCCAAATAAGCAAGGAAAAGTAGAAGGGATACTTTTTCCATTGCCACAAGGTGTAAAGAACATAACCTATCATTGAGTCATGAGAAATGTTTCATGATGATGACTCAAGGGATTTTTCTAGGAAACTTTATCTCAAGTGAAGGAATTTAGGTGGATCCCAACAAGATTGAGATAATCTCTACACTTCATGTGCCATAGAATAAAAAAGATGTTAGGAGCTTTTTGGGACATGGAGTCTTCTATAAGAGATTCATCCAAGATTTTAGTAAAATTACAACACCCTTATTTTTCCTACTCACCAAAGACATAGAATTTTAATGGACTGTACAATGTCAACATTCTTTTAAAGTACTTAAGACAACTTTGACACAAGCACCTATCTTAAGAGGGCCAAACTAGACACTTCCTTTCCATATATAGATTGATGCTTCAAATTTTTCTATAGGAATAGTCTTGAGACAAAAATAAGGTAACAAGGAGTATTCTATCTACTATATCAACAAAATTTTACAAGGAGCTAAACTTAACAACACTGTCACAGAGAAAGAGATGTATGAAATTGTGTATGCTATCAACAAGTTTAGGCATTATATCATTGGATATCAAGTCTTTATACACATATATCATACAACTATAAGATACCTAATGAACAAACCTATAGTTGGGGGAAGACTAGTCAGATGGCTGCTCTTGCTATAGGGACCGTTTGATATAACAATAGTGGATAAGCCAAGGAAAGCTAATGTGGTGGAAGATTTTCTTTCTAGATTCCCTACACAAATAGAAGGTGTTGTGGATGACTCTTTTCCAGATGAGGGTTTTTTTCTATTACTATACAAACATCATGGTTCAAGATTGATATCACAAATTACTTAGTGGTATGGTGGATACCATCACATTTCTCTCCTAGAGAAAATAGGCAGCCGGTTCATAAAAGCTTTCCATATTCTTGGGTAGCTAGTTACTTATTCTACATTGGTCTAGATAATATCATGAGAAGATGTATAAGATAAGATGAGGTACTTGACATTCTAAAATCTTGCCATGATGAGCCCTATGGGGGTCACTTTGCATCTGAAAGGATGACATTTAAGATCTTGACAACAAGTTAATATTGGCCAATTCTCTATAAGCATTCAGTGAAGTATATCAGGAGCTATGACAGATGTCAGAGAATGGAAAACCAACACAAACAAATGAAATTCCTTTGCAACCACAAATATCCCTAACAACATTTGACAAATGGGGGCTTGACTTTATTGGCTGAATTTCACCAGCCTCTAATAAAAAAGAGTATATTTTGGTTTGTACAGAACATTTGACAAAATGGGTTGAAGTCAAAGCATTACAACTTGTAAGAGATGGCCATGTAACTAAGTTCTTGTATGAAGACATATTTACTAGGTATGGAGTACCTACAGAAATTGTCACTGATCTAGGTCCCCAATTTATTTCTGACCTCATTTATCAATTGGTTAAAGAATATTCAATCAGAAATAGAAAATCAACACTTTATCATCCCCAAGACAATGGGTAGGTAGAGGTTACAAACAAAGATATTAATAATATTCTAACCAAGTTAGTGCAAATTCATAGGAAGGACTAGGTAGCAAGATTACCTGAAGTAGTGTGGGCATACAAAACAACATGGAAAAAAACTACAAGGTTCACACCTTATGAGCTAGTCTATGGGAAAACAACAATTATGCCAATAGAGTTTGAGTGCAAGACACTTAGGACAATAGTGGACTTAGGAATGGATTTGACAGAAGCACAAAAACAGAGACTACATAGTCTAAATGAATTGGATGAAATTAGAATGGAGTCCATGCATCACACAAATATCATTCAAAAACAGAGAACCAAATGACATAATTAGTTTATAAAGGCCAAAGAGTTCAATGTAGGTGATTGGGCTTAACTATATGATTACAAATAAAAAGACCACAAGGGTAAGTTATATTATAGATGGTTGGGACCCTATGAAATTCAACAAGTATTTCACAATGGAGCAGTCAAGTTACAAACTATAAATGAAGTTAAATTCACACTATTGGTGAATGGACGTAGATTGAAGATATACAAGTAGCCAACTCAAAAATATGACTTTATTCTTTCTCTAATGCATCTATATGGTCAACACAATGGTTTAGGTACAAATATTTTTTTACAAGAAAATAATTCAACAATAGATACTACTGATTCTCACACTGACTTGGCAGATGAACTACATTATGGAACCTCTAGAAAATGCTTTCGTTCCATCTCAAAATTTTGTGGAATTTGGTTATTTGCATCATGGAGGTTCTTGATTTTCTCCTATAAACCATGCTTTATGGTTTTGTGCTCCTTAACCCTCTCAAAAAGGTCTAACTCTGAAATTCCATACTGACATTCTAATTCATTATTGATCCTATATTTTCGGTTCCTAATCATTTAAGTGGTGACTTATACCTTTTGCCTCGTTGGCAAACCAGACCCTTTATCCTAGTGGTCCTAGTCACTGCTCGTTGTCATATTGAAAATATTATTTTATTAATACGGTTGAAATATGTCTAAGTTTTTGTCAAAACCTAAGTTTGGATTAAATTTTTCCATCATTGGGTTAAGGTCTAAACCCTTGCACTCATATCCCTACCTGTCGTGTGCCTAGTGATGGCCCCTTCTTAAGAACTAAAATATTTGGAATGTGCAGATTTATGGTTTCATGATGACCATTTGATCACCAAAAGAAAATCCTTTTTGTTCCCCATGCCCCCACTCTATTCTATTTTTCATTTAATTATTCCAATGAGCTGGTGGGCGCAAGCCACGTGTCTTATGCATTGGCAGGCCTAGTACCTTTGGAAGATCTGTGAGTGGTATCTAAAAAAAATTGATGGTGGTTTTTGGGTCATTTGGCTTCATATTGATGACTCCCCGCCACCCCACCTAATTTTATTGTATTTAAAAAATGTCATGTGCTAGTAGGCTACTTGAGACCTATTGCTTCACGAAGGGACCCTCCTGGCTTTGGAGGAAATGATCACTTTATTGAGCAAGGATTGACGGTTGATGGTAGGTGACATGGGTCAATCCCAATTGCTCCCCACCATCCCATGAGGGGCCCACTCGTGCCTTTTTTTCTTAGTGAGGGAGCGAGAAACTGCCATGTGGAATAATCTACGAGGTCAAAAGGAAATAAGTAAGGGTGGAATATTAATAAATTTATCTGAGAGGACATGAAGGCTAAATGGTGCCATATTTGAATTAATTTCTTTTGGAATGTATACAAGATTTGAGGATTGCTTTTGATTATGGCCATCAATTCTGTCAGATAATGGTACATGCGGGAAGGTGATATTGAGTTAAGGCAGGGTATGGGCCAATGGTTTGATATTAAATCATGACCTCTCCCCATCATCCTATTTATATGAGTTGCAAGTGGATTAATTCCCAGGGGTGAGCGGGAAAACTAGACATGACATGCTATTATTTAATGCTAAGTGGGTGATTAAGTATGCAAATAGAGTGGATTTCTGTCCACATGGGCTTTTCTGATTGGAAAAAGGCAGCAAGCACATGTAGTTAGCTTCTTCATAATTAATTACCTTGATTGTAATTATTAGTTGATTTATCTCAATGTATGATCAATGACTGAGGTTCAAAATCAAGTGGATGATTGTCATCTCACTCGCACAAGCCTTCCTCAAGCATTAATGGTAAGCACACTCAAATTTCTTGATATAATGAGAGTTGACAGCCATACTTTTCTTCACAATTTGTAATCAAAAGCTGAGAAATTGAGCTTAAGTTCATGAAGAAGATGGCATAAAGTGTCTTGGGTAAGAAGTTGCAGAGATATTGAGATAGTTTTTTCCCAAGTAAGTAAATGCTCATACTTGCTTTGTTTCAATTACATATAAGTTAGCTTGTTATCTCTAGAGTCCTGGGGTGATGAGGGTTTTATAGTCTGCAATCTCCTTTTAAGTTGATAATAATTGTGAGAGTTTGAGTATTTTGTTCTACAAAAATCTCTTTAAGAACAAACCGGTGAAAAGTCTACTTGTAATTAAGGGACTCCTTATTCTCGTTCTGTCTCTATGAAAATGGGTAAGCCAAGTGAGTCTATCCAACCAGTTAGAAGGTATAGGAGACTTGGTTTGCTTGAGTCTCAAGATGATGTTCCTAAAACTAAACTTGGCACACTAGGAGCTCCTACAACACCAAAAGGTAGGAGGAGTGTTCGTAATAAAACTAAGAAAGGTGGTGTCAGGAGCAATTACCACTTGAGGAATAGAGTTATTGGTCATGACCAGAGCGATTCTGGAGGGAAATTGGATAATTCTTGGGGAAAGAGGAAGAATAAGTACCAAAGGCTTATGATTCTTATATGGGAAGGCACACCTCTCTCATGGAGGATTCGACTGATCCTTTGAGTGATAAAGAAAATACTGACCCAAATTATGGCTGGTACCTCCTCACTCTAGTAGTACAAGAGGATTCTGATGATGGAGTAGTATCTTCTCCAGTTTCAGCATGAACATGTAGGGGATGTGCATACTTTGATCCTGAAGAATTAGAGTAGCATCCCTACCTTGTTTTTGTTTTTGATGACACTACTGCCACAACGACATGTTTGTCTTCCTCTACAGGCGTTTATGTTTTTGTCTTAAGTGTTGACCTAGAGAATATTCTTTGATCGATGTGGATGAGGAATTTTGGCATTGTTGCAATGAAAAACAATGCCTTTTGGAAGGTTGGTTAGTCTTCTTCAATGAACTATATGAAGTTTTGTCTTTTGCATTCCCCCCATTTTGCAATGAGTAAATGTAACCATCTGGGAGGTTTTTGAAATTAAAATGAAATTAGGTTTCAAATGAAAATTTAATTGAAATGGTGATTTAGCCTGACGCTTGTTGTTGCCATACCTCTATAAATGGGATATTAGGGCCAGTTACAGTGGTTGGAATTTTGGGTCTCAAGTGGTCTAGGTTAAAAACTAAGCTCATGTATGAGCATATTGTAAATTCATGCAGAGATAAATAGATTAGTATGGAGTCTAGGGTATAAGCTAGTTTTTAGTGAGGTTAAATAGTTTTACTGTAGCAATAGTATATGAATGAGCATGCTAGTTTGAAAGAATATTCTCTCCTATGTATCTTTTCTTCCAGATTATAAATGAAATGGTTAAGGATCCTTTTGTTTGTCTTCAATTGTGCTAATTGAATGAGTGATTTTATTTCTACTTCAATTCAAAGAATTGATTAAATGCTCAAATAAGATCACGGGTTTCTGAAGGAAGATTATAGAATTGTTAAGTAGTTTTGTTTTTAGCATAATGAGTTGAATATTGTAATGCAATATATCAATAGCCTCAAATTACTAAGTCAAATTGCTAAAGTATTATAGGTTGTTATAAATGTGACTCCATTACTTGTAGACAAGGAACTAGTCTATTTTTTTGGTTATCTTAAATGCAAATGAGTTAGTTTTGCATTCAATCAAAATCCCAAAATGAGAATGAAAATCATCTAAACACCTTCAAGTACAACCTATCTTTATGAAATGTCACTTAATTCCTTGCTATAAATGGTGATTTGCTTAAGGGTCATCCAAATCATTGGTGAATATCATATATTTGTACCTTATAGGAATATATCTATTTGTTCAAATGTTCTTGATAAAATGGTAGAAGAATATCAAGTGAACATAATAAGGATCACCCTTCTGGGTTTCATAGAGCCTGAAGTGTAGAAGTAAGGGCCTAGTAATCCTTGTTTGTTGGCCAATCCTCTTCACTATTTACCATTGGATTGTGGCAGATTCATAGATAGTGGATGAGATTAAGTTTGGTTCTAAAAAAATAACCAACAGATTGGCGACTCTGCTGGGGAAAGTGACTTGAGAATTTTTTTTAGAAGATCATCTTGCCTTAAAGAGTCAAATATTTTGCTCGATAATTCATCTTTCATGTTTAGCATTGATGTGAGCGGGTCCATTCTTATAAATGTTGTAAGAATTTGTTGTGTTTCTCTTGAAACCGGTGAATCTTGTTGAGATCTACCATAATTCTAGAATATTGTCATAATTTCTCACTAACAGTGGGTGACAACTCTAAGATCTTTGCACTAGTATGCATTATTTAAGAGAATCCAAAAAATTAAAATGAAGATTTTTTAGGAAAAGATAACTGGACTTGAGCTCACATGATGAAGCTACTTGGATAGGAAGCTAGAAAGAGAACTTGAAAGGATTCCAAGAATATAAAGGGTTCATGTGTAATTCTGATATTGGAGAAGACTCGGTGAAATTAACCTTTGAAGAAACTTCATATTGTTGAAATTTATTCCTCTTTGAAAAGAGGCGGTGACTTTATGCAAAGAACTAGATGGGATTGTGATGATAGTTCCAAATCTACAGAGCTCTCCAGTCAGAAGCATGATTCAAGGCGGTTGCAACATATCCAAGTATTTCCCATGTTTTGGTTTTCATAAAGTGTAATTTTGTATGAAAACCATATTGCATGATTTGGAGAAAATTTTGTTCCCTATTAAGTGAGTTGAGCACAAATAAAGGGAATGGTAGTAGTAACTTTACATACTTCTAAGGTGTAATTTGAAATGTTTGTATTGGGTTGAAGAATTATACTTTATTGCAAGATGGTGTGTCCCTTGGTCTTCCTTGAAGTACAATGCTTGGGTTTGTGACATGGTCTAACCACCTCCTACAGATCTTAACTGATGCTTTTATTGAGCATTGATAGGTCGACCTTTTGGTACAATGGCAAGGCCAACAATTGGTATTAGAGCTGGTCATAGGTTCAAACCCCTCGCTTGTGTTGGGGGGGATTGTTGCAAGATGGTGTGTCCCTTGGTCTTCCTTGCAGCACAACACTTGGGTTTGTGACATGGTCTAACTGCCTCCTACGGATCTTAATTGACACTTGTATTAGGCATCAACAAGTCGACGTTTTGTTGCAATGACAAGGCCAACATGCTTTTCTTTGAAATCTTCCTGTTAGAAAGAATAAGGTATAAATGTATTTGAATTATGTCATGATTAAATCAAGGAATAAGGCAATGAATAATCAACTGTGAAGTTGACATGTGAGGGTGGAAAAGGGGTACAAGAGAATATATAAATCCCTTGTGTCCTCCTATGGAATGTCAAGTAAAAATATGTAGGGCATGTAGCCTTTATCATGCCATCAAAGGAATTTCTCTATTGGGAGGTATAGACCATTGAACTTTAGTGGTATTCAAGGTTTCCCAAACCTGGTTCCTAATGATGTTAGGAAACATTTTCCTAAATTTATAGGGTAGATTTCATAGTCAACTTCTAGACAATTGTATGCATTCATGGATTTGATGGGAGATTATGAGATAAATCATGATTCTTTTATGAAGCTTTTTTTCAGTCTTCGAAGGAAAATGTTAGAGACTAGTTCTCATATTTACCAGTATGTTCTATAGCTTCATGGAATGAGTTCATGGTAGAATTTATAGAAAATTTTGGTGAAAGGATTAATCTGAATGTGGTAAGAAAAATATTCATGGAAATTCAAAGGGATGAATAGGAGTTGGCCCCTTCTTTTAACCCCAGATTTGTAAAAAAGTAAGAAATATTCCTGTTAACATGAGACCAAGTGATGCAAAATGTCTAGTTGTGTATCTAGGTGCATTTGATAATGAGATGAGTTATTTTTTGAGAGATAGGATCCCACAACATTGCATCATGCATACCAATTCACCATGGACATTGAAAATAACATGAGATATTCAATGATGAAGGGATGTATGGCTGCAAGTGTTTGTTGTCCTAACACACATCATGTAAATGAAATTCATAAGGATGAAAGAGATGGTCAAGGAGATGATACTTTTGATTCCTTAACTTGTTTAGCCTCACAACAAGTTAATCATAGACATATCCAAGATGAACCTCAACAAAGTTTAAGCAATGTTGATTAGATGTTTTTTGTTCAAATATTATCTGGCATGAAAACATATGAGCGAGAATCACTATATGAATTGTTAGCAAGGTTTTTTGATATCTTGTTAGAAATACCCAATAATTTTAGACCTAAAGACTCAATATGCATTGGCCTATTCTATGAAATTTATGAGCCAGGGCTTAGTAACTTGCCAAAATAATTGAAGCCTCATGGTTTTGATCAAATATTTGATTGGATCAGGATTTCTGAGGAAGCTAAGTATGATTATATACAAAGAATGAGGTCTCAAAATGACAGTGGTGGTTTCCTTATTGAAAAATATCAAAGATCAATCCAAATAATGGAAAAGGATATTTTAGAAGGTGAAAATCTATCTAATGATGGCATTGGTACATCTATGAGTGTTGTTGATGTATCCTTACAAAGTGATAATCAAGACATTGAGAATGAGAGTGTGGGAATTTACAATGAACATTCTAAACATAGTGAGTGTGATAATGAGTCTCCTTGTAATGATGATCATAAGGAGAGTGAAGTTTTTGATTGTTTCTCCAAAGAATATGAGTCTTTTTGTGAGAATGATCTGGAGGTGTTCTTCTTTCTTGAAGGATGC
Source organism: Sequoia sempervirens (assembly GCA_007258455.2). NCBI lineage: Eukaryota > Viridiplantae > Streptophyta > Pinopsida > Cupressales > Cupressaceae > Sequoia > Sequoia sempervirens. The sequence goes on along the minus strand of VDFB02086081.1, from coordinate 168,338,731 downwards.
AACAATATTAATGCTCATGAGGTTTTTCCCTTATAATTCAAAGACCACATCCCATGTGAAGGATACTAGGAATGCAATCTAGTTATGCTAGATATTGACTGTGCTAGTGTTGTGAATGATGAGGTGTTGGAAGATAAGAATATATGCATTCAGTACCCTGATCCTGAGTCCAGCATTGAAAATGATGAAAACTGTTGTGATAACCATTAGGATCATGTCACAGTTGCTCCTAATTGTCTAAATGAAACATAAATGGAATATGCAAACTTTGTAACAGAGATGGATATGATCATTTTTGACAAAGAATGCATCAAGGAGGAAAGGGATGAAGAAGCTTGTTCAGCTGCCAATAAGCAAAATTCTAATTATAATGAACCTTTCACATATGAGTCAAGATACTTGTCACTTGATGAGGCACATGAGCAATTTTCTTCCAATCCTATCAATCCTAAGTTATTTGAGTCATACTTTGAAACATTTTGCTTTGAGTTGGATGATGATTCAAGGAGTAAATTGGACTATGTTAATGAACTTGAAATGGAAGTATTCTTTGATGCTTGGGATGGTATGGATAATGTTATTTGTGGTGATGATCCTGATTTAAATAAGAGTAGAGATACCACAGGTTTTGATGAATCACTTGTCCAAAGTGGTAGAGAATATAAAAAATGTAACTAATTTGCAATGCTCAGGAGAGTGTGAATATCAGTTTGATAATAGCCATGTGTACCAAAATTTCTTGTTCATCACACAAGATAATTTTTTGTCTGGCATGGAATGGAAACTAGAGGATGACCCTAGGGTCTGACATGAGCTTCCTATTAACTTTGAGATATCAAAAGTGGAACTACAATGCCACTCTAAAGGGGAAGGATATGTGTCCCTGGGAATCCTAAAGGAAGTATGTATGAGGGTTTTTAGTTTGATGTGAAAAATGAATTTGATATTAACATGTATGATGTTAATGGTCAAATGGATTATGAGTGTTTCAAATTTCTAGTCCAGTTGAAGGAGTATTGGGTGGAGTATGATTGTGAACTGGGCAAGGAAAGGTGCAACATTGATTATGGATTCTAATTAGTATCTGACTATAGTTTTCAGTTGAACATTGGTTAATGATGATAATTATAAGTTTAGACATATGTCTATAATGGTAAATTATAATGATTACAATAGGATTAGTTGGTGGGTGGTTCATGTTGATGTCTGTGTTCTTGGCCTAGTTTAGACAGTAGAAAATAAAGTTTTTGACAGAGGAAAACAATGATTTTAAGTTTTGGGGGCTTGGGGCCACCAATTGAAAATGAAGCCTATTAAATTGAAAAATGCAAGCTAAATGCTTGTACATCCAAATGGGCTTCTGAGAAATTTTGAAGTTGGATCGTTTTGTGCAGTCATATGAATATTGTATATATGTTGGTTGCTTTGGTATGGTTTTCTTACCTTGTCAAGACAATTCTTGGTTTTTGTTCTCTGTGCTTGGTCTGCTTCAACCCAAGATTCTTAAATCTCACTTTGTTCCTAAGGAACAGACATCCCCAACATGAGCTACTGATGGAACCTCTAGAAAATGCTTTGGTTCCATCTCAAAATTTTATGAATTTTGGTTATTTGCATCATGGAGGGCTTGGATTTTCTCCTGTAAATAATGCTTTAGGTTTTGTGCTCCTTAACCCTCTCAAAAAATTCTAAGTTTGAAATTTCATACTAGTGTTCTAATTCATTGTTAACCATGTACTATCAGTTCCCAGTCATTTTAGTCAAACTTATACCTTTTTCCTCATTGGTAAACTGGCCTCTTTATCCTAGTGGTCCCGATCATTGCCCATTGTCGTATTAAAAATATTATTTTATTAATATGGGTTGAAATATGTCTACATTTTGGTCAGATCCTAAGTTTGAATTAAATTTCTCCATCATTAGCTTAAGGTCTAAAACCTTGCACTCATGTCCCTACCCATCATGTGCCTAGTGATGGCCCCTTCTTAAGAACTAGAATATTTGGCATGTGAAGATTTATGGTTTCATGATGACCGTTCAATCACAGCAAGAAAATCCTCACCATTCCCCATGCCCTTGCTCTGTCTTATTTTTTATTTAATTATTCCCATAGGCTGGTGGGTGTGAGCCATGTGTCTTCTGCATTGGCGGGAACAATACCTTTGAAATATCTATGAGTGGTAGCTAAATAAAATCGATGGTGGTTGTTGGATGATGTGGCTTCATCTTGACCACTCCTTGTCACCCTGCTTTATTTTATTTTGTACTAAAAAATGTCATGGGATAATGGGATGATTGACACATGTTGCTTCATGGAGGGACCCGCCTGGCTTTGGAGACAACAATCACTTTATTGAGAAAGGACCAACGGTTGATGGTGGGTGATGTTGGTCAATCCTGACTACTCCCTAACATCCCATGAGGGGCTCACTCGTGCCTTTTGTTTCTTAGTTGGGGAGCGGGCGATGACCACATGGAATAATCTATGAGGTTGGAAGGACATTAGTAAGGATGGAATATTAATAAATTTAGCTGAGAGGACATGAAGGCTAAATGGTGCCATATTTGAATTAATTTCTTTTGCAACATATTAAAGATTTGAGGATTTCTTATGATTATGACCGTCAATTCTATCAGATAATGGTATATGCGGGAAGGTGATATTGAATTAATGCAGGGTATAGGCTGATGGTTTGAGATTAAATTATGAATGCTCCTGATCATCCTATTGATATGAGTTGCAAGTGGATTAATTCCCATGGGTGAGCAAGAAAATTGGACATGACATGCTATTCTTTAATGCTAAGTTGGTGATTAAGCATGCAAACAGAGTGGATGTCTATCCACGTGGGATTTTCTAATTGGAAAAAAGTAGCAAGCGCATGGAGTTAGCTTCTTCATAATTAATTACCTTGATTGTAATTATTTGTTGATTTATCTCGATGTATGATCAATGGCTGAGCTTCAAAATCAAGCGACTGATTGTTAGCTCACTCACACAAGCCTTCCTCGAGCATTAATGGTAAGCACACTCAAATTTATTGATATAATGAGAGTTGACGGCCATATTTTTCTTCACAATTTGCAATTAGAAGCAAAGAAATTGAGCTTAAGTTTGTGAAGAAGATGGTGTAAAGTGTATTGGGTATGAACTTTTAGGGATATTGAGATAATTTTTTCCCAGGTAAGTAGGTGCTCATACCTGCATTGTTTCAATTACGTATAAGTTAGCTTTTCATCTCTAAAGTCCTAAGGTGGTGAGAGTTTTATAGATTGTAATCTCCTTTTAGGCTAATAAGAATTGCGAGGGTTTGATTATTTTGTTCTGCAAAAATCTCTTTAAGAACAAACCAATGAAAAGTTTTCCTGCAATTAAGGGTCTCCTTGTTCTCATTTTATCTCTATGAAAATGGGTAAGCCAAGTGAGTTTGTCCAACCAGTTAGAAGTTCTAGGAGACTTGGTTTGCTTCAATCTCAAGATGATGTTCCTAAAACTTTACTCGGCACACTAGGAGCTCCTGCAACACCAAAATGCAGGAGGAGTGTTCGTAATAAAACTAAGAAAGGTGATGTCAGGAGCAATTACCACCTGAGGAATAGAGTTGTTGGTCATGACTAGAGCAAGTCTGGTGGGAAATTGGATAAGTCTTAGGGAAAGAGGAAGAATAAGTACCACAAGGCTTATGATTCTTATATGGGAAGGAACAACTCTCCCAAGGAGGATTCAGCTGATCCTTTCAGCAATGAAGTGGATACTGACCTGGATTATGGTCGGTACCTCCTCACTCTAGTAGCACGAGAGGATTCTAATGAGGGAGGAGTAGTAGCTTCTCTAGTTTTAGCATGAATATGTAGGGGATGTGCATACTCTGATCCTGAAGAATTAGAGTAGCGTCTTGGCCCTTTTTTTTTTATGACACCTCTACCACAATGACCTATTTGTCATCTTCTACAAGCATTTATGTTTTTTCCTTAAGTGATGACCTAGAGAATCTTCTTTGATCAACGTGGATGATATATTTTGTCGTTGTTGCAATGACGAACGATGCCTTTTGGAAGGCTTGTTGGTCTTCTTCAATGAACCGTATGGAGTTTTATCTTTTGCTTTCCCCCTATTTTGCAATGAGTAAATGTAACTATCTAGGAGGTCTCTAAAATTAAAATGAAATTAGGTGTCAAATTCAAATGTAATTGAAATGGTAATTTGGCCTGAAGCTTGTTGCTCCCATATCTCTATAAATGGGATATCAAGGCCAGTTACAGTGGTTGTAACTTTGGGTCTCAAGTGGTCTAGGTTAAAAACTAAGCTCATGTATGAGCATATTGTAAATTCATGCATAGATAAATAGATTAGTATGGAGTTGAGGGTTTAAGCTAGTTTATAGCGAGCTTAAATAGTTTTACTGTAGCAACAATATATGAATGAACATGCCAGTTTGAAAACATATTCTCTGCTATGTATCTCTTCTTTCGGATTATAAATGAAATGGTTAAGGATCCTTTTGTTTGTCTTCAATTGTTTTAATTGAATGAGTGATTTTATTTATGCTTCGATTCAAATAATTGATTAAATTCTCAAATAAGATCATGGGTTTGTGAGGGAAGATTATAGGATTGTTAAGTAGTTTTTTTTTTAGCGGAATGAGTTGAATATTGTAATGCAATATATTAATAGCCTCAAATTGTTGAGTCAAATTTCTAAAGTATTATAGGTTGTTATAAATGTGACTCCATTACTTGTAGACAAGGCACTATTATATTTGTTTGGTTATCTTAAATGCAAATGAGTCATTTTTGCATTCGATCAAAAGCCCAAAATGAGAATGAAAATAATCTAAACACCTTCAATTACAACCTATCTTTGTGAAATGTCACTTAATTCCTTGCTATAAATGGTGATTTTCTTAAGGGTCAACCAAATCCTTGGTGAATATAATTTATTTGTACCTTATAGGAATATTTTTTTTTTTCAAATGTTCTTGATAAAATGGTAGAAGAATATCAAGAGCCCGAAGAGTAGAAGTAAGGGCCTAGTAATCCTTACTTGTTTGCTAGCCAATCCTCTTCACTATTTACCATTGGATTGTGGTAGATTTATAAATAGTGGACAAGATTAAGTTTGGTTCTAAAAAAATAACCAACACTACGCAACTCACCTCCTAAGATCACTCATGTATAATTTCTTATCTTACTTCACATGCACACACAACATAGGTGCCATAATCAACAATCTTCTTGAATAACATTTTACTATGTAGTAGGGTCCTGTAGCATCACCAATAAACATTTAGTTTGGGACATGTTGAAGAAGGTACCCACAACCACTATCTGATAGAGGATTCAAAAATTTGCAAACAATCCACATTCGCTCCACTTTTCCTACACATGCAAACTTCATTTGTCATATCAATGTATGCAACTTCATCACTCCATTCCATGTTGCCATCATGATTTTTCATGCACTTGAAAAGTCATTTCATAACTCATGTACCGTACATTCTGCAACCTTTTCTCATGCCAACCTTTCATTTCCATTATACTTTTTAATTAAATGATTTCAAAATCACAATCATGTTATGGACACTTTTCCAACAACTTCACA
>VDFB02086081.1:168246154-168333029 GCA_007258455.2 Sequoia sempervirens | reverse complement strand
ATTCCTAATCTCATATTTCGTGAGTATCCCATGCAACTCATCCATTATTAGAGTGTTCAGATCTGTAGCTTCTCCAACAACATAAATTTTTGAATCAAATATTGTGGGAAGAGATCTAAGTACCTTTTTAACAATCACTGGCTCATTCACTTCTTCACCAAGTCCTCTGATGGTATTGACAACTTCATCAAATCAGAGTAGATATACAACAATATTCTCTTCTTCCTTCATCTTCAAACTCTCAAATTGTCCTTGGTAGGTCTAAAGCTTTTCATGCTTGAATTTTTTATCACCTTCATAAATATTATGAAACTTGTCCCAAATATCCTTTGTAGTCTTACTGTGCATTATCTTGACAAACTTAGATTTGCATGTTTTAGCATTATTTTCACAAGATTTCTTCTGTTCTTGATCTCTGGGAATATTTTTCAGGAATTTCATAACCATCTACAACAAATTTTCAAACATCAAACCCTAATTCTGTCAAGTAGGCTTCCATCCTTATACTCTAGAAGGCATAATTGGATCCATCAAATATTGGCATCTGACTTGAAGAAAGACCTTCTTGTCCTGTCACATGTGTCATCCTAGATCTTCCTCAAGAAATTTTAATCTTCACCAAGGAACTTAGCTCTAATACCAATTGTTAGACAAATAAATACTAAGAGGGGGTGAATCAGTATTTAGTACTTTCTAATTTAAATCACTGTATACACAAAATTTGAAAAAATAATCAATGGCAATGTAAGAAATGAATACATCTACACAAGAGTATAGTAGATTTATGTGGAAACCTTGAAGGGAAAAAATATGGTGAGAAAAGTTGCTTGGAGCTATTGTCCAAGTCCAACCTCATAGAATAATATAGAAATTACAATAATTTTGTTGGCACCAACCCTCATGAATTACAACCTTAGAGGGAGATACCAATCCCCATGACTTATGATTTGCAGGAACCAACCTAGAGGAGACACTAATCCCCTATGACTAAGCTACAACATAGTCATGTGACAAATCAGATTAAGAGGCTTCAATCTCATATTCTAGAATAAAATATAGATCTTCTTTCACACAACCTACTAAACATTAATAGGTGAACTAATCCTTTGATGATATATCAATTTCACTCAACATCCTTGACTTCTCTTTTTTTCTTGCACATCATTTAGCATATACATTTCTCATGTAGCCACACAACACTTGATTCACAATTCACACACATTTTCATAAAATTATTTACAATATATATCTATTCCAACATGTTAACAACATCTAAATGTTGGCCTAGAACCCTTTAACACCATCTGTAATTAGCCATTGCGACCAAGGATAGACCTTAATTCAAAATGATATGAAAAATATAGTTGGCTTAGTCTTAAATCAAATGTATTACCATTGGTGTAAGAAAACATCATGAACTTAACTGGTCCTATTTTACCTTTACACGCTTCCTTCAACTGACACACACTTCCCTTCACATGCGTAAACACTCAAACATTGTAGATAGTCAACTAACAAACACATAATTCACTTTTTCACTTCTATCTTGTATCTCTATAACTCGAATATACTAAAATTGTAGAATAGGATATTTCATGAATATTCTTGTTTAACTCCCAAACCACAAGCCATAATTATTAACAATGGTAGAATTTAGCACCAAAACCAATGATAGTTTAGTACAGTGTATATTCCACTTTTGAATAGCAAGCCTCAGAACACTACCTCAACCACTTCCATACTTATGTATAAGTAGTGGAAATAAAAGAAACATCAATACCATATGTATACATAATTACCATGTTTCCCTTCTTCAATAATGATAACATTAACATTTTGCAACATCTACAAATGACATAATACTATCACATATATTTGACATCAATGATAGACAACAACACTTTGACATCAATGACAACACTATGTTCAACAAAATAACCCTATTTATGCTAAACCCCCCTTAAATAAAACTCAAGGAGTAATGTATGCAAATATGATGATGGGTATTGACTACTAGGCCATGTAATGTACTTGCAACCTAATTGGATAAACTTGAAATTTTCACAAAAAACTTATTTTTTGAAGAATAATAATTTATATAGAACTATCTTACCATTATAAATACATATCACATTAATTTCAACTTCAAGTAAAATTGAATACCAACATCTTTTTCCATACATTTGCAATGATGAATACATCAAGAAAGGATTTCTCACCCCCAACTGTATTGGCATCGTGAAGCGATGTGGACTCTAGCCAAACCCACGAGCAAGAAAGAGACTACCAATAAACTTAATCTATTATTGATAATCAAAATATCTAAGTAATATGATAGTGGGTATGCAACCCTTTCTAGGGTCCATTTACCCTTAGATAATCCTTTGTCGGTTGCCACCCACTCAAACAACATTGTTTGCAATATTCTTTCATAATCATAATGCTATGAAAATATTTTAGTCTCAAAAAGACTATGACATAAGCATGAATTCAATGATAAGATCTAAAAAAAACATAACATACTTCATTTCCAAAGTTAGATGTAATATATAGATTAATATCAATTAAAGGATTCATCTATTATTCATTGAATCAACTTCATTTTCTAATCACCAAGATATGTAACAACTAGGTGAGAGCATACGATGAAAGTTTGATACCAATGAATTGATTTAGAATACTCTAAACATAATACACATTATTTCCATGATCATATGTTAGGTGAAAAAAATCTAGATTAATATCAAATAAAGAAGCATCTATTAATCATCAGATTGCCTTCATTTTTTGGTCACCAAGATCCATAATAGTGAAGTACCCCCTGAGAGCATATGACGAAGGTCTAATTCCTATAATACGATTTCAAAATTAGGTAACATATTTCACCTAATAAGTTAATACAACAAATCCACTTATTCGGCAAGGTAAGAAAAATGGTAATAAAATTAATACATACTCTTCCACTTATTTAGTGGTGAGCGAATTTCCACTTATTCAATGGGATTAGAAACTTAAGTAATGTTAAATAGTATAAACTCTTCCATTTATTCAGTGGTGAGTGAATTTCTACTTATTCAGTGGGGTTAGGAAATTAAGTAAAATAAAACATTCTCTTCCACATATTTAGTGGTGAGTGATAGTCCACTTATTCAGTAGGATTAATAATTTTTTTAAAACATTGCAAGAATATAAATTCTCCCACTTATTCAGTGGGGAGTGTCAAGGTCCTACTAATGCACATTACATTCTACATCATATTTGAATTCATAACTTAAAAGTTCCAATTAAAACACACCATAAGTCTTTAAATGATAAAGTGCCACTAAGAATTATAATTTGACAAAGATAATTCATTAATATTGCAATGAAGAGGATCAAAATTGTTAGTCTCAAACCATATCTAAATAGAGGATGTATTCGCACTCTAGAATTAAATATTTTATTATGAAATCAATGGTAGTGAAGTAACGTGTATTCTTATTCTAATATTTTAATTCAGCATGTTTAACAATCACTTAACTTGCTTATTTATAATAACGAATAAATGAGATGGGAGTGAATTTAACTCTTACCTTCCCAAATCCTACATGCAAAAACTATATGAAAAACTTACGCCACCATAGACAATACCTAAAAGTGCTATCTAATGATTGTCAGACAAGTATCTATTTCGTTGTTATTAAGCAACGCTTGTGAGAGTTCTATGTAATGAGCAGTGTTTGACAGATGTTTACCATGATTAATGATCGGATCATCGGAGTTCAGCTGCATGAGAATTTAGATGCATTGTTTATGTGGAGCTCTCCTCTAATATACGGATAACTTCATTCCTAAGAGTCAAGAAGAAGCGATTTGCAAATCCTGTACATTCTTGTTGGTAAGAAGGGTTTTCAAGCAATAATGTTTGTATTCAACAAAAAATCAAAGACACTCAACTGTTCATTAACTGAAAATGATGCTAACTTTTTTTATGCTGATGGACAGATTGTATATAATTTTTTCGTTTCTTGCAGTATGTTATATGTCCCGTGACAAAGAGCCGTGTCCTTTTCATGATTTAACTTCGTACATGCACGACTCATTATCTTACAATCACGAAGGGCTAAGAAAACGTTCTCACTTGCCTCTCTTTTTCATAATTGCATTCATTTCAGAGATTTATAACCAATTCTCGTCTATTCGCGTAAACATGAGAGAGGTGACTATTGTTCTCCATCTTCTTCACTGCTATCATTTATTTCTTTACTGCCAAGAATGGGAAGAGAGTAGGAAATTCTGGAACGTTGCTACCAGGAAGGAGATTATTGGTATAGAATATTATTTGGAAGTGATTACAAGCGTGAAGATTAAATCAAAAGTCCCCAGGTATGTAGATCAACCCCTTTGTTTCATGTCTGATCTGATCGGTAATAAAAACTTTATAGTATATTTCAATTAAAGTATTCCCAATTTTAATATTTGATGAACACCACATTTCTTATGCTCCATGGATGTCTATACTCGTTCCAAATTCTCCTTTACGTGCACACGATTTACATGTATGTTTTCCAGGGTTTTACAATCCTTTATACTTTTCATAGATGTCTATGCTCAGTTCCAAACTTACTGGCTACGTGATTAATCAAAAGGGTTGTAGAGTTTTCCTTTATTTCTGTCGATTGCAATTGTTTGAAAGTTTCAATAGCCTTTTCTACAAATCGGCTTCGTTCAAATCCTGCAATTATGGTTTTTCCCTTTAGGCATTATGTTACAGTCTACCTGAGCGATTTTTACTGTCCTTTATGCTTTGATAGATGTACTTACCCCATTTTAATGTTCCCATTTTGGTGCAGATAAGGAGGTTGCAGGTTTTAGTTTTATATCTGTCATTTGTGTTTGAATGAAACTTTTTGTAGGCTTTTGTTGCATGTAGTGAAACCCATTCTGTCAAACAATTTAAGTGCCTTGTCTAAGCTTCCACATATTGCATACATGATGCTTGGAAAACGCACAAGAGATCAGGCATGTAAATACATCATTTTATCTTGATTAAAGCATTATTACTAGAAAAGATTGTTGGATTTGATTTATGCCTGTCAATTTACGTTTGAGTGTAAGATTCTGAAACCTTTTCAATAAATCTATTGTGTGCATGTCCTGTCATTATAGCCGTCCTTGTAACCTCTTTTCTTTGTGACAATCTATGAAATGGGTTATGCGCGTTGTTGCAATTCACCTTTCCATGTATGTCAAAATCTCTTCATCCTTTACACTTTGATGCATGAATTTACAGGTTGCAAAATTTTGTTTTATGAAATTTGAGTAGAGTTATCAATGGCATGTGAAGACTGCACCCACAAATGTTTGTGTATTCATTCATCTTTGGTTTTGAGTTCTGATGGAGCTTCATTTTACAAGGTCATGGCAGGGGATTACTCCTCTCAATTGGTGAGTGAGGATCTTTAATTAATTAATGTCTTCTTGTTCTTTACACTTGTAACTCAATAATTTAACAACCATGATATAATTGCAGTCCAGTGTTCTGTTTAGGATTCAATTAAATTTCACTTCATGGATGCAGGAAATCCCTGCCGAGTTTGCAGGCAGAATGAATTTTAGGGCTTGTTCAGATGCGATTCTCACGGGGCCAAGTGGTCATTTATGGCATGTAGAATTCTGTTGTACTGATGCTTCTGCATCTTTTAGAGATGGATGGCAGAGTTTTGTTTCTGACAATCGTATAAAAGAAAAAGACATTCTTGTTTTCAGGCATGCCTTCGATATTTATTTTGTTGTGCAAGTCTTTGGTGCAATTCAACTTGAACAAAATGCTTCTCTTCATGATGATACATCTTGTGGTCCTGAAGAAGGAACCCTCTCCTCCATGCAAACAGAGGCCCTTGTAATTCTCAACCCTATGAAAAGAATGGAACCAATGTTTTCAGTGACCTTAACTAAGTGTGCAACATCCAAAGTTTTCTTCCTTGTAAGTTTTTGTTTCTATCCAAAATATAGAAAGGATTCTAATGATCATTTTAATTGAGCTTAGTGCAGTCTAGGATAAAATCAACTCATTTTTTTATGTTCTGAAAGTGTTACAGACCATTCCCAAAGAATTTGGAGACAGCTGGTTACCAAATAAGGAGGTAGAATTAAGTTTTGTGCATCACAAGAATCGTGGAATATGGCGGCATATGCTTGAAAGAATTAGGGGTGGAAGGAATTATGGAGTATATTGGAAAAGATTTGCCATCGACAATAAGCTGCACGAAGGAGACAAGTGTGTTCTTACGTTGATAAACAGAGTGAAGTACGTTTTCATGTTGTATGTTAACAAATAGTTCGAGAGTGGATTATTTAATACCAAAAAAAAAAAGTTGGAGAGTGGATTTGTAATTAGTTGTATTGAGTTGTAGTAATTTGTGTTCTGAATAGAAATAGCTAGACAAGTCTAAATTTTTAACCGGTTATTTTTTTCATTTAAAGGTTTGGTTAGAGTGAAAGTTCTATTAAAAAAAAAGGAGTTGGATGTATTAAATATTAGCACTTGTATGCAAAGGAGGTTTACTGATTATGTCAATAGAAAATTATATGTATGTTAATAGGTTGAGAGTACATGATTTTGCATGGGTGCGTATGGATGCCATGTGCTACAAATTCTAGTTGTATGTGGCTGGATTAAACAATTAATAATAAGTGCCAAATAATGGAATGAAAAGTACTTGGAAAAATCTAGATTTTTTCCTTAAAGAACTAAGTATTATTTGATTTTGAAATATTTGCATATAGATTTAAAACATAAACCAATATAAATGAAAAAGAAAGTTGTCATCAAATTGACAAAAAACATTGCAAATGGAAATAGAATGTTCCCATCCAGCTGGAAAATCAAATATTTATCTGTATTTTACATGATGAGTGAGATTTTGGAGGCTTTTACCATTTAATGGCAATTAGTTTACCATTAAATAGCAACTAAAACTACCTCTAGGGAAACTATAAGTTCTCCTTCTAAATCACCTTCCCCATCTTCTTCATCATCTTTGAAATTTAATTTTTCTATATCACCATCTATAGTCTCCATCACCATGAATAGAGCATCCTCTCTTTCACTACCACTTCCAGAGGTGTAGTCATCACTTTTATCATATGAATAACTATCTTTCTTAGAGTAGAGGCTTTTCATATACTTATGATAATTATTCTTCTTATTCTTGGACTTCTTATAGCTCTTTAGATAAGGCTTATACTCTTTTTGTTCGTCACTAACTCCTCTGAATGTAAACTTAATAGAAAAGTGACCTATTTTACCATATTTGAAACATTCGAAGGGTAACATAACTTTGTACTTTTTGAAGCATTTCTTTAACTTCCTTCCAAAGTTTGATTCTTTAAGATCTGATTGATCATTGGAGTCAAACTCTTCATTTACCTTTGATGCCTTGAAATTTGCTTCTTTCTTTGAAGTTTTATCAGTCACAATACTCATCTCATATGTTGTGAGTATCCCATTCAATTCATCCAGTGTTAGAGTGTTTAGATCTTTAGCTTCTTCAATAATAGAAATTTTTAAATCAAATATTGTGCGAAGATATATAAGTACCTCTTTTACAATCATTGGCTCTTTCAATTCTTCACCAAGTCCTCTAATGGTATTGAAAACTTCATCAACTCGGAGTAGATATACAACAATATTCTCTTCTTCCTTCATCTTCAAAATCTCAAATTGTCCTTGGTAGGTCAGAAGCTTTGCTTCCTTGACTTTGTCATCACCTTCATAAATATTATGAAGCTTGTCCCAAATATCCTTTGTAGTCTTGCAATGCATTATCTTGACAAACTTAGATTTGCATAAACCACATAAAATAGTATTCTTTGTTTTAACATTATTTTCACAAGATTTATTTCCTGCTTCACCTCTTGGACGATTTTTTAGGAATTTAATAACCATACATGCAATATATTTCCAAACATAATGTCATATCCCCTTGATACCTTGTTAATTATTTTGCATGACCCCTAGCCTCGATGTAATTTGGACTAGGGATTGAACTTCAAATTTTATTATGTGGACATATATAAGTGTGTGTGTGTGTGTGTGAACCTTGATGTTAATATTATTGAATATGAATATCAATCTTATTTTTTTATTTTAAATTTAATGCACTAAAATGTTTGGTTGTTGGATTTGTGTGATGTTTGTCATTGGTTGCAAGTGCGGGGGTGCAAGTGAGGTAGATTTTGTGGTTATGTTGGATGAGAGATAGACAAATGATAATGTCATTATAGTGTCAAGACCTTGCCTATAGTTTTGTCAACCTAAGGCTCATTTAAACTTAGGACCTTAGACATATATTAAATTGCAATTATTTGTCCATTTCTGATTAGGCAAAGACATCAAAATAACTTAAAAATTGCTTCCAGTTAATTAAGGACATTGCATGATATAGTAAATTCACTAAAGAATGGTAATAGATAAACATATTAAAAATAAAATAAAATAAATAAATACGTAACTAACTAAAAGTAAATAAAATATAATTAAAAATGTTTTGGCCAAATAAATAAATTATACTTACAAAAATTAGTTCATATTTAAAAGAACCTTAGAAATGGGGCACAAGATAAATAAAAGATTAAGGCAATGAAAATGCTAAGGAGAATAGAAAAATAATAATAATTTACATCCATATTAAACGTTATAAGGTGGACGTAAACAATCTAAGGCAATGCTATCAAACCAAAGGAGGACAATGATAAAATAAGAGAGAAAAAGAAAATGAGGAAGAAGTTAATAAAAAAGAAAAAATTAATTCTCAAGAGAAGCAGGGCGATGGAACGACAACATGAAATAATGGAGGAAGAAAACTCATGAAATGTAGGACTAAGGAGAGAAGGAAGCTTGGAATGGGTGAGGAAGGAAGATGGGGATATGACTTTGAGCCAATAAGAATCCTAGTGACGCCTTGCAACTTCAGGAAAATGGCAAGAAGTAACCGAATTGGTGCACCATGGAGAAAACAATTATCTTTCTCCTTTAAATTGGCCATTAGAGGTCTCATTTTGAATAGAGAATTTCGGGAAAGAGAAGAAGAGGGGTGACATGGATGAAAGCAAAGGTGTGGACGGGATTTCAAGAGTTGTTTGGTGTAGGAAACAACTAGGGAATCCTCCATTGTTTCTACAGTTGCCTTTACCCTCGAGCATATTCAATCCAGGTTCTTAATCTTTGGTTTAGTTAAAATTATGATTCACAATGCTATCTTCAGAGATAAAATTAAATATAACAAAAAAAATATACATTAATATAAAATATTTTGATGAATCCAATATTAGTTTTAGTATGATTGTAGCTCCTTGTCTTTGCCTATGGACCCAATATTTTGTTATTGTTGAACATGGTCATATAAAATCCCAATATGGATTGAGTTCTTAGGTATTTTATTAGGTGGATATATAAGTATGGGGATGGAATTTATAGTAGCACGGGTGTATTTTTTCTAAATAAAACTAGATAGGTAGGTTCAAACACCTCACCATTATTGGATATCCAATCATATTAAATATTGGGTTAAGTTAAAACATATGAGCCTTGCCAAATATCCAGTTAGTTTTGATTATTGAATGAAATATATATTCAATCTTTGATTAGAATAAATATCTAGAATATATATGAAAAGTTATTTAGATTTGGATTTCCCCCTTGTTTTATTTGATTTTAGGATTGAACTTACAAATACAAATTCATGGTGGAAGCCACTAACAAACTCCACATTTGTGATATGGTTGAAAATTTTATATTACAAAACTTTTTAGAGGATGCCTAATATTTAAATATCTATTTTTTTAATATATAAACCTAATTTTACAATTATTATCATTTTCAAACACAATATCTGATGAGCCTAGACATTAGTTAGTTTCCTTATGTTTTATGCAAGTTCACAACCATTACCAAGAAATTTATCCTATACATGTTCATACATTATGCTATCTATTTATACTTATTATGCAACCTTGAACCTACTTTAAAGTATATGGAAATATGATAATGATGTGATGGTTAATGCATTATTTATGTGGGGGCGGGGGGCCTAGCTCGATTGGCTAAAGCATCATGTTGCAAGAAAGAGGTCACAAGGTCTATTCTCCCCCAAACGTGTGGTATCAGAGGGTGTGCCGTGCCAACGTCACTAGTCACGTGAAAAAAAATTACCAAGTTGCACACTGTAGTTTATAGGGGGATGGATACCCGGCCAATTCTCGCAGTCTAAAAAAAAGAATTATTTATGTGTGAATATGTATGAAATTTGATTGATATATGTGCTTATCTATGGTTGTTAGTATTTTTTGCATGTTTTGTGCACTAACTCTTGTAGCTAGAGAAGGTGGACTATAGCCATAGTAACTGCAAGGTGAAACCCGCAGCCAAAGGAGTTCCTGAACAACAAAATAGGAGAAGTTCCAAAATAAATGGAGCACAGTAACTATAGCATGGAGGTACTTAATGAAGATGGTTTTGCATCATTATGATGTCCAATAAAGACACTGGAGGAGAAGAACCCTATTACGATTCTAGGATTCTAGCATAACTGATTTGAACATTCAATGTTTTTTAGTTTTGTTACAACATAATTATAATCCTATTAGGACTCTTCTTCCTTTTCAGTTGCAAACTTAGATTACGGAGTCATTATCACGCTCTGATATCTAGGGAGTAGTGATTAATGGTTTTAGTTTAGAGTCATGTTTCAATAAACTTCCCCATGCCTATATGTATAGCTCGATAATTGAGGTTTTAGGAGTTAGTCAGTTATTTTGGTTTTTGTTCCAGAGCAATTATAGTTGCTAGATACTTTTCAACTAGTTATTGTTCCTTATGTAGGCAATATTATTATTTTATCATGGTTTTCAATTAATAAGATATCTTAGAATCTTATGTGATATTTTTTGGATTTTTGCAATGAATGGTTGAGTTATCATGACTGTGTTGATCTAAGAAGTTAGATTTGGTTTATATTAGTGAAGTCTACTACTTGAGTAAGGGCCACTCAAGGTAACTGTACTTCACTCAATTTCCTATTATTTCAGTTCTATTTTAGTATTTGCTTCATAAATGCAAGTTATGTTAAATAGATTCTTTGTGTTTCAATCATTGATGAATGCATGTACAATTGTTGTTTCATAATTATAATATAATTGTTTGAATGTGTTGTACTCCAAAGTGTAGTATAGGTTTAATTATCAGTTCAATTAATTTACAACATTCATTTTTGAACAGTAGTTAGTTACAGTCTTATACAATAGGTACCCATAACAATTTAGAGCCAGCTTTACTGTCTTTATTGTTTTACAATTTCATGATTTTACAACAAGTGTAGCATATGTAATAGGATGAATTAGGTAGTTTTAGGTCTTTGAAAGCACACGCAGTGTTAGTACTATCACAATCCTACTATCCCTGGTTGATAATTCAATGAAGGTCTTTCCAAAGGTTTAATTGGACTATTTAGTTAGGTTTTCCCTCTAAATTGTCTGATTGCCACCAAGTTTACTAGACATTAGTAGGGAATCTACATTTTTGGCACCATTTCTAGGGATGGTGCTACTTTCAAAGATTAGTTTCTTTCATTTCCAAGATTTCCTAATTTATAATTTTCTTTCAATAGTAGGACTATTAATTTTAATCTTCTCAAAATACTATAGCATTTCACTAATATCGTGTAGGACCTGTTGCTATACAAAGTCATATATATTATATGTAGAGGCATAAAGACTCTTTAGGAAGATTTCTCCGCTCAAACCAACAAGATAAAGTAGCTATTGGTGACTACATTGATCAGCGTGAGGGTACTATTGAAGAAGAATCTTCCCTTTCACCAACATCTACTAAAACCACTAAGGGGACCTTCAAAACAATGATTGATGTAGTAGTAGATGATCCACCAGAACATGTGACTTTTGAATTTATAATTACCAACCAAGAGAGGGCTATTGTGTTGAAGAATATTCCTCCTTCAACATTACCAGTATTTTATGGTTTGGTAACTGAAGATATAGACACATTCTTGTTTGAGTTTGATGTCCTATGTAGGAGCTATGACTATACAAATGATGCTTATAGGCTCAAGCTATTTCATGCCACTTTAAAGGACGCTTCTTTGAGATGGTTTATGGGACGAGGAAGAGATGTTGTTCTAGATTGGGACACCATAAAAATATTTTTTTGGAGAAATACCAAGATTATTGTAGAGGTGTTGATAGTAGAAGAGGTGATATTTTTAGAATGAATCAGAAAGAGGATGAACCATTTGGGGATTATGTAGAAAGGTTCCAATTTTTCTTGAAGAAAACCTACAAAATAGACTCTCAAAAGAATCCTTGAAGCTTGTGTTCTTAAGAGGATTCAATGACAATTGCATGGATTCCCTCAATCTTATTGGGAAAGGGGATGTGTTTCAATTAGCCTTTGAAGATATCTGCAAGTTCTTTAGAAACTATTCTAGGACTTTTACCAAAAGATCAAGGGGAGAAAGAACATCTACCATTGGCAAGACATCTAATGGGATTTCAAGAGTGGAGTTAAGCAACCTACTGTCCAACATGAATGAGGACATCATAAGTCATCTAGCTACTTAGTTGGAAACTCTACATATAAAGAAGAAGCAAGAGGAGGTTGAACCAATGCTCACTGAATACTACCCCAATTGTAGACAAAGAAAAAAAACTGCAAATGCAAAAGGGTGGCTAGTATTATAAAAGACAAATCATAGAAACCAGATTTTCAACCATTGGAAGGAGAGGATGGACAAATATTTTACATTTCTCAAAGAACATCATGGAAGCCAAGACAAGGTATGCCACAAGACCTAAATTTCAATGCATATTTTCCAATTAGCAATCAAAATTTCTCTGGTTGGAATTTTCAACCCTAACCAAATAACCAAAACCAATGGAAAAGCCAATGGAAAAACCTTAAAAAAAATTGGAACCAACAACAACCAAATGCATGGCCACAACAAAAATTTCAAGCCACCAATTATAACCCTCAATGGCCATTGCAACAAACTTAGTGGCAACCATAATGGAAAAAATGCCAACAGTGGCAGCACCAAAATGTGAATTACCAATAGCCTTTGTCATCTTCTCAGCCACAACAACATGATATTATTCCTAACCCACCAAAAAAACACATCTCAACCACCAAGAGCACCATAATTACCTACCCAACCTACACCTAACTCTAACAACAAACCTATTCAACAGGCTTATACTAACGAGGCTATACAATACCCCACTTATTGGGTAGAGGTAAGTGATGTCCACCTCAGGTTAGGGAAAACACTAGTTGGACATTCATCTCCTCAAATTACTGAGATGGAGGATGAGGGACATATAGATGAAGCTTTAGACAATTCACCTCTAGAGCCTAGGTCAAATCAGGTAAACCAAACCACCTCAAGTCCAAATCCTCCTTTCCCTGAGCATTTAGTCATTCAAAAAAATCATACCCAAGTTGAGACATACCTATTGGGTTAGGTTAAAGATTTAAGTATCAAAATCCCCCTCATCGAAGCTATCAAGGATATTCCAATCTATACCAAGATAGTAAGAGACCTGTGTCTTAAGAAACCACGGAGAAAGAGGAAGGACCCTCAGACATTTCATGTCCTAGGGAACCTTGTTGATATTATGCTAGGGAATATAATTGTCCCTAAATACATAGACCCTAGAAGTCCAGTAGTGGATGTTAAGATTGATGGGACCCTTATCAAGAACACCTTGATTGACTTAGGGGCAACAATTAATGTCATGAGTAAGGAGACAATGCAACTACTTTAGTTAGCCAAAATTAGACCTACACTAACTATTTTACAATTGGTAGATAGGTTAATAATGAAGCCTAAAGGGATCATTGAGGACTTAGTCATCACGCTAGATTCATGGGAGTATCTTGCAGATTTTATAGTCTTGCAACTAAAGGTCAACCTTGCAAGATATCCACTTAGTTTAGGTAAACCATGATTAGCTATAGCTAATGCATTCATAGGTTGTAGGTTTGGAAACATGACAATATCCAATGGGATTATGACCAAGAAATTGGTTCTCTATCCACCAGCCCAACCTCATAAAAAATCTAAAGTAGACTATATGGCCTACTTTGGATTAAGAAGACCACTATTCCTTGAAAATTCCCATGATAATAGAACACAACTCCCTATTGGGAACCCAAGATGAGGATGACTTAATTGACCATAGCATACATAATAACTATGGTAGGGACCCACAACAACAAGACTTCCTTTCATGTTTGTAGGATCCACTACAAATATTATACCTATAAATTATTCCAAAGAAGTATCCCAACTACTCCATTCTCTTCTGCAAAAACAATGTGTTCTTCACATTAGTGGACTTGATCTCTCATCTATGCAATCAAAATTCAAAACATGGGAAATCATGCCAAGTAAAACCCTGAACATCAATAATGGATTAATTGAAGAACAAAATTCCCTAAACACTGTGTTGCAAGCACACACAACAACCTTTGCATGGGACTACCATGATATGAAATGGATTGATCCATAACTTTGCATGCTTATAATCTACATAAATGATGGTTTCAAGCCAATTAGATAGCCCCAAGGGAGAATGAACCCAACATTAAGGGAAATAGTTAAGACTGAATTGCAAAAACTACTTGATGTAGGCTTCATTTATGCTATTTCTGATAGCCAATGGGTCTCACCATTAGTCATTGTTCATAGGATAGGATGAAAATGGAGGGTATGTGTGGACTATAGGGAGCTAAACACAATCACTAGAAAGGATCACTTCCCCATACCTTTCATTGAGCAAGTGCTTGATTCCTTAGCAGGGAAAAGGTACTTCTCTTTCCTAGATAGATTTAGTGGCTATAACCAGATAAAGATAGCTCCAAAGGACCAAGATAAGACTATATTTATATGCCTTTATGGAACCTATTCCTATTATGTTCTTCCCTTTGGACCATGTAATTCCCTAGCAACTTTCTAGAGGGCGGTGCTAAGTATCTTTTCAGACTGCACTCATGATTCCATGGAAATCTACATGGATGAATTCACTACCTATGAGCACACCTATGAAGGTGCACTCAACCATCTAGAAAAGGTTTTGAAAAGGTGTGTAAGATAGAAAATTGTCACCACTGGGGTTTTAGGACCTAGGGAAAAAAAATCTATAAGTTCCACATTCAAGGATGCCCTAGAGATCTCAACCAAATGATGATAATTGGAGAAAGAGATATGCTAAGGGACTATCCTAGGGTATGATTAATGATTGAGGATGGGTTCACCACCAAGATGGACCCTGAAAAATATAATGAAATGCAAGATCTAATGATTGAACTCAATGATGCATCATAAAACTTCACTAAATGAACTATAAATGCAAATAAATCAGAACAACAAACTAGAAAAGTACAAAGGAGCACCTGGAAACATGAGAGAGCTTGAATGGAGGCCTGAAATGTTGAATAACCTAAAATTTAGGCCTACTAGGACTCATACACCATTATGGACGAATCAATCCCAGATCTCAATTTTTGCACAAGATCAGGTTTCTAGAAAAAGGATATCTGAATCTCCAAAAATCTTGAAAAACACCTATAGTGGGACTCATTTGCCACTTCTACCAAATCACTCCCATTTTGTCACAAAGTGTCCCAAGAGCAGAATCTTGAACTGAAACTTTGCAAGCCTCTGATGATGGACCAAATAAGCACTTTCGCACTAATTTTCTACAAATTGGATGGATATTTTTCCCTAGATCTAATTTTCCATGAGTCTTGACAACTTTGATGAAATTTACAACTTTGTTATTTTGGTACTTTTGAAGGCTTCAAATCTACTTTTATTCAATATATAAACCTGCAATCACACATGTAAAGAGGAGAAAAACTTATTGATTGTTAGGGAATAGGGGTTTTCCTTGGTCAAATCCCTTTTAGGTAATTAAACCAAATGATGAAATAATGAAAGATGAACATGAAATATGAGCAATGATACCTTGAATGATGTCTTGTAATACAAATCAACAATCTAGCATGAAATGGCCATGAAGGATGTAGATCTAGATCTTGAGATGAGTGTAGAACAATGGTTGACCTTGGATCTTGAATACAACATCACAACACTAGCTCAATAACATGCTTGATGCTTGATAATCTTGACATGATAATGGATCTTGAATTTCTACAACAAATGATGAAGAATCTACCCTTGAATGTTCTTGAATGCTCTTGTAAACAGTTGAATGCATTAAATGTGAACTCAACTTTGCTATAAGGATGCTCATTCAACTTGTTAGGTGTAAAATGAGTGAAAGAAACTTGTATTTATACTTAATTATGCAAAAATTCCCAAAATTACAACACTGCAAGCTGATGTCAGATCTAGGAGGATAAAATCCCACCAAAATTTTGAACTAATCTTGATTTTTGGCCACACGGGACTCATTCACCCAAGGTGGCGAATGAGACCCAATAGGCATAATTTATGGGAACATTTAGAAAAATGCTTAGAAAGGTGTGAAACTAGGTTTGGGACCCAAAAACCTAGGTGGGACTCATTCACCCAAGGTGGCGAATGAGTCCCAAACCACCAAATCTAGGCCACACAACCTGAAAACACCTAAATTATGATTGGATGTTGATTTGTGTTGGGATTATCCTCAAAATGATGTATTAACACTAACTCATTTGACTACGGATGCAAAATAAGGCCAATTAAAGAATAAAGAAGCCTAATTATTAATGACAACCCTAGAACAGTGTGAAAGTGTGTTACAACACTTCACAAGACTTTGGAAAGGTTTCATTAATGTTCATTAGTTTACAAGGGACCAAGACCTAAATTGAATGTGTCAAACACATTACAACACTAAATCAAGGCACCATTAAGCCTAGTTCACCAAGAGGGCCCAAACAAGCAAGGAAAAGTAGAAGGGATACTTTTTCTATTGCCACATTTATCACCCACTTTAGTGAGAGGATGAACTTGCTTCAAACTCACACTAAAGTAGATAAGCCCACATCAAGAGGGATCCAAGTGTGCCAATGTTGATAAGATGGGATGACAATGATCAAGAGGGGTGATCAAGCCCCCAGGATCAAGATCCCATGGAAAACTGACATAGACATGAAAGAGCACACATGAAAATGATATAAGAGGAACAAAAAAGCACAAGCATGAACTGTTAAAGACAAGAACCAAAGAATAAAGGTGAAATAGGGGTGGATCAAGCCTCGACCATTTATCCATCACGATGTAGATCAGATCTAGGTTGTTTTTTCTGAAAAATGCACACTTACTCTGTGGCAACAAAACTTCAAGTTGTCTACTGGGTGAGAAATCCAAGAAGGTGAGACACATACACACATGGCTGATATGCACTCACATACACACCTGAGTGTCTAAGGGAAATTCATGCCCTCATTTGGCTTCCTGTTAAACCATACCAAAGTTATACGTCATGATAACTTTGATAAGGTGCCATGCAAAAATGATCTTCGAGCTTCATGACAAAAGAAAATCATTGTATTCTTGGAGCTCATGAACAAATAATAAACTTCGAGCATCATGAGGCAAGCAAAACATCATATGCTTGGAACTCATGAACAAACAAGATGGCTCCATAGGCAAGCAAATTGTGTTATGCAACGTGGCCATATAATAGTTATTGTAAATGCAATACAATGTAAGGAATGCTCAAAGGGATTTTTCTTAGTTCATGTAAGTTCTCTTCTTAGGGAACATTGTGCCTAATGTCTCCAGGAGAGAACAACTCAAAGAAATATCGCACTCTTAGAGGAAAACAAACCTCATGACACCACCAAGAAAAGGGTACATTGCAAGAAGAAACAAAATCGCACATTGAAACATAAGTGTCGATGTATGCCCCCACTTTAAATTGGTTGCTAACACCATTACTATGAGCAATTTATATAAAGTAGAAGAAGATATGAGAGCTTACTTGGAAATCCCTATGCTAAGTCATATGTTTCCAATAAGCTACATCATGAAAAAGGGAAGGGGTTGCCCCCAAATTATGTCACATGTGAGCCAACTTAAGGTATGTCATCCACATCCCAAGATTGCTCTTGTATAGACATTAAAGGTGATCAACTAGCCAAAAGAGACAATGACAAGTGACATACAAGGACAAGGCTATCTAGCCCCTTGCCCCCACTTAGTGCAGGATAAGAGTGAGCCAAAATGAAAAGAGGAACTAGGTGCTTCAACCCAAGGAAGAGGACCACAGTCCTTATGATATTGAATTTTGTAACTCGAAGCCTTACATTCATTAGTAGAATGACCATGAACTCTTTGATATGTGCAAAATGAATGTTTGTAGTAAAATTTCTTTTGTGTTCTTGGAGGAAGGGATATCAAGCAATCTTTGAGGACTCTCGACAAGATACTTTCCTGATCAATGGTAGAGGATGTTCCATTATTTTGTGACAAAGATATATCTTGCTTAGTACAAGGTGTCATACTTACACAAGACTCTTTATATTTCAATATTTTATACTCTTCTTTAAAGGAAGGTGTAAAATCTAACAAAATTGAATCATTGGTGTTTTGTGTGATGAAATTGGCATTAAGAAAAGATTTATTTGTTTCATTTATGTCTTTCAAAGGATAATAATCTGGAGCATTGATGTCTATCAGTTCAGGATGCACTACTATTAAAGTTGGCTTAGAAGAATCTTTTGTAATAGTGTTGATATTGAGTGAAGTCTTGTTTTTTTCTTTCAAGGGACAATAACGAAAGATCACTAGTCTTTTCTTGCATGTGAGGCTCTATAGGGACATAGATACCATGTTCTCTAGCACTACATCCTTTTCCACTATAACCAAGTTGCTTCATAAGTTCATAACCTTTTCCATAAAGATTCTTCGTCTCTTTTGGATTCGGTGGTTGTTGACAATCAACTTCATCAAAGTTTGTTGTGTAATTTTTTGTCTTTTTTTCTAAAGTGGTTGAGGTGGATGTTTTTGAAGAGTTTTCTAAATCTTGTGTTGAAATTACTACTTTTTCTTTTCCCTTTTCAAAGTCTTTGTTTACGATCTTGTATTCTCCCATGAATGTTGGTGTGAAATATAGGGAGCCCCAATCATCTTCTAATAGCTTCGTGACCTCCTCAATGTGTTTTTATTTATTTTTTTCTTACACAGGTTCTACTTTTGTTGTTGGTGTCAATTTTTTTAAAGGATTCTCTTTTTTTTTCTCAATGTTTAAACAATTGTTTGGGTCAGGGTCAGCTTTGAGCGTGTACACTTTGTTGTTGTATACATATTTTATTTTATGATGAAGAGTAGAAGGCACCCCATTCATTGCATGAATCCACAGTCTACCTAAAAGGAGATTATATGAAAGATCATGAGGCATAACATGGATTGGTGTTTCTAATGTGGCCTTTCTAGCTATAATAGGCAAAGTAATCACACCAAGCAATTATTTTCCTACATTGTCAAATCCTTTAATAGATAAGGATTTAGGTTGAATTTTTTATTTATCCACACCAAGCCTATCCAAAAGGTTTACAATACAAACATTAAGGGAATAGCCATTATCAACAAGGGTTTGCTTTATCCCTATTCTTTTATATTGAACTGATACCATGAAAGCATCATTTTGTTTTTGCACTTCTAAAGGAGGGATCTCACTTTGGTGGAAAAAAATGTTAGGATTTATTCCTTGAATTATGGCTACTATGTCATTGGGTTGCGCATTAGAAGAGATATGAACTTGTTGTAAAGAATTTTGAGTCTTGTTATGATAATGAGGGGATGCTTGAATAAGATCCCATAATGATATCTTAGCAGGAGTATTCTTTAGTTGTTCAACAAGATTGTACTCCTTTCCACTTTGTGGAGATAAATGAGGAGGACATGGTAAGATGGGGTTAGGAAATGGGAGGGATGTTGGAGGTGTTTTTTGGGTTGTGGATTGTTTCTAGTGTTATATGTATGAGCAATGGTATTATGAATCAGTTGTTGTGAAACATTGTTCTTAGGTGGGTAAGGGATAAGTTCAGGTTTGTTTTGAGTTTATTGTCTGTTTGATGGTGGGTAAAGAATTAGAGGATTCTTAGGATGTCCCATAGGGTATGTAGGAGGTCCAATAGTCAAGGGGGATCTAATAGACACTTGTGCATTCATAACCTTAATGGTCTTGGTTTGATGTATTTCTAATAAAGGGAAATCAAGAATCACCTTGTTACCATCACCTAAGGAAGCCACACTACTATTGTTGTCATTTTATTTCACCATGATATCCTCCCTAGGAGGAGAGTTTTTAGGAGAACTACAAACCAAATGTTCTTGACATTCATGGTTTGGTTCTTCCAAAATGACTCCATCGCAAGTAGGGGAACGATTAATGGTTGAATTGTCTTGCTCAATAAGGGTTTCCATAAGTGAAGAGGGACAACTAAGATTCTCATGACTTTCATCGGTTGTGTTTTCTAACATCAAAGTATCTTCTTCACAACTAGGAGAGATACTAGGAGAAGAAAAAGTATGATTTTCATGATCATTTATGATTTCATTCGTTTGTTCCCTAATGTCTTCCGAAATAGGATAGGTAGGGGAAGGATCATAAAGAGGGTTGTTATAGACCTTAAAGAATTTATAATCCAACACCAACATATCCTCATCATGTACAATCTCATCCTCTTCTACTAAATCATTCTCACAAGAAAAAAGATAATGGAATTTAGGTAAGGTGATCTTTAGAAATGTGTCTATCATGTCATTCTCTTGTGCTATGATATCTTCCAATGTAGGAGAGTTGATAGAAGAGGAGCTTTCAACAATGTCATGATTCTTAATGAATGCATCTTCTAACATCGAAATACCTTTGTCACATATAGGAGAGGTATTAGGAGAAGAGCAACTATGATCATCAGGATTGTCTATATTTTCATCTTCTTCTATCACATCATTCCCACAAATAGGAGAGATAAGAGGGGGTGTAGGTTTAAGGCAAGTGTCAACATTTTCACTCTCTTGCACTAAGAGACTTGCATAACTAGGGAATGTATTGAATGAATGCTTATTGACTAACTTTTTCTTTGCAAACTTGGAAAAGACCAAAACTAACATTTTTGAGCAATAATCTATGAAAACTTAAAATGTAATGTAAAGGCCTAGAATGAAATGTGTAGATACAATTTTCAGATTTCAAACAAGGTAATTTATTGATTACACTATGCAATGATCTAGAAATGAAATGTTGTAAATAAAAATTTGGAATTAATCAATGCATGAAATGAACCACTTTAAGCTAGATTTAGTAAAATGCATGAAACAAAAAGTCAACCCACTAAAATAGATAACCAATGGCAGCACACAGAAGTGTAAAAATAAGGTTTTTAATGTTGTTAAATGCAGTTTTAGATGTACACTAGGACTAATTCGCCCAGAGGGGCGAATGAGTCATAGTGCGGGTTTTTTTCAAAATTATAAGAGATTTTTTAGTGATTTTCTATGCTTTTTAGTTTGTATGATGTGTAACCTAAGTGAAAATGCAGTTTTTAGATGATTTGAGATGCAAAAATGCAACTTATATGCACTTTCACTAATGCAAAAATTAGAAACCCTGGAATGCCAATTAACGAATGTAAATCCTAATGAAAATTTAATGCAAGCAAGATCTAGGATGATGATGCACTCCAAATCAGAATTATGATGTTCTAAATGCAAGTTCACAAAAATGAAACATAGAAAATTGTCACCACTAGGGTTTTAGGATCTAGGGCAACAAACTTTCTATACTCCATTTTTAAGGATGCCCTAGAGATCTCAATCAAATGATGATAATGTGAGAAATATATCTACTAAGAGACTATCCTAGGGTATGATTAATGATTGAGGAGGGGTTCACCACCAAGCTAGAGCTTGGAAAAGATAATGAAATGCAAGATCTAATGATTGAACTCAATGATGCATAAAACCTCACTAAATGAACTATAAATGCAAATAAATCATAACAACAAACTAGAAAAGTATAGAGGAGCACCTGGAAACTTGAGAGAGCTTGAATGGAGGCCTGAAATACTAAAGAACCTAGAATTTAGGCCTACTAGGACTCATACGCCATTCTAGAAAAATCATTGCAAGATATGGGTTTCTACATAACAAGTTTCTAGAAAAAGGGTATCTGAATCTGCAAAACTCTTGAAAAACACCTATAGTGGGACTCAATCACCACTTTTGGTGAATCAGTTTCAATTTTTCGTGAAGTTTTCCAAGAGTAGAATCTTGAACTAAAACTTTGCAATCCTCTGAAGATGGACCAAATAAGCATTTTCCCACTAATTTCTTGCAAATTGGATGGATATTTTTCCCTAGATCTGAATTTCTATAAGTCTTGACAACTTTGATGACATTTGAATTTTTTTCATTTTGGTACTTTTGAAGGCTTCAAAAAAAAAATTCTTCAATCTATAAACCTACAATCACACATGTAAAATGGAGAAAAACTTGTTTATTGTTAGGGAATAGGGGTTTTCCTTGGTCAAACCCCTTTTAGGTAATTAAACCAAATGATGAAATAATGAAAGATGAACATGAAATGTATGCAACATAGGACATGAAACATTAGGAATGATACCTTGAATGATGTCTTGTAATACAAATCAACAATATAGCATGAAATGGCCATGAAGGATGTAGATCTAGATCTTGAGATAAGTGTAGAACAATGCTTGACCTTGGATCTTGAATGCAACATCACAACACTAGCTCAATAACATGATTGATGCTTGATAATCTTGACATGATAATGGATCTTGAATTTCTGCAACAAATGATGAAGAATCTGCCCTTGAATGCTCTTGAATGCTCTTGTAAACACTTGAATGCACTTGTGCAACTTTTATATAAGGATGCTCATTCAACTTGCTAGGTGTAAAATGAGTGAAAGAAACTTGTATTTATACTTAATTATGCAAAAATTCTCGAAATTACAACACTACAAGCCAACATCAGATCTAGGGGGGATAAAATCCCACCAAAAATTTGAATTAATTTTGATTTTGGGCCACACGGGACTCATTCACCCAAGGTGGCAGATGAGTCCCATTAGGCATAATTTATGGGATAATTTTTAAAAATTCTTAGAAAGGTGTGAAACCAAGTTTGGGACCCAAAAACCTAGGTGGGACTCATTTTCCCAAGGTGAAAAATGAGTCCCAGGCCACCAAATTTGGGCCACACAACCTAAAAACACCTAAATTATGATTGGATGTTGATTTGTGTCAGTATTATCCTCGAAAAGATGCCTTAAATCAGGCTTGTGGATGCAAAATAAGGCCAATTAAATCATAAAGAAGACTAATTATTAATGGAAACCCTAGAAAAGTGTGAAAGTGTGTTACAACACTTTACAATGCTCTAAATAAGGCAAGATTAAGGTTAAAAAGAGACTTAATAGGTGTAGTTAATTAATAAACCTTAGAGAAGTGTGAAAGTGTTACAAAACATTACAACACTTTGGAAAGGTACCATTAATGTTTATTAGTTCACAAGGGCCCAAGACCTAATGTGAATGTGTCAAACACATTACAACACAAAATCAAGGCGCCTTTAAGCCTAGTTCACTAGGAGGGCCCAAATAAGCAAGGAAAAGTAGAAGGGATACTTTTTCCATTGCCACAAGGTGTAAAGAACATAACCTATCATTGAGTTATGAGAAATGTTTCATGATGATGACTCAAGGGATTGTTCTAGGAAACTTTATCTCAAGTGAAGGAATTCAGGTGAAAAAGATGTTAGGAGCTTTTTGGGACATGGTGTCTACTATAAGAGATTCATCCAAGATTTCAGTAAAATTACAACACCCTTATTTTTCCTACTCACCAAAGACATAGAATTTTAATGGACTGTAGAATGTCAACATTCTTTTAAAGCACTTAAGACAACTTTGACACAAGCACCTATCTTAAGAGGGCCAAACTAGACACTGCCTTTCCATATACAAATTGATGCTTCAAATTTTGCTATAGGAATAGTCTTGAGACAAAAATAAGGTAACAAGGAGTATTCTATCTACTATATCAACAAAATTTTACAAGGAGCTAAACTTAACAACACTGTCACAGAGAAAGAGATGTATGAAATTTTGTATGCTATCAACAAGTTTACGCATTATATCATTGGATATCAAGTCTTTATACACATATATCATACAACTATAAGATACCTAATGAACAAATCTATAGTTTGGGGAAGACTAGTTAGATGGTTGCTCTTGCTACAGGGATCCTTTGATATAACAATAGTGGATAAGCCAAGGAAAGCTAATGTGGTGGAAGATTTTCTTTCTAGATTCCATACACAAATAGAAGGTGTTGTGGATGACTCTTTTCTAGATGAGGGTTTTTTCCATTATTGTACAAACATCATGGTTCAACATTGATATCACAAATTACTTAGTGGCAGGGTGGATACCATCACATTTCTCTCCTAGAGAAAATAGGCAGTTGGTTCATAAAAGCTTTCCATATTCTTGGGTAGCTAGTTACTTATTCTACATTGGTCCAGATAATATCATGAGAAGATGTATAAGATAAGATGAGGTCCTTGACATTCTAAAATATTTCCATGATGAGCCCTATGGGGGTCACTTTGCATCTGAAAGGATGACATTTAAGATCTTGACAACAAGTTACTATTGGCCAATTCTCTATAAGCATTTAGTGAAGTATATCAGGAGCTATGACAGATGCCAGAGAATGGAAAACCAACACAAACAAATGAAATTCCTTTGCAACCAAAAATATCCCTAACAACATTTGACAAATGGGGGCTTGACTTTATTGGCTGAATTTCACCAACCTCTAATAAAAAAGAGTATATTTTGGTTTGTATAGAACATCTAACAAAATGGGTTGAAGTCAAAGCATTACAATTTGTAAGAGATGGGAATGTAACTAAGTTCTTGTATGAAGAAATATTTACCAGGTATGGAGTACCTACAAAAATTGTCACTGATCTAGGTCCCTAATTTATTTTTGACCTCATTTATCAATTGGTTAAAGAATATTCAATAAGACATAGAAAATCAACACTTTATCATCCCCAAGACAATGGATAGGTAGAGGTTACAAACAAAGATATTAATAATATTCTAACCAAGTTAGTGCAAATTCATGAGAAGGACTAGGTAGCAAGATTACCTAAAGCAGTGTGGGCATACAAAACAACATGGAAAACAACTACAAGGTTCACACCTTATGAACTAGTCTATGGGAAAACAACAGTTATGCCAATAGAGTTTGAGTGCAAGACACTTAGGACAATAGTGGACTTAGGAATGGATTTGATAGAAGCACAAAAACAAAGGCTACATAGTCTAAACGAATTAGATGAAATTAGAATGGAGTCCATGCATCACACAAATATTATTCAAAAACAAAGAACCAAATGACATAATCAGTTTATAAAGGCCAAAAAGTTCAATGTAGGTGATTGGGCTTAACTATATGATTACAAATAAAAAGACCACAAGGGTAAGTTATATTATAGATGGTTGGGACCCTATGAAATTCAACAAGTATTTCACAATGGAGTAGTCAAGTTACAAACTATAAATGAAGTTAAATTCACACTATTGGTGAATGGACATAGATTGAAGATATACAAGTAGCCAACTCAAAAATATGCCATTATTCTTTCTCTAATGCATCTATATGGTCAACACAATGGTTTAGGTACAAATATTTTTTTACAAGAAAATAATTCAACAACAGATACTACTGATTCTCACACTGACTTGGCAGAAGAACTACATTATGGAACCTCTAGAAAATTCTTTTGTTCCATTTCAAAATTTTGTGGAATTTGGTTATTCGCATCATGGAGGTTCTTGATTTTCTCCTATAAACCATGCTTTGTGGTTTTTTGCTCCTTAACCCTCTCAAAAAGGTCTAACTCTGAAATTCCATATTGACATTCTAATTCATTGTTGATCCTATATTTTTGGTTCCCAATCATTTAAGTGATGACTTATACCCTTTTCCTCGTTGGTAAACCAGACCCTTTATCCTAGTGGTCCTAGTCACTGCTCGTCATATTGAAAATATTGTTTTATTAATACGGGTTGAAATATGTCTAAGTTTTTGTCAGAACCTAAGTTTGGATTAAATTTTTCCATCATTGGGTTAAGGTCTAAATCCTTGCACTCATGACCCTACTTGTCGTATGCCTAGTGATGGCCCCTTCTTAAGAACTAAAATATTTGGAATGTGCAGATTTATGGTTTCATGATGACCATTCAATCACCAAAAGAAAATCCTTGTTGTTCCCCATGCCCCCACTCTATTCTATTTTTCATTTAATTATTCCAACGAGCTGGTGGGCACAAGCCACATGTCTTATGCATTGGCAGGCCTAGTACCTTTGGAAGATCTATGAGTGGTATCTAAATAAAATTGATGGTGGTTGTTGGGTGATTTAGCTTCATCTTGATGACTCCCCGCCACCCCGCCTAATTTTATTATATTTAAAAAATGTCACAGGCTAGCAGGCTACTTGAGACTTGTTGCTTCATGAAGGGACCCTCCTGGCTTTGGAGGAAATGATCACTTTATTGAGCAAGGATTGACGGTTGATGGCAGGTGACGTGGGTCAATCCTAATTGCTCCCCACCAACCCATGAGGGGCCCACTCATGCCTTTTGTTTCTTAGTGAGGGAGCAAAAAAATGCCATGTGGAATAATCTACGAGGTCAAAAGGAAATTAGTAAGGGTGGAATATTAATAAATTTATCTGAGAGGACATGAAGGATAAATGGTGCCATATTTGAATTAATTTCTTTTGGAATGTATTCAAGATTTGAGGATTTCTTTTGATTATGGCCATCAATTCTGTCAGATAATGGTACACGCGGGAAGGTGATATTGAGTTAAGGCAGGGTATGGGCTGATGGTTTGATATTAAATCATGACCTCTCCCCATCATCCTATTTATATGAGTTGCAAGTGGATTAATTCCCACGGGCAAGTGGGAAAACTGGACATGACATGCTATTCTTTAATGCTAAGTGGGTGATTAAGTATGCAAATAGAGTGGATATCTATCCACATGGGCTTTTCTAATTGGAAAAAGGCAACAAGCACATGTAGTTAGCTTCTTCATAATTAATTATCTTGATTGTAATTATCAGTTGATTTATCTCAATGTATGATCAACGACTGAGGTTCAAAATCAAGTGGATGATTGTCATCTCACTCGCACAAGCCTTCCTCAAGCATTAATGGTAAGCACACTCAAATTTCTTGATATAATGAGAGTTGAAAGCCATATTTTTCTTCACAATTTTCAATTAGAAGTTAAGAAATTGAGCTTAAGTTCATGAAGAAGATGGCATAAAGTGTCTTGGGTAAGAAGTTGCAGAGATATTGAGATAGTTTTTTCTCGAGTAAGTAAATGCTCATACCTGCTTTGTTTCAATTACATATAAGTTAGCTTGTTAGCTCTAGAGTCTTGGGGTGATGTGGGTTTTATAGTCTGCAATCTCCTTTTAAGTTGATAATAATTGTGATAGTTTGAGTATTTTGTTCTACAAAAATCTCTTTAAGAACAAACCGGTGAAAAGTCTACCTGCAATTAAGGGTCTCCTTATTCTCGTTCTGTCTCTGTGAAAATGGGTAGGCCAAGTGAGTCTGTCCAACTAGTTAGAAGGTCTAGGAGACTTGGTTTTCTTGAGTCTCAAGATGATGTTCCTAAAACTAAACTTGGCACACTAGGAGCTCCTACAACACCAAAAGGTAGGAGGAGTGTTCGTAATAAAACTAAGAAAGGTGGTGTTAGGAGCAATTACCACTTGAGGAATAGAGTTGTTGGTCATGACCAGAGTGATTCTGGTGGGAAATTGGATAATTCTTGGGGAAAGAGGAAGAATAAGTACCAAAGGCTTATGATTCTTATATGGGAAGGCACACCTCTCTCATGGAGGATTCGACTGATCCTTTGAGCAATAAAGCAAATACTGACCCGAATTATGGCTGGTACCTCCTCACTCTAGTTGTACAAGAGGATTCTAATGATGGAGGAGTAGTATCTTCTCTAGTTTCAGCATGAACACATAGGGGATGTGCATACTTTGATCCTGAAGAATTAGAGTAGCATCCCTGCCTTAAGTGTTGACCTAGAGAATATTCTTTGATCGATGTGGATGAGGAATTTTGGCATTGTTGCAATGAAAAACAATTCCTTTTGGAAGGTTGGTTAGTCTTCTTCAATGAATCGTATGGAGTTTTGTCTTTTGCATTCCCCCCATTTTTCAATGAGTAAATGTAACCGTCTGGGAGGTTTTTGAAATTAAAATGAAATTAGGTTTCAAATGAAAATTTAATTGAAATGGTGATTTAGCCTGAAGCTTGTTGTTGCCATACCTCTATAAATGGGATATTAGGGCCAGTTACAGTGGTTGGAATTTTGGGTCTCAAATGGTCTAGGTTAAAAACTAAGGTCATTTATGAGCATATTGTAAATTCATGCATAGATAAATAGATTATTATGGAGTCTAGGGTATAAGCTAGTTTTTAGTGAGGTTAAATAGTTTTACTGTAGCAATAGTATATGAATGAGCATGCTAGTTTGAAAGAATATTCTCTCCTATTTATCTTTTCTTCCAGATTATAAATAAAATGGTTAAGGATCCTTTTGTTTGTCTTCAATTGTGCTAATTGAATGAGTGATTTTATTTCTAGTTCAATTCAAAGAATTGATTAAATGCTCAAATAAGATCATGGGTTTGTGAAGGAAGATTATAGGATTGTTAAGTGGTTTTTTTTTCAGCATAATGAGTTGAATATTGTAATGCAATATATCAATAGCCTCAAATTACTAACTCAAATTGCTAAAGTATTATAGGTTGTTATAAATGTGACTCCATTACTTGTAGACAAGGCACTAGTCTATTTTTTTGGTTATCTTAAATGCAAATGAGTTAGTTCTGCATTCAATCAAAAGCCCAAAATGAGAATGAAAATCATCTAAACACCTTCAATTACAACCTATCTTTATGAAATGTCACTTAATTCCTTGCTATAAATGATGATTTTCTTAAGGGTCATCCAAATCATTGGTGAGTATCATATATTTGTACCTTATAGGAATATATCTGTTTGTTCAAATGTTCTTGATAAAATGGTAGAAGAATATCAAGTGAACATAATAAGGATCACCCTTCTGGGTTTCATAGAGCCTGAAGTGTAGAAGTAAGGGCCTAGTAATCCTTGTTTGTTGGCCAATCCTCTTCACTATTTACCATTGGATTGTGGCAGATTCATAGATAGTGGATGAGATTAAGTTTGGTTCTAAAAAAATAACCAACAGATTGGCGACTCTGCTGGGGAAAGTGACTTGAGAATTTTTTTTAGAAGATCATCTTGCCTTAAAGAGTCAAATATTTTGCTCGATAATTCATCTTTCATGTTTAGCATTGATGTGAGCGGGTCCATTCTTATAAATGTTGTAAGAATTTGTTGTGTTTCTCTTGAAACCGGTGAATCTTGTTGAGATCTACCATAATTCTAGAATATTGTCATAATTTCTCACTAACAGTGGGTGACAACTCTAAGATCTTTGCACTAGTATGCATTATTTAAGAGAATCCAAAAAATTAAAATGAAGATTTTTTAGGAAAAGATAACTGGACTTGAGCTCACATGATGAAGCTACTTGGATAGGAAGCTAGAAAGAGAACTTGAAAGGATTCCAAGAATATAAAGGGTTCATGTGTAATTCTGATATTGGAGAAGACTCGGTGAAATTAACCTTTGAAGAAACTTCATATTGTTGAAATTTATTCCTCTTTGAAAAGAGGCGGTGACTTTATGCAAAGAACTAGATGGGATTGTGATGATAGTTCCAAATCTACAGAGCTCTCCAGTCAGAAGCATGATTCAAGGCGGTTGCAACATATCCAAGTATTTCCCATGTTTTGGTTTTCATAAAGTGTAATTTTGTATGAAAACCATATTGCATGATTTGGAGAAAATTTTGTTCCCTATTAAGTGAGTTGAGCACAAATAAAGGGAATGGTAGTAGTAACTTTACATACTTCTAAGGTGTAATTTGAAATGTTTGTATTGGGTTGAAGAATTATACTTTATTGCAAGATGGTGTGTCCCTTGGTCTTCCTTGAAGTACAATGCTTGGGTTTGTGACATGGTCTAACCACCTCCTACAGATCTTAACTGATGCTTTTATTGAGCATTGATAGGTCGACCTTTTGGTACAATGGCAAGGCCAACAATTGGTATTAGAGCTGGTCATAGGTTCAAACCCCTCGCTTGTGTTGGGGGGGATTGTTGCAAGATGGTGTGTCCCTTGGTCTTCCTTGCAGCACAACACTTGGGTTTGTGACATGGTCTAACTGCCTCCTACGGATCTTAATTGACA
Organism: Sequoia sempervirens; assembly: GCA_007258455.2. NCBI lineage: Eukaryota > Viridiplantae > Streptophyta > Pinopsida > Cupressales > Cupressaceae > Sequoia > Sequoia sempervirens. The sequence goes on along the minus strand of VDFB02086081.1, from coordinate 168,302,592 downwards.
CTTGTATTAGGCATCAACAAGTCGACGTTTTGTTGCAATGACAAGGCCAACATGCTTTTCTTTGAAATCTTCCTGTTAGAAAGAATAAGGTATAAATGTATTTGAATTATGTCATGATTAAATCAAGGAATAAGGCAATGAATAATCAACTGTGAAGTTGACATGTGAGGGTGGAAAAGGGGTACAAGAGAATATATAAATCCCTTGTGTCCTCCTATGGAATGTCAAGTAAAAATATGTAGGGCATGTAGCCTTTATCATGCCATCAAAGGAATTTCTCTATTGGGAGGTATAGACCATTGAACTTTAGTGGTATTCAAGGTTTCCCAAACCTGGTTCCTAATGATGTTAGGAAACATTTTCCTAAATTTATAGGGTAGATTTCATAGTCAACTTCTAGACAATTGTATGCATTCATGGATTTGATGGGAGATTATGAGATAAATCATGATTCTTTTATGAAGCTTTTTTTCAGTCTTCGAAGGAAAATGTTAGAGACTAGTTCTCATATTTACCAGTATGTTCTATAGCTTCATGGAATGAGTTCATGGTAGAATTTATAGAAAATTTTGGTGAAAGGATTAATCTGAATGTGGTAAGAAAAATATTCATGGAAATTCAAAGGGATGAATAGGAGTTGGCCCCTTCTTTTAACCCCAGATTTGTAAAAAAGTAAGAAATATTCCTGTTAACATGAGACCAAGTGATGCAAAATGTCTAGTTGTGTATCTAGGTGCATTTGATAATGAGATGAGTTATTTTTTGAGAGATAGGATCCCACAACATTGCATCATGCATACCAATTCACCATGGACATTGAAAATAACATGAGATATTCAATGATGAAGGGATGTATGGCTGCAAGTGTTTGTTGTCCTAACACACATCATGTAAATGAAATTCATAAGGATGAAAGAGATGGTCAAGGAGATGATACTTTTGATTCCTTAACTTGTTTAGCCTCACAACAAGTTAATCATAGACATATCCAAGATGAACCTCAACAAAGTTTAAGCAATGTTGATTAGATGTTTTTTGTTCAAATATTATCTGGCATGAAAACATATGAGCGAGAATCACTATATGAATTGTTAGCAAGGTTTTTTGATATCTTGTTAGAAATACCCAATAATTTTAGACCTAAAGACTCAATATGCATTGGCCTATTCTATGAAATTTATGAGCCAGGGCTTAGTAACTTGCCAAAATAATTGAAGCCTCATGGTTTTGATCAAATATTTGATTGGATCAGGATTTCTGAGGAAGCTAAGTATGATTATATACAAAGAATGAGGTCTCAAAATGACAGTGGTGGTTTCCTTATTGAAAAATATCAAAGATCAATCCAAATAATGGAAAAGGATATTTTAGAAGGTGAAAATCTATCTAATGATGGCATTGGTACATCTATGAGTGTTGTTGATGTATCCTTACAAAGTGATAATCAAGACATTGAGAATGAGAGTGTGGGAATTTACAATGAACATTCTAAACATAGTGAGTGTGATAATGAGTCTCCTTGTAATGATGATCATAAGGAGAGTGAAGTTTTTGATTGTTTCTCCAAAGAATATGAGTCTTTTTGTGAGAATGATCTGGAGGTGTTCTTCTTTCTTGAAGGATGCAACAATATTAATGCTCATGAGGTTTTTCCCTTATAATTCAAAGACCACATCCCATGTGAAGGATACTAGGAATGCAATCTAGTTATGCTAGATATTGACTGTGCTAGTGTTGTGAATGATGAGGTGTTGGAAGATAAGAATATATGCATTCAGTACCCTGATCCTGAGTCCAGCATTGAAAATGATGAAAACTGTTGTGATAACCATTAGGATCATGTCACAGTTGCTCCTAATTGTCTAAATGAAACATAAATGGAATATGCAAACTTTGTAACAGAGATGGATATGATCATTTTTGACAAAGAATGCATCAAGGAGGAAAGGGATGAAGAAGCTTGTTCAGCTGCCAATAAGCAAAATTCTAATTATAATGAACCTTTCACATATGAGTCAAGATACTTGTCACTTGATGAGGCACATGAGCAATTTTCTTCCAATCCTATCAATCCTAAGTTATTTGAGTCATACTTTGAAACATTTTGCTTTGAGTTGGATGATGATTCAAGGAGTAAATTGGACTATGTTAATGAACTTGAAATGGAAGTATTCTTTGATGCTTGGGATGGTATGGATAATGTTATTTGTGGTGATGATCCTGATTTAAATAAGAGTAGAGATACCACAGGTTTTGATGAATCACTTGTCCAAAGTGGTAGAGAATATAAAAAATGTAACTAATTTGCAATGCTCAGGAGAGTGTGAATATCAGTTTGATAATAGCCATGTGTACCAAAATTTCTTGTTCATCACACAAGATAATTTTTTGTCTGGCATGGAATGGAAACTAGAGGATGACCCTAGGGTCTGACATGAGCTTCCTATTAACTTTGAGATATCAAAAGTGGAACTACAATGCCACTCTAAAGGGGAAGGATATGTGTCCCTGGGAATCCTAAAGGAAGTATGTATGAGGGTTTTTAGTTTGATGTGAAAAATGAATTTGATATTAACATGTATGATGTTAATGGTCAAATGGATTATGAGTGTTTCAAATTTCTAGTCCAGTTGAAGGAGTATTGGGTGGAGTATGATTGTGAACTGGGCAAGGAAAGGTGCAACATTGATTATGGATTCTAATTAGTATCTGACTATAGTTTTCAGTTGAACATTGGTTAATGATGATAATTATAAGTTTAGACATATGTCTATAATGGTAAATTATAATGATTACAATAGGATTAGTTGGTGGGTGGTTCATGTTGATGTCTGTGTTCTTGGCCTAGTTTAGACAGTAGAAAATAAAGTTTTTGACAGAGGAAAACAATGATTTTAAGTTTTGGGGGCTTGGGGCCACCAATTGAAAATGAAGCCTATTAAATTGAAAAATGCAAGCTAAATGCTTGTACATCCAAATGGGCTTCTGAGAAATTTTGAAGTTGGATCGTTTTGTGCAGTCATATGAATATTGTATATATGTTGGTTGCTTTGGTATGGTTTTCTTACCTTGTCAAGACAATTCTTGGTTTTTGTTCTCTGTGCTTGGTCTGCTTCAACCCAAGATTCTTAAATCTCACTTTGTTCCTAAGGAACAGACATCCCCAACATGAGCTACTGATGGAACCTCTAGAAAATGCTTTGGTTCCATCTCAAAATTTTATGAATTTTGGTTATTTGCATCATGGAGGGCTTGGATTTTCTCCTGTAAATAATGCTTTAGGTTTTGTGCTCCTTAACCCTCTCAAAAAATTCTAAGTTTGAAATTTCATACTAGTGTTCTAATTCATTGTTAACCATGTACTATCAGTTCCCAGTCATTTTAGTCAAACTTATACCTTTTTCCTCATTGGTAAACTGGCCTCTTTATCCTAGTGGTCCCGATCATTGCCCATTGTCGTATTAAAAATATTATTTTATTAATATGGGTTGAAATATGTCTACATTTTGGTCAGATCCTAAGTTTGAATTAAATTTCTCCATCATTAGCTTAAGGTCTAAAACCTTGCACTCATGTCCCTACCCATCATGTGCCTAGTGATGGCCCCTTCTTAAGAACTAGAATATTTGGCATGTGAAGATTTATGGTTTCATGATGACCGTTCAATCACAGCAAGAAAATCCTCACCATTCCCCATGCCCTTGCTCTGTCTTATTTTTTATTTAATTATTCCCATAGGCTGGTGGGTGTGAGCCATGTGTCTTCTGCATTGGCGGGAACAATACCTTTGAAATATCTATGAGTGGTAGCTAAATAAAATCGATGGTGGTTGTTGGATGATGTGGCTTCATCTTGACCACTCCTTGTCACCCTGCTTTATTTTATTTTGTACTAAAAAATGTCATGGGATAATGGGATGATTGACACATGTTGCTTCATGGAGGGACCCGCCTGGCTTTGGAGACAACAATCACTTTATTGAGAAAGGACCAACGGTTGATGGTGGGTGATGTTGGTCAATCCTGACTACTCCCTAACATCCCATGAGGGGCTCACTCGTGCCTTTTGTTTCTTAGTTGGGGAGCGGGCGATGACCACATGGAATAATCTATGAGGTTGGAAGGACATTAGTAAGGATGGAATATTAATAAATTTAGCTGAGAGGACATGAAGGCTAAATGGTGCCATATTTGAATTAATTTCTTTTGCAACATATTAAAGATTTGAGGATTTCTTATGATTATGACCGTCAATTCTATCAGATAATGGTATATGCGGGAAGGTGATATTGAATTAATGCAGGGTATAGGCTGATGGTTTGAGATTAAATTATGAATGCTCCTGATCATCCTATTGATATGAGTTGCAAGTGGATTAATTCCCATGGGTGAGCAAGAAAATTGGACATGACATGCTATTCTTTAATGCTAAGTTGGTGATTAAGCATGCAAACAGAGTGGATGTCTATCCACGTGGGATTTTCTAATTGGAAAAAAGTAGCAAGCGCATGGAGTTAGCTTCTTCATAATTAATTACCTTGATTGTAATTATTTGTTGATTTATCTCGATGTATGATCAATGGCTGAGCTTCAAAATCAAGCGACTGATTGTTAGCTCACTCACACAAGCCTTCCTCGAGCATTAATGGTAAGCACACTCAAATTTATTGATATAATGAGAGTTGACGGCCATATTTTTCTTCACAATTTGCAATTAGAAGCAAAGAAATTGAGCTTAAGTTTGTGAAGAAGATGGTGTAAAGTGTATTGGGTATGAACTTTTAGGGATATTGAGATAATTTTTTCCCAGGTAAGTAGGTGCTCATACCTGCATTGTTTCAATTACGTATAAGTTAGCTTTTCATCTCTAAAGTCCTAAGGTGGTGAGAGTTTTATAGATTGTAATCTCCTTTTAGGCTAATAAGAATTGCGAGGGTTTGATTATTTTGTTCTGCAAAAATCTCTTTAAGAACAAACCAATGAAAAGTTTTCCTGCAATTAAGGGTCTCCTTGTTCTCATTTTATCTCTATGAAAATGGGTAAGCCAAGTGAGTTTGTCCAACCAGTTAGAAGTTCTAGGAGACTTGGTTTGCTTCAATCTCAAGATGATGTTCCTAAAACTTTACTCGGCACACTAGGAGCTCCTGCAACACCAAAATGCAGGAGGAGTGTTCGTAATAAAACTAAGAAAGGTGATGTCAGGAGCAATTACCACCTGAGGAATAGAGTTGTTGGTCATGACTAGAGCAAGTCTGGTGGGAAATTGGATAAGTCTTAGGGAAAGAGGAAGAATAAGTACCACAAGGCTTATGATTCTTATATGGGAAGGAACAACTCTCCCAAGGAGGATTCAGCTGATCCTTTCAGCAATGAAGTGGATACTGACCTGGATTATGGTCGGTACCTCCTCACTCTAGTAGCACGAGAGGATTCTAATGAGGGAGGAGTAGTAGCTTCTCTAGTTTTAGCATGAATATGTAGGGGATGTGCATACTCTGATCCTGAAGAATTAGAGTAGCGTCTTGGCCCTTTTTTTTTTATGACACCTCTACCACAATGACCTATTTGTCATCTTCTACAAGCATTTATGTTTTTTCCTTAAGTGATGACCTAGAGAATCTTCTTTGATCAACGTGGATGATATATTTTGTCGTTGTTGCAATGACGAACGATGCCTTTTGGAAGGCTTGTTGGTCTTCTTCAATGAACCGTATGGAGTTTTATCTTTTGCTTTCCCCCTATTTTGCAATGAGTAAATGTAACTATCTAGGAGGTCTCTAAAATTAAAATGAAATTAGGTGTCAAATTCAAATGTAATTGAAATGGTAATTTGGCCTGAAGCTTGTTGCTCCCATATCTCTATAAATGGGATATCAAGGCCAGTTACAGTGGTTGTAACTTTGGGTCTCAAGTGGTCTAGGTTAAAAACTAAGCTCATGTATGAGCATATTGTAAATTCATGCATAGATAAATAGATTAGTATGGAGTTGAGGGTTTAAGCTAGTTTATAGCGAGCTTAAATAGTTTTACTGTAGCAACAATATATGAATGAACATGCCAGTTTGAAAACATATTCTCTGCTATGTATCTCTTCTTTCGGATTATAAATGAAATGGTTAAGGATCCTTTTGTTTGTCTTCAATTGTTTTAATTGAATGAGTGATTTTATTTATGCTTCGATTCAAATAATTGATTAAATTCTCAAATAAGATCATGGGTTTGTGAGGGAAGATTATAGGATTGTTAAGTAGTTTTTTTTTTAGCGGAATGAGTTGAATATTGTAATGCAATATATTAATAGCCTCAAATTGTTGAGTCAAATTTCTAAAGTATTATAGGTTGTTATAAATGTGACTCCATTACTTGTAGACAAGGCACTATTATATTTGTTTGGTTATCTTAAATGCAAATGAGTCATTTTTGCATTCGATCAAAAGCCCAAAATGAGAATGAAAATAATCTAAACACCTTCAATTACAACCTATCTTTGTGAAATGTCACTTAATTCCTTGCTATAAATGGTGATTTTCTTAAGGGTCAACCAAATCCTTGGTGAATATAATTTATTTGTACCTTATAGGAATATTTTTTTTTTTCAAATGTTCTTGATAAAATGGTAGAAGAATATCAAGAGCCCGAAGAGTAGAAGTAAGGGCCTAGTAATCCTTACTTGTTTGCTAGCCAATCCTCTTCACTATTTACCATTGGATTGTGGTAGATTTATAAATAGTGGACAAGATTAAGTTTGGTTCTAAAAAAATAACCAACACTACGCAACTCACCTCCTAAGATCACTCATGTATAATTTCTTATCTTACTTCACATGCACACACAACATAGGTGCCATAATCAACAATCTTCTTGAATAACATTTTACTATGTAGTAGGGTCCTGTAGCATCACCAATAAACATTTAGTTTGGGACATGTTGAAGAAGGTACCCACAACCACTATCTGATAGAGGATTCAAAAATTTGCAAACAATCCACATTCGCTCCACTTTTCCTACACATGCAAACTTCATTTGTCATATCAATGTATGCAACTTCATCACTCCATTCCATGTTGCCATCATGATTTTTCATGCACTTGAAAAGTCATTTCATAACTCATGTACCGTACATTCTGCAACCTTTTCTCATGCCAACCTTTCATTTCCATTATACTTTTTAATTAAATGATTTCAAAATCACAATCATGTTATGGACACTTTTCCAACAACTTCACACATGAAAAGTTGCATTCATATCATTCGATAGGTACACATATTAAATTCCATAATTTATATAGATCTTCAATACTTTCGTTATGTACTTGCATTTAAATTTATCATGCTTTACATTGATTAAAATTATTTCCATTTTCTTTAATGATTCCCTCCACCTATTCACATGTATTGAAGTGAGGTCACTTCAAGATTTTAAATTGGGGGCAAACATAGTATATATCTCAAAAAAAAATTCACCTCTAAAATCCAAACACAAAAAAAAACCATATGAACCCTTTTTTCCTTCATACCTTTCTGCACCTACAACCTTTTTGTCAATTCCCTAGATTTTGAGCCAATTTGAAACCAATTCAAGCGAAGTTAAGTTGATACAGAGGAGAAAAGGGATATAACAGTTGCAGTTGCAGTGAAAAAGTGCATGTAAGTGTAGGAGAATAGAGAGGGTTTGAAGGTGGTTGAAATCAATTTTGAGTTGAATTTATAAGGATTTGAGCAGAGCCAAAGTATTTTCACCATAAGAGGTGATATAATCGTAAGGGATCCATCAACACACACACAAATATTGGAGGATGGGTTATTTTTTCCCATTTTCACAAGGATGAGATGGTTGGATTACTTCCTAAAATTGGAAGAGTTTAATGAAGATATGACAAGGCAATTTTTAGCCACATTGTAACATGATGAAGCTACAATTTTTGTTGTTCTTGAGGTTAAAGATTACCCAATGGAGAGAATTTCCTATGCGTAGCTTATTGTAAAAGAAATAGGTTGTTCCTAGGGTTAAAGATTACCTTAAGAATGGAATTACCTATGCATAGTACATGAATGGTCATTAACCAAATTGAGCTAAGATAGTGGGTGAAGAGATGACTTTTTATATGAAAATTTGTCCAAAGTAGTGTAAGTAGCCACTGTTTACATTTTCAAGGTTCACTATGTCTAGTATAGACATTCTAGTTTGGGATTTTTATACTTGTAGGTGTAGCTACCGTATGATTATGTTCTAGATTGTAGGGCACAACACTAAGCTCAAAAAGGATATTTTCTATGGGGTTTTACCAACCAATCTCTTCATTGAAGGGTAGGGCCTTCTTGTCATATGTGGCAGATGTGTGGGGGACTACATTTGAGTTTTTGGTTGGTGGAAAAGCGCTTGAGTGATGCTTCTCCTCATCAGTTGGTGGTCAAGATTTGGGGATGTTTGTGCCTATATTGGGGAAAACTAGAATTTACGGACCAAGGATTGGGGTCATCTAGAATGTATGCACCAATGTGGTGACATCAAACCAATTTGTGTATCTATTGCTTATGAAGCTCAACTAAGCTATGTATGTTCTCTTATATCCATTACTATGGAAGTTGTAATTTGAAGGAGATGTTATCTTAAGATTTTATATATGTCAATATTTTGGAAAGATTGTAATATTCAATTATAAGTGCAAATGGAAAGTTTAGAATATGTTTTATTTCAAATGTGCATATAGTCTTTGAATTACAAGAAAAAAATTTATTGCTATGTGATGGCATCGTGAATTATTCACTTGTGGTTAAAACATTGGTAATTCTTTTGAGTAGAGTGGCGGGGTTGTCACACATGGTATCAGTGCTACTAGGTTCAACTCTGGAACCTATGAGCTCATTACAAAAGTAATGTGTAAACCTTATTGAAAGATAATGGTTGAAAATTTCTTATGCCAAGATGGCAAGAGGGAAAGAAAAAAGTGGAGAAAAAAGTGAAGTTGATATTCCTGAGAATTTTTTAAAGTTTGGGACTAGGAAGAATCATCCCTAGAGTTGAAAACTCTTAAACCAACAACTCAATATGATACACCTTGGATTGCAAAAGATTACACAACCAGGTTTAGTAAGAGGGTTATGGAGGTTTACTGATGGGTACCTTCATCCTATGAAATTTTTTAAATCACCCTAAGGGATAGGAAGAATTGAGATAATCCCCTTATTGATAGAAACTAACAATTGAAAAGAATAAAGGAATTTGGATTAAGGATATTATGAATCTATGAGTATGCTTTATTGGAAGGGAACTAATTGATAGCATAAATTGGAAACTTTTGACAAAGTATAAAGTCAACACTTGTGAATCAAAAACAACTATAAAGGTAACAAGAGGTTGGATAAACCCTTGGAAAACCTGAATCGATACAAGGTTAAAATCTTACAATGAGAATTGGAGTCAAGAGAGAAAGTTGATACCTTTGAATGAAGGTTAGAGACCAATTTGGTCAAGAAAAGAAGCAACCTATGAATAATTAAAAGTTGACATGATTCCACCAGCTAGAATAGGAAAAGTCAATTTGGAGATTCCAATTGAAAGGATAAAGAAAAAAAACAACCCTGGAATGTCTAAAGTTATGGGGGAAAGAGTATAGTTTGGTTAAAGTATGAATATAACTTACCAACTTGTCAATGAAAGAAAACTTATGTTTAGAATTAAAATGGATATGAATGGAGACTATGTGAAAAATCAAAAGAATATCTTGGAAAAAAACACACTAAGGTGAGGACACATTTGTCATAAGGGATCCTTAGGAAAGCTCGTCAATGAAAGAGGCTTTGCAGACATATGATAATCTTCTACTATGGTTAAAGGATATTAGTATTCATGGAAAAGAGAATTGGAATGAAATACTAGAGTACCTCTTAACTTGTAAAGTTTTTTATTCATTAGATCTCATTTTTGAGGATCCAACTGTTGAATTAGAGAGAATAGAAGGTGATGATGAATCCAATTTTGGAAACAAAAAAGTATATTCAAGGTATACCAAGGAAGTTAAGAAATGAAAGTAACAGGCAACCAAATATCTAAAACCAATAACAAAGAATGTTAAACCAATTTGATCAATTGAGGAAAGAAAATGTTTGCTAAGAGTTCAACTATTAAGATGATTGAATATTATGGAAACACTAAGGGGGGAAGGAGAGTAAATAGACTCGGATAAAGCACCCCATACAACATGTGATGTATGTTGGAGCTCGACAATATGTATTTGTGATGTATGGTGGAGCTCATTATTGTGTATTTGTGATGTATGGTGGAGCTTGTCACTATGTATATGTGATGTATGTTAAAGCTCTTCACTATTTATTTGTGATATATGCTAGAGCCAGTCATTAATGTAATTATGATATGCAAATGAGATAATAATTGTGGTACTTGTGTTGTGCATATGAGCTAATCATAATTATACTTGTGATATTTGTATGATCCAGTCACTATTATACTTGTGATCTGTGTATGATCTAGTCATTGTTGTACTTGTATTGTGTATAAGCTAATCATCTTGTTTATATGGGGGTATGCTTATGATAACCATTGTGTATAATCTTTGAGATTATGGTATGAATGACACCTTGTGGATATTGTGCATGTTTTTACACTAATGTTTTGTATGGATCCAACACTTAATGGAGAAATTATTAACATTATATTATAATTAGCTAAGTTGATAGCTTACATGTACTTAATTAATATTTATGGGTTAAAAAAAAATCAGTGATCTCATGTAAGAGGAGAGAATGAACTCCCTCTATTGTGGGGTGAACTACGAAGCCTCTGATTCCCATGAGGGGATACATAGGCAGGGTCATCACGAACCCTTGAGGCTTAGGTTGTAGGTCTAGAAAAGACCTTGTCCTTGGGACCTTACTACAGGTTTGAGTGTAAGCATATAAGTAGTGGAGTTGATTTTTTTGTTGCCACCATGGTGAATCCAAATCTATTGAAATTAACACTTCTAATTTACATGGAATATGTTTAGTTGGTTAAGTTGGTAGTTGTGCATTGTTTAAAAAAAAATTCTTGTGCTTGAGATGGGGATTTTATAGAATCATGTTGTGTTGTTTCACAAGCCCCATTTGGCTTTCAAAAAAATGAGGACCCCCTTTATTTTTTGCTTAAGTTTTGGCATGCCTTGCAATATTGGAAAGTTCCTATAAGTCCTCTAATTTTTAGAAGTAGTCATTTCAATGGTCAAAATATCATCATATATGGGAAGAGCTTTCAAAACAAACCTTGTGTTCTTTTGGAAGTTTGTTGAAATTCATTGAAACAAGCAAGTTATTTGCTTGCATATTTATTTCAATTGGATATCCCTACAAATGGTCTCTTTCCATGGAAAATTGGTTCACAAGTGAATTGCACCTGGAAGGTCTAGTATAAAATTTATCGTTCACTTAAAGTTTCCCAAACTCAAGGATTTACAAATCAAATTAAATTTTTTGCAAATATCCTAGTCCCAACTAAACTATAATTTTAGTCTTAAAACATATGGTTCACTTGGAATTTACTACAAATGATCACTTATAATGAAAAAATAGTTACTTGTAGAAGTTTGGATCATATTTGAACCTACTCAATTAATATCATACCTTTGACAGTTCAATTGAAAATATCCACACATTGTATGTTAATGTCATCATCACAACATCATTTCTTGTGGGCATTCACTCTGAATTCAAACTAGATCATTACAAACAAGCTGGTTTCAATAAAGCTTCTTGCAACTTTTGCAATGATGACATCATCATTATGCCATGTTCCCATTGCAAATATCCTCTTTTCATCTGAACTAGACATTTTAAAGTGAAAAACATGATTGGATCAACTAGATATTTTTGCAAACTATATTATGTTGATATCAACATCATAATTACTCATCTAAATTGAACCTTAAGCCATGAATTTAACTGGTTCGCTAACATTTTCCACATTATTGGTTACAAGTGAAAATATCACTATGAAAAACCTATTTAAACCCATACTAAAACATGAATAAAAGTTGTATTCACCTGGAAAATAAAAAGGAAACAAAGAAAGCATAAACAATAGCAATAAAAAAACAAGTAATTCAACAAGAAGATAGAGAATGCTAAAAGTTTTGGAACATAATGCAAAATTGAAATACAAAGATATTTTATGATGAGCGGGAAGAGTGGTTTGGAGCAGTGTTTGAATTTCCATGTTGGCGTTGATGGTGAGGGAAACAGAGAGGATGCAGATAATGATGATGGATTCCTTTCTACCTCACTGAAGGTTGCTACGCAAGGAGGCTGCTTGGTTGGTGGTGTTGTCTAGGCTATGAACGACTCTCTTGGGATTGTTGTGTCTCTGTAGCTTTTCTTGTGCATTTCTTTCCCCGATGTTGGTGGCTCTCCCTCTCTGGTATGGTTGGGGTTGTGTTTGGGCTTCATGTTTGGGGTTGCACCTTGTTGGGTGGTGTTGGTGGCTCTTTGGCCTATTGAGTCAGTTTCCTTGTACAACCCTGTTTCCTTTCCTGCCGATGATGGCAGTGTTTCTTCTATGGTGGGGGTTGTTGCTTTGCTGCAGTGGGTTTTTCCCCTTCTCTATTCTAGGAATCTTTCCTTTTGTGTTGGAAATAAGGTTTTGGGTGTGGAGACAGGGGATGATATTCTCATACTCGTGTGTTGGAGGTTTGGGGGAGCTGCTTGTCTCCTCTTGTGTTTTTTTCTTCTCCCTCCTTACTGGCGGTCTATTGAGGATTTTGTAGTGAAGGTGGTGTTGTTTGGGCTTTGTATCCTCAATTGTAGGTTGGGTTATGGTGATGCCCTTTCCTTCCTTCTACTACTATTTCTTATTTGTTGCTAGTATGCCATGGTTTTGGGTCTGATTTCCATTTGGGTGCTCCCTTGTGTTGTTGACTTGGCTTTTGGATTTGAGTCCTCTCATGCAACATTGGTGTTGTTGTGGGTTGTGTCTGTGCTCAGAGAAGGTGAAGGTGGTGTTTTTTCCCTCTTGTTTTCTATCTTGGGCGGGTCCCTTGGTGGTGTTAAGGTTCAGTTCATTGGCCTTCTTCCTATTGTGAGGTGTGATTGGGGAAGGGTTCTTCTATTTGTGTGCTCTTCCTAGTGTGTGGGAGCTTTTGGGATCATGATGTTGACCTATGGTTCTTCCCCTTCCGTGGGGCCTGGTGGGGACTTGTGGTCTCCTAAGGTTGTGCTCTGGTTAATGTTGGTTGATTTCACTTTGATGGTTGCTTTATGCCTTATCTGATTGGCCCAGATGGGTGGTGTCTTTATGCTACTAGTTGGAGTGCCTTTGTTGATGCCTATGTTTCCTTCGGATGTGAAGCCCTTCCTTTCTTTTGTCACTGTTCTCTGCCATTTTCTTCAACTAGCTCATTTTGAGGTGGATTCTGCTTCTATTGAGGGGGAGCCCTCTCCTTTGGAGGTGGAGATGGTTGTTGTTGAGATGGTGGAGAGTTATTTCCCCTCTTATGTGTTCCTATCGAGGTGGAACCTGATTGTGTGGGTGGGTGGTGGCTCTAGTCTGGATGGGTTTCATTTTTTTCGCTCCTATAGAGGGGAGCCCTCTCCTCTTGAGGTGGAGTTTGGGTTGGTTCTTGAGGTGGGTTGGTGTTGCAAGTTGGTTGTTGCTTCTTGTGTTTCAACTTTGTTCTTTATCTCTGGTTTTCCTTGTTGTTGTGGCTGGGTGACTAGTGAAGGGTGGATCTGCTTTGGTTCAGCTACTATAGTGCTTGGGTTTGGTGCATTTTGAAGATATTTTCTCTACTGCTATGGGTGTTTCTTACCCCTCCTTTGGTGGGAATCTAGTAGGCTCAGTTTTGAGCAGTTGTTCTGCTGCATTCCAGTTGTTGTAGGTGGTTTGTGGCTTGGTTGTTTACTAGAAAGACCTTTCGGCTAGTTGTGTTGTGGGTTGCTTAGGGCTATTGCTTTCCCTAAGTTTCAGTTGCTCCTGGTTTTGGTGCCAGGTTTGGGTTGTGTGCTTTTATTTTCCTTGGGACTACTGTTGGTTATGAGTGACCTTCCTCGCCTGGTTATCTAGTGACCAGGTGTTGTTAGTGTTTCTGTTGTGTACTGCAATCTTCCTGCTGGTGCTGGTTTTTTTCGTTGTGACCTACTCTTAGCTCTATAAAGGTTCTTGGTCCTTTCAAAACCATGCTTGTCCTTCTTGGCCCTTGTGGCTCATTGTGTAAAGGGTACGACACCATGTAAATGTTGATTATCTTATAAAAAACAATAGCAATAATCACAAATTGCCTAATTATGCTAGAATCCCCAAATCAATAATAAAATGCAATGCAAACAAAGAATTCATAAACAAGAACCATATCACCCAAATTTCATGCTTTCTTGACTCTTATCATTATTCTTCTCCACTTTGCTTTGAAAATTTCAAATTCCCTCAAAGTATGAGTGTGCAATCATAGCTTGTAGGTATTTTGACAAAAAAACTTTGAATATTGTGATTACCCGTGAATGGATTTCAAAGCTTCTCTTATAGAAGATTCACAGATTCGATGGTCAAGATTGATTTGCGTTTGAATAGTCCAGATCGAGTGTCAGGATCTAATTGAATAGTTAAGTCCTTGATTGATGAGATTGATTAGATATTTAGAAAATTTGATTGAGAGATTGATTGAATAGTTAGCCAAATTGATCAATCAGTTAAGAGGTGTAACTGAAAGAATGTGTGAGTCAAAAGGAGGTGACAAATTATTTAGGTGAGTGAACTGAGAGAAAGTGTTAGTTAGGAATGGAAAGAATTATGCATGAGATATTTAATTGAAAAGGTACGAGACATGTGCTCAAATAGAAGAATTAGTTATAAAATTAATTCCTTTTTTTGTGGAAGAAGTTGTGTACGTGATTCCAAAATCAATTAAATGACTTATTCAATTTATGGAGTCACTTTAGGTGATAGAACAATTAATTAAATAAATATTATTCATTTAATTAAATGTCGGAGAATATGAATTAATTAGATGTGTAATTAAATAAATTTAAGAAACTTATTTAATTAGTAAGAAGAAGGGATTAAATTTAAATGTGTAATAAAATAAATTTAGGAAATTTATTTAATTAGTAGGAAGAAGGGATTTAATTTAAAGGTGTAATTAAATAAATTTAGGAAACTTATCTAATTAATCAAAAGAAAATATTATAATTAATTAGTGATGTAATTAAAGTAAATTAATGTAATTTACTTAATTGATCAAATTTTGGAAGAATAATGAAAATGAATTAATTAAATTTTTAAAACTATTTAATTAATTTAGAGGAAATGCGATGTTAGATTATAATTAAATGATAAAATCATTTAATCATTTTGCGGGTATCTTGAATTAATAATGAAAAATGTAGTCGCAGGCCTAAGCCATTTTTCAGTGTCTACAGTTTTCCCCTCTTTGACATAATGTCATTTGGCGTGTGTGTCAAAGAATAAATAATAGCATGCCCCATTCGTGCCCTGATGTGAAATAGGTAAGGGTATGCCCCCTCGGAAAAAATGACAATTTTTTGAAAAATTCAGAAAATTTTGGAAAATGTCCTGATTAATTAATTGGATAGCTAGAAGTTTGGTGGTGGTGAAAGAAATCTGTTTCAGCGAGGTTTAGTAAGGGAAATGGTCATTAGATGCAGGTGATTTTTGTGTGTTACAATACACCATCCATATGCAATGGAAGAATATTGTTAGCTTGAAGACGATTTATGTTAGCATGAAAGAAAGATATGTCATCACTTTGTTGTCCGTATACTAAGCATTTGCATTTTAATAATCATTGGGCATTAAAATGATACAAATGGATAAAAAACACCATGATATGAGATAAAACAAGGTGTGCAAGGTCATCCACTTGCAAAAACAGACAGTTGCAGACAAGGAATGTCCCTAACTCATACTTAAGGGCTAAGTTTCCCTAGTCTTTTTGCCAAGACAATCTGCAATTAGCAGTAAAAGAAAACATGTCATGAAACATCATTGCTCCTCTAAATCCTATTTCCAAGACATCCTTAAGGTGGCTAGTGACATGACGACTTTGAAAAGATAAGAAAAATCATCATGATACGTTGTTGCTCCTCTAAATCCGGTTGTCAGGACATCCTCGAGGTGGCTAGTGACATTCAATTTCAAAAAGATAAGACAATCAGACAAAAAAGCAAGATATGCTCATGTAACATTGCCACTCCTCTAAATCCATCATAGGACATTGTCAAGGTGGCTTGTTAAATGATAGCTTTGAAAAGATAAGACAATCAGTCAAAAAGAAAGGTATGCTCATGTAACATTCTCGCTCCTCTACATCCATCATAGGACATTGTCGAGGTGGCTAGTTACATGATCATATCAAATCATTGAAAAATAAATAAAAAATGCTTGTCAAGACATGTGTATCAGATCTTTATTTTTTTTCCAAGGTTGACTTGGTGATGACGAGGTTGACTGGTGATTCTTTAGGAAGGACACATCTTAAAGAAGATTGAAATGTTGAATTTGATTATTGCCAAGGTCGAGATTCAGGAAGGACACATCCTGAATAGATGACATGACAGGGTTTGACGTCAAGAACGACACATCTTGAAGACCCTGCAGTTGACAAGAAAGAGTATGTCATCAAGAAGGACACATCTTGAAGACTCTTAAGTGATTGATTTGATAGATTTGATGTTGATTCAGGAAAGACATATCCTAGGAATAAATTGGTTGACAGAGAATTGTCTGATGTCAAGGACACATCTTGAAAACTCTTAAATGACTGATTTGATAGATTAGATGTTGATTCAAGAAAGACATATTCTAAATAAATTGGTTGACAGAAAAGAGTCTAACGTCAAGGACACATCTTGAAGACTATTAAATGATAGATTTGATAGATTTGATGTTGATTCAAGAAAGACATATCTTGAATAAATTGGTTTGATTGTGCGTCATTTGTGACCTTGTGTTCAAGTCGTTCATTGTATGACTATGTGATATGACCAACATGACAAAACCCCAAGAGAACTAACATCTAAGGCCTCGAGGGTTGTTAAGCCTTGCCTACGTTGTACACGCAAGACCACATAGTTTGACCAGCCTCCAACTAACTTGACTGAAAAATATTTATTTATTTGAATATATCTGACATGTGTGATAGTGAATGTGACAAACCCTAATGGATTGACCTAGTGCGGCCTCAGGGGCTCATCGATTGATGCCCTTGCCAACGTTATACACATAGAGACCTCATATTTTGACATGACCAATGACTTTGTCTTATTGACTAAGGATTGAGTCGTGATTTTATTTTGACCCACCTACAAAGACTCACCTAATGCCTTGGGGGTGCATCGACAAATGGCCTTTCCTACGTTCAGTCACAGAGGCAACGTAGTTTGACTATGACAAAGACGAACATGAAAAACATGTTGACTTTTTTTTTGTATTTTTCTAATTATTTGGATTTCTTTTGGAATTTTGACATTTTTTGAATGTTTTTGTGTTTTCGACATGTTTTCCAAATTTTTTTATATTTTTGACATGTTTTCTGAATGTTTTTGCATTTTCAAGTGTGTTAGGTCCTAAAGATCTAGAGGCTTATTCCGTCAAGAATGGGTGTTAGGTATTTTCCCCCATTCAGGTATTATGCTAGATTGGATGGTAAGAATGATCTTGTGCAGTATGTCGTGAGTGTCAACAGATCTCAAGCCATAGGACCAACAACTACTCTTATCGTGGATGTTGTGAAATGAAGGAGGGATAGTTAGAGGAATATGGGTGAAGGTGAAAAGACCTTGTGAAGTGATCATAAACGATGGAGCGAATATTGCCTACACATGGCACCTATTTTCCAGGTTTTCACCGTGGTACTTATCCAAAGTGCCATTGAGATGGTTTTCACTATTGGATGGATTATTTCTCTTTCCTATTTTCTTCTCTCTCTCTTTTTTTGTATTTTATGGTTTTGGCCAAGCTCTCTAAAGCTATATGTAGAACTGATACATCGTGATGATGCCTTGACCTTGTTTAGATGACTGTGATGGAAAAAAGGACCTAATTTGGATGTAGAATGTAAGTGGAAAATATGACAGATGATAGAAGTGGTAGATGAAAGAGGCCATGGTATGATCCCTAATGTGCACACTACGTGGGCCACTAGACTTCAAATGAAAAGGAGTTTGGGAGACCAATGAGTTAGAGTACATGAAGGGGTTGTCATCAAAGGCACATTGAAAGACATCACCAATGAAGGTGGGATGATATGACAAATATTTGAACATGGATGAGTGGAGTGGAATATATGGTATGAGTGAGAGTGACATGGATAGAGACCTTGGATCAACAAGCTCTTTTCCTGACCTTTTTCCTTGATAGATTCCCCCGGTGATTTTTGATGGAGAGGCATACTCGGAGATCGACTTTTGCTTGCTTTCACTTTTGACTTTTATTTTTTATTTTTCTAATAGCTTTTTATTTTGGCTATAGCACTTTTCTTGACATTCTTTCTCATTCTTGACTTGTATTTTTGTTTGGTCCAATAGCTTTGTATGGTGGCTAGAGGACTTGTCTTGAGCTTCTTTTATTTTCATTTTGTCTCTTGTTTCTTGATATCCTTTTAAAGATAGGTCATTCATTGGATATTTTCCTTTATTATTTTCTTGAGTTGTGACTTGTTGAGCCATGTCTCTAATGTGTATGGACGTGAGTGAGATGGATGAAATAGGTGACATGACAGGAATGTCTAGTGGACAAACAAGAGTGGTGATGTCATGAATAGAATATTTGGGACTATCCTTTTCTGTACTGCTAACGTGAAAGGAAGCTTGCACATCCTTAATGACTTGGCAAGGTGACTTGGTAGAGTCAACAATAGGAGATACATATCCTAGCCCAAGGTAAATGGGATGGAAGGATAATGATTGGATACCATCAACGGTATCATGATCAAATAGTGGTTTATCATAGACATGGGAGGATGAAGTGGAAGTGGATAGGAAAAAGGTGGATGTAGTATTAGGATCCCAAAAGGTTTCAATCCAAGCATGACCATCTTTTTGTGTTCCTGTTGTAGCTATCTTGACAGCCTTGGTAGCAATAGCATTGTTGTTTGTTGGTAAATTATTCATGCGGTATTCTCCACATCCCTTATCTTGGATTTGGATCTTAGGGTCTATGGATTTGGTAGCAAAAGCAGAGGATGTGGAGGAAAATGACCAAGGGACATCAAATGTCCTGGTGAGTGTTGAGGGATCAATGTATTTAGACAAGTTTGATGTTGAGGCCTCACAGTTAAGTGGCACCTGATGTTCAAAGACTTCTCGCAGGTTAGTGCAATAGTCAAACAGATCAAGTTCACCCTCGATAGTAATTTTAGTTTTTTGGTAGGGAAACTTTAGGCATTAATGATATGTGGAAGGAATGACCTTCATGGCATGAATCCATGGTCGATCGAGGAGAATATTATAAGAGATTTCCAGATCCAATACTTGGAAATTAGTATCCAATATCATGGGTCCCACTCGAAGTGGAAGTGTTATTGTGGCTTGGGAGTTTCATTCATCATCATCATAACCTTTTATGACTGTGCTCTTTGTCTTATCCACACATGCTTCAAAAAAACCTAGTGCCTTAACCAATTTTAATGAACAAACAATCAATTCCACTTTGCCATCTATTAAGACTCATTTGATGCTATTTTGATGGATGAAGGCTTCAATGTGTAGTGAGTCATTATGGTTCATCTTTTGGGTTGAGTAGTCTCTATCAGAGAAGGTAACATGGTGAGAGCTTGCAAGGAATACAACCATGGATTGAAATCAGTCGATGTTAAGGCTGTCTAGGACAAAGGTTTCTTTCAGCATCTTATCTAGGATGGCCCTATGCTCAAGTGATGTGCATAGCAGTTCCAATATGGATATTTGTGCTGGGGTTTTCTCTAGCTGATCCAGCAAGTTGAAATGGCCTTTAGCTTGGGACTGCTTGGGAAGCGAAGGGGAAAGTATGGTTATCTTAGTTATGCGAGTGTTTACAATGCACACTAGGGTCTTCTTAATGGTAATGGTGTTGATGTGTTCATCTACAATGCGAAGATGGAGGATCTTGGCATAATTATAGCCAGTAGTCATATAATTAACTATGTTATTGTTTTTAGTACCTGAACTAGAGGCTTTCCTCGAATTTTGGTCCTAAAGGGGAGTCTTGTAGATCATGGGATCTTGATTGGAAGTGTGTTGTTGTTTTCCCTCTACCTCGATTACTCTATCTTCGATAAGGTCCTAAATAATATTTTTCAGTTGTCTACAAGCAGATGTTTTGTGTCCTTTACCTTGGTGATATTCACAAAAGGCGTTATCCTCCCACCAAGAGGGTTTAAAATCATACATGTAAAATGTGGGTTCTCGTAGTTGTACGACACCTAATTGAACAAGTTTCTTCAGTACCATTTCAATGGGTTCTTCGAGGGGAGTGTATTCACATTTAATGTATTTCCTAGGCATTCTTTGTTGTCCTAGTCCCTGATTGTTGTGTAGGGAGTTTTTCATTGGTGTAGGGGTTTGTGGTGTAGTCGTTGAGGCTTTAGGTCCTCTTAGAGTGACAACATGACCAGTTTTGTGTACAATTTTGGTATCCACAACCCCATCATTCGTGACATTTTTGTTTTGATACCAGTATTTTTTTGTCATTGAATTCTCGTTGATTACTAATACTCTTAGAGAATCTGAGGGCGCCTTTAGTGACAAGTGATCTCTCAAGCATTGTTCCTTTTTCCAAAAGGTCTACAAAGTGTGCACAACAATGAACTTGCAAGGGATATTTTAAAGAATCTAGGAGGTTTTCGACAGACATGTCTACCTTTTGTTTTTCAGGGATCTCTATTTGGCATTGGCTTGCCAAGTTTCTCCATCTCTAGAAGTATTTGATAAAAGACTCTCCATCTTCTTTTTTTGAGGTACACAAGGTGGCTAATGTGATATCGTTTTCAATGTTAAAGGCATAGTTATCTACAAATCTTTTGGCCAATTCAAACCATGTTGTTATGACCCTAGGTAATCATGAAAACATCTCAAGTGTAGGACCCATAAGAGTTCTATGGAATAATCTCATCAAGTATGTGTGCTCTGAGGCAATTTCAATGCAAGCCGTGATAAATTCTCTGATGTGCTCTATTGGGTTGCTTGTCCCTTTGTACTTTTAAAAGATCGAAATTATGTATCCTTGTGGAAAAGGAGGCATGTAGATGCTCCTATCAAAGGGGTATGGATGCAAGTCCTGCATGTTGTAGGATTTTTTGGTTGTTATTTGCATGTTCTCCACTTGTTTATGTAAAGCAAGAATCTATGTAGTTAGAGCATCCACCTATGGGTTTTGTAAGTCATTCCTACTGTCAGGTCCCACATTTTGTGTAGGTACATGGTAGTTGTATGAAGGAATTTTTTATTGCACCTGAGGTATATTTTTTATGTGGTATTTATGTTGGGTTTCTCTTGTGTGTTCTAACTTCTGGGTTGTGCATGCGTACCTTGTTGTGACGTGTTTAGCGTAAAGGTATTTGATTGAAACCCTGGTTGTGTTGGAATCCTAATATGTGTACCTTGTTGTCCTCAACTGAAGCACTCTTTTGAGGGATAGCATGACTATATGTGGGATCCTTGACATTAACCCTGGGTGTGGGTCCTAAACCTAAAAATATTACTCTCTTGCCTCCAACAGGATTGTTTGAGGTAGTATGTATGGTGTTCGTTGACCTCACAAAGGGATTAAGGCCCATGGGTGGTGCTGTTGACTGTATTATAGGTGCTAATGTTGATTGGGTCGCAACTTGTCTCATGGAATGTGTAGCAGATGATTTTTTAGGTGGAGCTATGAAAGGCATCCCAAAAGTGGGAGTAGTGTGAACCATTGCAGAACTCTATGTAGCTCCTCCTAAAGGTATTTTAAGATTTAGCTATGGTATAACATTCTATGGAATATGTTTCGTATGACCCTAGTTTTGGTTTGAGAAATTTTTAGGTGAAGGCATCGCTTGTAGCGTGTTTATGTCAAATCCAAGGGGTAGTTTAACTCCATCTTCTATGAGTTTGGCTAAAAATTTCTCAGGGCCGAGCATGATGAGCTCATCGACCAATTCAACAACCTTAGGATCCTGGGCTGCTGCCTCAAGTTCTTCAATAGTGATAAGACCTTGTTCGTCTCTCTCGAGAAATTTTTCAAATGGGTTGACATATGACTTAGGAGGTTCTTTTGATGTTGACCCAAGGTTCATTTCGCTAGTGGGATTGTAAGATTCCTCATGTTGTTGTGAAGGGTCCATTTCTAATCTTCTCTTTTGTAATATGGTTTAGACCATAAGATAAGACTTTCTCAAAGAGGGATGACACGTAAATTTGAACCATAAGGTATGAAACTACCTAATATGTGATAGTATAAGCTATGTTTTTGGATTTTTTGGTATAGATTATGACATGCAATGACTAAGGTATGACTTAAGATAATTTCAAAAATGCAAATGTCTATGCATATGAAAGTTATGCTATATTTTTGGTCTTTTTGGGATAAAATATGACATGCAAAGACTAGGGTATAATGCAAGTTATATGTCAATATTCATGGATAACTAAGGGATGAATCACTAACTAACCAAGTTTGATGCAACGGTCTAACTAGGATTTCCAATGATGTTTTAGGATCAATACCGGAATAACCAAGTGATCAGTTGACTAGGTGGAATTCAAACTATCCTAGTGCATTTGAGGTATTCCACTAAGATGACAAAGGAAAAATTGTAAAATGATATGTCAAATGCAATCGTATTTGAATCTATGTTTTGAGTCAAGGTAAGAAATTTTATCTACCCTAAGTCTAAAATGTATTATGAAAAAATATTTCCCTAAGTATGCTAAGGATGATCTAAGTAATGCAATGATAAAAGCAATAGGAAAACTAAGGATGAACCTAAATATGAGTAAGTCATAGGTCTGAATCAAGTTTACATCAAAGAGTAGATCAAATAATGAAATCCTATAGTGTCCGTTCTGAGTTTTCAGTTTTCCAAATGTCAGATTTTCTGTGATAGGTAGATGTGTCATTCCAGACTGCAAATGCAGTTTAGGATATCAGATACGTCACAGAAAATGGGATCCTATAGTAAATCATTTGAGTTTTCAATTTGTTAAAATGCAAGGATTTTTGTGACAAGAAGATGTGTCATTCTAAACTGCAAATGAGGTTTAGAATATCAAATGTGTCACAGAAACTAGTAGATGCGGTTTGCGGTGTCAGATGCAGTTTACTGGTAAAATAAAGTCTCAGGTCTAGATCCAGTTTCAGTCTGAAGTGAAAAAGTTTATGTGACAGGAAGATGTGTTGTTCTAGACTACAAATGTGTTTTATAAGATCAGATGCATCACAGAGGTTATCATATATGTTTTACAGAAACATATGTGGTTGATTGGTAAAATC
This sequence comes from Sequoia sempervirens, assembly GCA_007258455.2. Taxonomy (NCBI): domain Eukaryota; kingdom Viridiplantae; phylum Streptophyta; class Pinopsida; order Cupressales; family Cupressaceae; genus Sequoia; species Sequoia sempervirens. Next base: position 168,279,146 of record VDFB02086081.1, on the reverse strand, counting down.
TAAACATGAACAAGTCTTAGGAATTTTTTTTTACTGGAAGATGCATCGTTACCGACTGCAAATGTGGCTCTGGAGATCAGATGCGTCATAGGAAGTTATGAATTTTGTTTGTTTTTTTAGATGCATTGCGGGTTTTCATAATTGTGACTCAATATATCAGATGCAGTTTTATGTGTGACAGTTGCGACTCAGTATGCCAGATGTGGGTTTTTGTGTGATAGAACTATGTTTAACAATGAACTGATCCTAGGTTTTGACACATTTCTGACTAGTTTAAGATTGTCTTTTTGACTATTTTCTATTGAATTAGATCTAATTTGAACACACATAAGACACACCAAGCAAAGTGTTTGAAATAAATAAACAAACATGTGCAAATCATAAGGCTGGCAAAGATAATATCTGTTGAGTTCCCACTTTGATTTCTCTAGCTATGCTTATTCTTAGCAGATGACTTAGAAGCTTGACCATACTAGCTCCCCTCCATGGTACTCACTTCTCTGGGTCAACTAAGCTTCGAGTTCTCATGAATCTCCCATGACAAACTCTTCATCTCTACTAAGAACCACAAGTATGTGGGATGGCTTCAAAGGTTTGACCTCCTGTACTAGCAAATAGAGGGATTTTTCCATTCTAAAAACAATGGTTTTTAATTAGGAAACCCATCCAGGTGGTTATACGTGAGGAAAGATTAACTTGTTTGTATAAAAAATATGCACCTGTAATGCTAAGTTTTCCATTAGCATTCACATTTATATACTAGTCGGGAGTAGCTTTCCTTTAGCTCATTACTAGCTTGAGTCGTCTTGGGGTGAGTACTTTTTCCCACCAAGACAGGCCCTCTAGAGTTAATAACAATTTCTCTTACACCCAAGATCGCACAAGTGCACAAGGGGAGAGGATAATTTTGTTATTAAATCAGGATTTAACAGAATTTGCAGAAGCACCAAGCATAGAAAACAGTAATAAATCCACCCTAATTAAACAACAAACTACTATGTGTAGACTAAAATTAGGGTTCATTAACAATTTAATTTATAAAAGAAATCCTATGTGAACACCCAAAACATGAAAGAAAGCAAGATAAGATAGGAGTTTCAAAAAAAATAAATTGACAAGCATCCTGCAAAACTGCACATTAGAAGTCTTTGAATGTTTGTATTATTTTTTTCTTCTATCAATCATCCTAAAAAAACTATGTTAACTCCACCAAATGACACGCTATAAACTCTGAATTGGTCATAATAAACGTTAATTATTAAAATCAAAACTCAGAATTTCATAAATCAGAAAATTATTTTTACCAGTCAAATGCAGTGCACGAAGCCACAAATGTGGTGCATGAAGCCACGGATGTAGTGCACAAAGCCACAGATGTGGTGCAGGATGTCAGATGCATCATTCCATGCCACAGATGCATTGATCTATACCTGTTCCTGCAAAAAATGAAATTTTCTACAAATTTTCTCGAAGTTTGTGACTTCACATTGGGTTCACCAAATGTGATAAGGGAAAATAAATAGAATTAAAGAAACAACATCACAAATATCAACAACCACGAATTTCCTAGATTATGCTAAAGATCCCAAATCAATAATGAAGTGCATATGCTATAAAAGGAATTCAATAAATAAGAATCATATCATGTAATTCCCATGCTTGCTTGACTCATCTTCATTATTCTTCTCAACTTTGCTTCAAATCACTTTAATTTCCCTCAGATCATGAGTATGCAATATTCACTTGTATGTATTTTGATAGTAAAACTTTGAAGATTGTGGTTACCCGTGAATGGATTTCAAATCTTCTCTTATAGAAGCTTCACATATTTGACAGTCAAGATTGATTTGTGTTTGAATCGTCCAGATCGAGTGTGAGGATTTGATTGAATAGTTAAGTCCTTGATTGATGAGATTGATTAGATATTTAGAAAATTTGATTGAGAGATTGATTGAATAGTTAGCCAAATTGATTGATCAGTTAAGAGGTGTAACTGAAAGAATGTGTGAGTCAAAAAGAGGTGACAGATTATTTAGGTGAGTGAACTAAGAGAAAGTGTTAGTCAGGAATGGAGAGAATTATTCATGAGATATTTAATTGAAAAGGTAGGAGACATGTGCTCAAATAGGAGAATTAGTTATAAAATTAATTCCTTTTTTTTGTGGAAGAAGTTGTGTACGTGATTCCAAAATCAATTAAATGACTTATTCAATTTATGGAGTCACTTTAGATGATAGAAAAATTAATTAATTAAATATTATTCATTTAATTAAATGTAGGAGAATATGAATTAATTAGATGTGTAATTAAATAAATTTAAGAAATTTATTTAATTAGTAAGAAAAAGGGATTAAATTTAAATGTGTAATAAAATAAATTTAGGAAACTTATCTAATTAGTAAGAAAAAGGGATTTAACTTAAAGGTGTAATTAAATAAATTTAGGAAACTTATTTTATTTTATTTTTTTGGTACGTAAAGGATAAATTATATTAATGATCAAAATTAAATTTACATTGGCCCTCAGGACAGAGTTTCTGTCACCAAGGGACACCATGCAGACCAGCCATACAACACAAGACACTCGGCCACCACCATCAAGCACTGTTACTAATTGCTGAGCAGGCGTGGGCAAAAGCTACCCCCCCATCAGACTTCTAGTGCCAAAGACACCCTGCTAAAAGGTGAAGGGTGTGTCGATGTTCGAGTATGCACTCAGGCAACACCAGGGGAGAGGAATACCGTGCTCTTGTGGTTGTTTGCTCCCTCATTCGCTAGCTTGTCTGCTTCACTGTTTGCTTCCCTGAAGATGTGTCTGATCTCAAAACATGAGAAATTTTGAAGTGCCTCTAGAGCCTCTTCCAGCAATGGTTGAAGCTTCCAATTATGGAGCTTCCCAGTCCTCATTGCTTGAACTATCACCATTGAATCACCTTCCACCACTACCCTTGACAATCCTAGTTCTTTGCAAAGATAAAGGCCCCATATCAAACCTTGCAACTCTGCCACCGTATTTGTGCCCTCAAGGAGTGGGATGGAACGTGTTTCCAAGGTTTGTCCTTGGGAGTCCCTGATGATGCTTCCAGCTCCAGAGATGCCTGGGTTGCCTCGCGAAGTGCCATCAAAATTCAATTTGAACCAGCCTTCTTGGGGAGGCTGCCACACCACATTTGAGCGATTTGAAGACTTCCTCTCTTGCTTCACTTGTCCTGGCTTAGGAATTTTCAAACCAAGCTAGCCTTTCCTCATCTGTGCATCCCATTTTGTGAATTGAAAATCATCTCCTGATCTTAACATTATTCTACTATTTGTTGCCTTGACTATGTCAACTTCGAGGTAACTGACAAACGAGGGAAAGCTTCTTGCTTTATCTATGAAGAGCCTCCTGTTCCTTTCCTTCCACATCTCCCACACCATGAGAGATGGGAAAAGCTTCCAAAGCACATTGTACAGAGATCCTTTCTTAAGTATTGGATAGTAGGATAAAAGTGTCAAGATGTCGTTTGGTAGTGCGCATGACCATCCCAGCTTGGTGCATAGCCACCTCCAACATGCCTGTGCAAAGGGACAGCTCACCAGTATATGATTAGCATCTTCTTCTTCATTCCTGCATAACACACACCAAGAAGGGCCTGCATAGCCCAATTTCCTAAATTTGTCTGCTGTTAGAATCTTGTTCTGAATAGTTGCCCAAGCAAAAGTGCCTGCCTTTGGGAGGTAAGATTTACTCCAGCAGAGCTTTAGTGGTAGCGTAGATTTGCTCTCCTCTTCACAAAGAGAGATATAGCCATCTTTGGGTCTATATTTCCCTGACTTTGAATTGGCCCAGATTAGTTTGTCCTCACCCTGTCTAATCTGAATGTTTCTCTTTCTTAGAATACCCACCAAAACTGCCATGTCTGCTTCTTGTATATCCACTATGTTTAGGTCCTGCCATGACCATAACAGGCACCCGTCACACCACTGATCACACATATAGTCTCTTACCTTCGAGCCCTAGAGATTTTGAAGCGTTGATTTTGTTTGTGCCATTGTGGTGATGTTGTCAATGCTTGGAAAGCTCCCCAGGAGTCCTCCCAGAAGTTCACACTCCTCCCATCTCTAATGTCCCATGAGAGATACTTAAGAATGAGGGGTCTGCATGCCTTCATGAAGTTCCAAATTCTAGAGCCCTACGGGAGGTGATCAGTTAGCAAAATGCTATTCGAATCTTGGATTTTCAAATATTTGTGCCACAAGATCCTTGCCCACTTTTCCTCTCCATTGGTGTAGACATTCCAAACCAGCTTAGCGCCCAAAGCTTGGTTCTATTTTAGGATGTTGTGAATGCCCACACCACCGTTGTTTCTTGCCTTACATACAGCATCCCAAGCTATGAAAGGGTATTTATTTTGTTCTGAAGATCCTTGCCAGAAGAATTTCCTCATACCTCGATTTATCGTGGAAGCTTTGCTCTTGGAGAGAGCAAGGAAAGAGAGGAGATAAATTGGGATTGCTGAGATCACTGCCTTGAATTTTGTGATTCTCCCCGCCCATGACAGCCATTTCCCGCCCCATGAAGACATGCTATTTTCCAACTTTTCAACCAACGAATCCTATAATCTGCAATTGCTGATACTAGAGGCTAGAGGGAGACCAAGGTAAGTGGTAGGAAGCTAGCCTATCCTGAAGTTGAGCATTCGAGCCACCTTGTGAGTCATACTTTGTGGAGTATTAATGAAAAAAATTTCTGACTTTTCCTGCTAACTACCTAACCAGAGGCCTTACCATATTCATTTAGGATGCCTTTGAAGGCCTGAGCTTCTTCTTCCACTAGGGTGCCAAAGAGTAGAGTGTCATCTGCAAATTACTGGTGTGAGCATGGAGGAACGCCCCTTGTGATTTGCAGCCCAGCAATCCTACCATCCACCACTACCTTATTTAAAGAACGTCCTAGAGCATCAGCCAATAGGACGTAGAGGAATGGAGACAGTGGGTCTCCCTGTCTCAATCCCCTTGAGGCTACAAAAAAACCAGCTGGCTCACCGTTAATCAAGATAGAATATCGAGGGGTGGAAATGCACTTGAAGATCCAGTTAACCCAGTGTTTGTCAAATCCATAAACCTCCAGAACCTTGCATAGAAAGGGCCAATCAACTAAGTCATAGGCTTTCCTGATATCAACCTTTATCAGCATTCCAGGCCTTCTACAGTATTGAAGAGAATGAATCAATTCTTGAGCGATAATGGCTTCCTCATAGATTGACCTGCCTGGGATAAAGTCAGTCTGCTCTTCCGCAATCAGGGTTGGCATCAGGGGTTTTAATCTATTTGCTATTGTTTTGGTGAGTATCTTGTACAGAGTGTTGCATAATGCAATGGGATGAAACTCCTCCAGCGAGCTTGGGTTCTCTTTCTTCGACACTAAAACCAGAAATGTATTGTTTACTTCCTTCAGGATGTCTCCAATATCCCTGGCTTCTTCCAACGCCTCAGTTATGTCTTTTACTAGAAAGCCCCAACATTTCTGAAAAAAATTGGCTGGGTATCCATCCAGACCTGGGGCTTTGTCAGGGTGGAGTTGGAAGGTAGCAGCCCTGATTTCCTCCTCTGTGAAAGGTTGGAGGAGTACTCTATTTTGCTCTCCGCTTACTAGCCTGGGTACATGCTCAAGGAAGGAATTTTTTTCATGAAGTTGGGATCCTTCCTAATTATTAAGCAGATTCAAGAAGAAGTTTACCACCTCCTGAGAGATTGCAACTACCTCTTCAATTTCTGAGCCATCGCTGCATTTAAGTTTGGAAATCCTATTGCATTCTCTCCTTGCTTGAGTGGAATTGTGAAAGAACTTTGTGTTTTTGTCTCCTTGTAACTAGAGCTCTCTCAATTTTTGGTGCCAAAAGATTTCCTCTCTTTCCAGCTGCACTTCTAAATCTCTTAGAAGTTCCCTTTCCCTGACAAACAAGTCCTCATTCATCCCATTGGAAATGACCTCCTGATTTATCTTCCCCAGCTCACTTTCTAGCCAAGTCTTTTTTTGGAAGATGTCTCCAAAGGACTCCTTATTCCAACTTTTTAATTTCTGCTTTATTAGTTTTAATTTCCTAACCACACGGAATAGCTTATTGCCTTCTAGATTTTCGCTATGCCACCACAATTCTATCATTGGGATGAAGCCAGGCTTTGAGAACCACATTTTCTCGAACCTGAATGGGCACCTTACTTTGCTTCTATCCCCCATAATCTCTAGCTTGATCAGATAGTGGTCTGATCCCAACTGGGGGATGATGTTGCATTTGAATGTGGAGGGGAACTTACTAAAGTCACCGCTAAAAAATAATTTATCAAGCCTCTCTGCTATGTTGCTAAACCCTGATCTTCGATTTGTCCATGTATCGGACCCTTCCTGCATTGGAATTTCCAACATTGCATTTCTCGAGATGAAATCCCCAAAGTCAATCTGCGATTAAAACCTTGAGTGTTGGCCCCCCTTTTGTCGCTACTGCATAGTAGAGCATTGAAATCACCTCCTACGATGGAAACACTTTCTTGTTCAAGTTGCATTAGTTCCTCCACCTCCTTCCAGGTCACTCTCTTTCCTTGCATAGAGGTTGGCCCATACACATTGACCAGTATGAAGGAAAGGTTGGCTCTGTAGCTTTTGATTCTACAAGCTAACCAAGATTTGTTTGCTGCTAATTCCTCTACACAAATTGCCTGTGGCTTGGCCAAGGTTATTAGGCCGCCAGATGCTCCCTACGCATCTACTGAGAGAATCTTCCATGCTCTGTGATAGCGGGAAAATTTTTCCATCTCCAGTCTTCCTAATTTGGACTCCTAAATTAAAAGCACATCTGTATCTGTGGCTGAAAGAAAATGCCTGAGAAGGCGTTGCTTGTTAGGGGTGTTTAAGCCCCTAACATTCCAGCTATATATCCTCATTGCCCCCTGGGAAGGGAGTTGCCCTTCCCTAATCTTAGTAGCCTGGAAATTTTTTGTTGGCCTGGAGCCTCTCCATCCAAAGCTCTCTTCTCAACTTTTGATTTTCTTCCCACTTTCTTTTTTTCCCCGCAGTCTGGGTTACACTTCCCTTCCAGCGTTTGCTTCACCCCCATGTTTTCTCTTGGGGATTCTTGATCGATTGAATTGTCAAGAGGTGCATCTCTGGCCTGTTCCCCTGCCTGTCCGAGCACCACTTTTGGCTCCTCTAACTCACTTTCTGTGGCCGCCTTCTCTTCCTCCATGATTGGCTCAGCCAATGACCATTTTATGTCTCTAAATGGGACCAATTGCATATTGTTAGCTTCCCAGCCCAACTCCTCTTCCTCCTGAATTTCAGTCTGGGAGAGGTGCGCCTGAGAGTTTACAGCTTCTCTTTCCATCAAATGTAAATCGTTGCCAACCTCCATAATGGTTTCCCAATCTTTCAGCTGAGATTGATCTTCTATTGCCTTAGTTATTTTCCAATCTTCATTGGATTCCATCGTGCCTTGGTCTTCTATGTTTGTTTGGGGCAGCTCATCCATTGTGGCTTTATTTTCCTTGACTGCCATTAGCTCTAGCTTTTGATCTACTTTAGGTGCCTCCGAAGGACCCTCACCATTCTCCATGGTTTTTTTTCCTTTGAGGTCTAAGTTGAGATTTTCCCAGAAGGTCCTGTTTTCCCAGGCTTTTCTGATCTAGAGTTGTTCCTCTATGAATTTCCATGACACCTTCTAGAAAAAATTACCCTCTGCGTGAATTAGTTCAAGAGTTTCTTTGGCAGAGTTCCATGGGGCTAGCTCCACATAGATATTCATCATACCATTGTTGCCTGAGTGATATGTCGCCTCATCCACCTTGACTATTTTTCCCAAGGCGTCCCCTATGCAGATCAAGGCTTCTTCGCACCACAGTTGTGATGGTAGATTTGGTAGGCCAATCCAGACAAGCATCTTATCAAGAATGAAGTCTTGTGGTTTGAAATTTTGTTTCCATTGCATCAGATAGAAGCCCGAACCTTCAAACATCAAGTCTTTCTTCTTCATAATTTCATGTTTCATTTGTTCTGATGCACATTCCAGGAGAAAGAAGTCCTCCTGTAGGAATTTAATCTCCACTTCGCCACTCCAAGCCTCCTTCCACCATAGGGCCAGCTTTTCCTTAGGATACTTGCCTCTCCACCATTTCCCTAGAATCACACATTTCATCCGTTTTTCCCTTCTGCCCTCCGTCAAAGCAGAAGGAATCACAATGGTCATGCTTGAGTGCAGTTTGTGAAACTCCTTGTCGGCATCTGCAGGAGGTCTTCCTGCCCTACCTCTGCCAGGCTTCCATGGTGGTTGTGGGTATTAAAACACTGAGGTATTGGTATTGTTTAGATCTCTGCCTTGTTTCTCTGGTTTCCCCGTTCTCTAGTTGCCGTCAAGGTCTGCCTATTGACTAGTCTTTCCCAAAACCCACCATTCCTTTGTGACATTTTTGGATTTCACTTTCAGGCCCTGTTCTGCTTAGGGTTCCTACGCCATCCCATTTTTCTTGATGCTTCCCTCCTATTGCCATTATCCAAGGTTATCCATGGAGGGAGTCTCCCGTACGCCTTCCTGCCTTGAATGTTACCAGGCTTCTCTCCCCGTATTGATGCATTTCAGTCTCTGTTTTTCCTGTACCAGGGGTGACATCAATCCTCCCATTTTCCATTCACCAGAACCCATTGTGGGGTATGGTTTGCCTAGTTTCAAGATTTATCCTCCGAGTGGCTTTCCCTCTGGCACTCTTCTTCCTCCGCTATCTCTCACCATCTCCTGCCTTTTAGGTTCCCTGTTGTATTTCACGCTTCTTTGGCGCTGCTTTTGGCCATTTATATTTAAATTAACCATATCAAGTTTTTTTGTTAGGAAACTTATTTAATTAATCAAAAGAAAAGATTATAATTAATTAGTGACGTAATTAAAGTAAATTAATGTAATTTAATTAATTAATCAAATTTTGGAAGAATAATGAAAATGAATTAATTAAATTTTTAAAACTATTCAATTAATTTAGAGGAAATGCGATGTTAGATTATAATTAAATGATAAAATCATTTAATCATTTTGCAGGTATCTTGAATTAATAATGAAAAATGTAGTCACAAGTCTAAGCCATTTTTTAATGTCCAAAAAAAGTAATCAACCTTCTTTCAAATTTTTGGACATGGGCATGAAAGGGTAATATATTAAAATATCAACTCCCCAATCAGACCCAATACTTTTAAAATGTTAAAAAGTGGAGCTACACTTCTCATTTGAAATTTGCAAGAAAATTTCCCACCTATGCTTTAAATTCTCACCTACTCTCCTCAAATATTGAATGAACTCTAATTCCCTAGACTTTCAGGGAATTTAAACATGATTTCTCTCAATATTTTATCATAAGAACCATTTTGAACATTCAACTACACATAAAGTATCCATAGAAATTCAAGTTGCTAGAAGAAATAAATTTTGAAGTAACCATTGGAAAAACATGAGGAAATGATATTGAATGTGTTGTGGAGATAAAGAGAAGAATCATCATAATTATTCATATTTTCAACAAATAGATTTGTTTATGCGAACTCAGGTACAAACTTCAAAATATTATGACTTAATTTATTTTGTGTACAATTTCCTCTACAAATTTATAGCTCAAGGATAATTTGATAATGAACATGAAGGAAAATTAGAAAACCTTAGGATGACATAATCTTGGAAAGTAGAAAAATGTATAGCTAGAAAAATAACTTATCCCAAATGAATTTAAAACCTCCATCCTTAATATTGGTGACATGGTTTTTCATGTGTAATGTAGGATAAATGAGTAAGAGAGCTACAAAGATGAAGTATGATTTTAAGGGGTTATAACTACTGTTGTGCATGTTTTGCACGCATACCCTGCCAAAGGCAGGGACCCCCTTTTCTTCCACTCCCAACGGGTCATTGTTGCTCCTGATGGGTCCTTTTTGCTTCCGCCCCACTTTATGTGCCCCTATCCTTGAGTCCAAATTGGTCACATGCCTTGAAATGATCAAACACCCCTTGACCAAATTCGCCTACCTAAATTTCACTAAGTCTTGTGCCTTTGCGGAAGTATATTTATGGGTTTCCCTTAGCTTTCTACCCTGGCGTCCATCGAGCTTGGTGGACCCGCATTTACAGGTCTTGGTTTGCGGACTATCGTCATTGCTCTATTGCTAGGTAGTGGCCAAACCCAAGCATCCAACTAAATGGAATATGCTACATCTTCCCTTTCCGTCTAAATCTTGACCAACGTCTGATTTAACTTGGGTATCTCCAAATCCACCAACTTGTCTATTGTTTGTACTGTATATGAATGTGTGTCATTAATATCATTTTTCCTATAAGTAGAAGCATCGAACCCCTCATTTTCACCCAAGGAATTTGAATTTGAGAAAAGAAAATGGATTCCCATCCCGCACAAAACTTCCCATCAAAAGTAGAAAAAATTTCTAAGTCTGGGTTGCCTTGCAGGTTTGCCCCTATAGGCAGCTGTCCCTGTATTGTTGTTTGATCAACAGCTTTGCACCTGCACCATTCTGCTATGTGGACCCCACGTGTAACATTTCTGTAGTGACAAAAATATAAGCTCACCAACAAAGTTGTGGGTCAGACAACCTCTACAGGCTTGCCTTTGTGGACATCCGCTTGCGGGAAGCTATTACCACAATGTTGTTCCATAGCAGAAAAACCTCGCTGCTTCCTTGCTACGTGGGCCCGGAGCCCACCAACTCTGTCAACTCAAGGGCACGTGAGGACAGAAATTGAAGCAACTTCCATAAGCGGGTTTTCTCATGCAAGTTGCTCTCGTCGAAACACCACCTTCACAAGACCGCTCTTTAGCAACGAAATTCAAGGGCATGTTAATGACATTCATGTCCAATCTCCCCGCTAATGAACCGAATCTGTAGTTCATCCAAATTTATCTATTTTAGCATAACAATGATACACTAGTCTACTATGAGTTGTTCCACCATGAGAAGTGTAATGGCACACTCAATGTAAGAAATGATGCTTGTGGATATGATCTTTACTAAGGAAAAAATTGATTGGGTATGGGGTTGCGTAGACAGTCATCTTAAATCACATTGCGGGTTGTTTCATGGTAGGAGTTGTGTTACTCTCGGCCGCTCCCTAACAACGCTCTGATGTCAGCCACTCGCACCCAGCTCCCCACACCCCCTTCTTGCAATGAATATTCTAGTTGTAGAGGTCACTATTATCTCTTCCATTTTACTACGGTGAACCTACCCCGGCTTCCCACATTTCCTTTTCCACCCACACTCCTTGTGGACCTTCACTAGGAGGAGGTCATTTTTCACCTAGCTGTTATTTTACTTCCTTCTTTGGCAGCACCTCTGCATCTTTCACCCATGTAAAACCTAAGGTCTTTTGGTTTCAACAAAACTTGTGAAGCGTGCTTTCATTTCCTGCAATGATCAATCAAACTCACGGAATGACCAAGATTGTGGCACCTGCAAAAACTTAGAACGATCTTTAGCATATTCTCGATGGGTACAGATTCTATTTCAGGAATAAGATCATTTTATGTGGTTCTTGGGAATCATCATTTTGTCAAAACTATTCATTATTTGAGTGTTGTTATGTGCCCCTAGTTATGGTTTTGAAACACTATCAATCATCAAGTGTAGTGTTGTTGGCACTGCCTCAAGGATACTTGTAAAGCGCAAGGTGACTGCTATAGAAACTTTGATGAGCAACGAATGAAAAAATTAGGCCTCAGGGTTATGAATGGGCCCATATCGTATCAAGGGCACTAAGGTTTATGCCATGGGGGGAATTTAGTGTGGTGTCCGCATTAGGTAGCTTCAGGCTCGACCTCTTATTGGTAGTGCTCACTAGATCTAAAACAATTATTTAGTTGGAAAAGTGAGCATTCATTGTGAATGGGATACTAATGAGTTAGCAACAAATAGTGATTTGGTCATGTGGGTTCCACATCTTCACAAGTCATCGGTCTTCTCGCTGTTGATACTGCAACTTTACCATAGCATCCTCCTGCAAGGTGTCACCCACACCTCCCCCCAGAACGATATTCATGGACAATATTTCCGCATCATTATTTTGAGGGGAATGGAGGATTGTCAGAAATATCAAGCTAATTATTATGAGGCCATACCTCATTTTGAAGATATCAATGGTGAGAAAAAGGGGTGGTTCAGAGAATCTATTCAATTTGTGTGATCCTCCTACAATCTATGATTCGATTATATTTAACGATGCTACATAAAATCTCGGTATACCGCAAGGATGTGTCCCCAAAAGAACCTGATTTATTTTGATTGGTGTATGAATTCTCCAAATCACAAATGACTTTTTGACAATGTTTAATGAGGATGATCCATCATGCTTGTACGGGTGCAGCTCATGTGGGACACTTACCATTGTACACTAGTCTAAGAATTCTCGCAATAACGTTGGGGCAACTGCTAAATCCCCGCATGTTGGGAACTATTAAAGAGCGTACAAGCACGACAATATTAAGCACTTGCAGCGTGTAAACTTCTGCATGGATGAGATATAAAAAAATAAGAGCACGATGTTTACCCTCGTTTGATTAATCTCACCATCTGTAGATTGCTGTCAAGTTAGAGAGTTTCCCACAAATCATTTTGAATCTGTACTCCAAATATCTCTTGATTGCTCAGACTGGAAAGATCAACGATAGGTCTACGATGTAGAGAATCCTCACTATCCTATCATCACCTTTTGAGTCCAAGGATCCTTATGGAAAATGATCCATTAATACTTCATAAAAATCCTTATCACCTGGTCTTGCACAATGTTTGGCAGACGCGCTGTGAGTGGCATCAATTTTTCAACATACGTAGGGGCACTATTTATGTGGTCTCTTGTAGGTTGTAGGGTATGTGCAGGATCATCATGGAAAAAATAGGCCCTTAAGTGGTGATAAAATTCAAAAAAATTAGAGTTAGGCAACTTGACGTAAAAATTTGAATAAGTTATCTATATTATTTCAAAAATATGTAAGAATAGAATCTGTAGCAAATTGAATGTAGTTTCTAAACTACTAGGTTTTTTTTTTAAAGTATTTGGTGAAAATTTGAAATTTCAATGCAGTAGCACTTAAATTTTAGGGAAAAATAAGAAGTAGGTGTTTGTCTGACCACCCTAACCACAATAAAGGGTATGTGCAGGATCATGATGGGCCGAAAAGTGGCGATGTGATGGGTATGTGTAGGGTATGTTGCTCACAACTTTTTTTACCCAAAATTAATAAAATGAAAAGGGTTTTTAAAGGAGATTCTCAGCTTTCCACCAATATAAATTATGCTTTACTTTGAATTTAATAAATAATTAAATTATTCATTTTCTATTTGAATTACGACTAAAGTCCTGATTGATAAGATGATTGAAAAACATCTATAGCTTTCAAACAGTATCACAATTTTTGAATCTGAAACATATGTCACATTCTATGATTTTCATACTATAGGATTAAAAAAAAAATTGAATTTCATGAATTTTTTACCAAGTTAAGGTGGTTAGACATACAAGTTTTTATATTTTTTAAAAATTTTAATAAAAATTCATAAATAATTATTTACTTGGAAAAAATTACAAAAATATGCATCACATCGGGACATGAGTCCTCTACTTATATCTAAAATCTTATAAAAATATTATCATTTTATTGTGTTTAGGCTGGTCGACAAACACCTACTTATTTTTTCCCCGAATTTAAGTACTCTGATTCAAATTTCAAATTTTCACCAAATGGATTTTTTTTAAAAGTTTAAACCTAGTAGTTTAGAAACTAAATTCAATTTTCTACAGATTCTATTCTTACATATTTTTGAAATAATATAGATAACTTATTCAAAAAAATTCATCAAGTTGCCTAACTCGATTTTTTTGAATTTTCATCGCTTAAGGGCATGTTTTTCCATGATGATCCCGCACATACCCTAAAATGATAATATTTTTTATAATATTTTAGATATAAGTAGAGGACTATGTCTCGATGTGATGCACATTTTTGTAATTCTTTTTCAAGTAAATAATTAATTATGAATTTTTTATTAAAACTTTTAAAAAATATAAAAACTTGTATGTTTGACCACCTTAACTTGGTCAAAACTTCATGAAATTCAATTTTTTTTAATCCTATAGTATACGAAGCATAGAATTTGACACATGTTGCGGATTCAAAAAATGTGATACCTTTTGAGAGCTATAGATGTTTTCCAATCAGCCTATCAATCAGGACTTTAGTCGTAATTCAAATAGAAAATGAATAATAATAATTTATTAAATTCAAAGTAAAGCATAATTTATATTGGTGGAAAGTTGAGAATCTCCTTTAAAAACCCTTTTCATTTCATCAATTTTAGGTTAAAAAAAATTGTCAGCCACATACCCTACACATACCCATCATATCGCCACTTTTTGGCCCATCATGATTCTGCACATACCCTGTATCCACTTGGTCAAGCACTTTGATGTCGCAGCATTTTCATTCTTATGGTCCAGGGGTGAGTGCAGCAATTGACATGTACAAGGATTATCCTACTACCTTGGGCGGAGTCGAGTGTGCAAAAATTCATTGTGGAACCTCCACTTGTGGGTGTCAACCATTTCTTAGCCGTTTCCAAATGACATACTCATTCGGCCTTCCCACTTTATATCTTCACAGCGGAAAGGTAGCATGAGTTGCCCGCATTCGCTCTTTTGATGTACCGTTAAGTCTTACACGAGGTATAGGCTACTGTAGAAATAAAGTGACATTGTGTAATAATTCATGAGGTGATGAAAGGATGTGGGTGATCCCACAATATTGGCTTACAATTTATGGGAGATCCTATTTTTTGTTGAAATCAAATATTTTTAGAAAATATAATAATTTATGCCTTGAAAATTTCTATTTAAAGGATTTCAATTGAAGTAGGTTTGATCAAACCACCTTAGATCAAACCCCCTTGGATAGAACCCCACTAGTTTTAAACCATACCTATAACAAAGTCTCCTTTACACCTATCAAAATGATGATAAAAAACCACTTTTGATTTACCTTTTGGGGGATCAAATGAATTCATTTAAATTTTATTTTTTTGAAGTATGTAGTTCTTATTATAAGCTTCCCAAAAACTATAATTTTAAATAAATTTAATTTTAGTATTATATCTATTTTTTATTTCTTGTGAATGTAGGTTTTCACTGAAAATCAAGCTCTTTGTTCTGCACAAGTGGAAAAAAAGAAAATTATCAAAAAAATTTGAAAAATATTAGTTCACTAGATTTTCAAGTCCTTGATCCAACAAAAAAAATTGAATCCCGATACATACAAAATAAATTATGTTGTATATAGTCTTCCTATGTCTGAATTGTAATTGGTTTGACTTCAAAACTTGATTAAGGAAAAAATATTCAATAAAACACTATGAAACCAAATGAAAGTGTTAGATATCGTAGTTACAAATCTAAATTCGAAAAAATTATAATTTTATCCTTCATGGAAAAAAATTATGTTGTATATGATGAGCATCACTCCTTAAAAACAGTGTTTACTAAAAAAACTAGTTTTTGAAGGAGATGGAAAAGGAAGTGCAATATGATTCCAAAAATTCAAAAAATATATATTTAGAATCTACATACAAAATGTCACAAATCATTGGTTTGCATCATCTTAAAATTCCTCACGGTTTAGCCGCTATAGGTGCCCCAAAGTGAAGATTTAGTTAGAAAAAATTAGTTTAGTATCCAATTTGGCCAAAAATTGTAAACCAGTATTGTGGGATCACTAACATTTACATCATAATCCTTCTCACGGAAACATGTAAGGTCAAGCTTGCTTTCGAATTAAAGAAAAATCCAAATCAGGATCTTCAAAGGGGTACAATCTCATTTGGTGATTTCAGGTTTCATGTTTTCATTGCAGATATAAGTAACATTAAAATGAGTTGAGAGAAGTGCACGTTCACCCATTGGTTAGTAGCATATCGTGAGTCCTAGAAATGTGTATGCAGGCCTCACCTTTGTTAGATTTCACTATCACTCAATGCAAATGCAATGCAATTCTATGATGAGTCGAGAAGGCATTATGGGGGGAAAGAAAGATTCTTGTTTTTGTGGGGTTTGTTGTGTGGGTGGATGTTCACATTTTGTCATTATCTTAGCAGCGTCCTAACGTTGGATTTTTGCACTCCTCTTCTGGAAGTCCACTCTATGGACATCTTCCATGTAGGGGGCACACTTCATAAATCCGTTTAAACAACTCTTCTTCAAACGGCTAACCAACGTTTCTCAAACTTTCGACAGACACTTAGGCAGGTACTACGACTCCCTTCACCATTCTTTTAGGATGTCAACATTTAAGCTTCCTGCATGATATCTTCTGCACAGCCTAACCATGCTTTATTCTTGAAAAAGAGGTGGTGGTTTGATAAATGTTGACTAAATAATTGCTAATGGATTCTATTAAATGGTTTTTCTTTTATCATTAAGGATTGAAAGATGACATTCAAGGATAAAACCATCAATCGCGGAGCATTTCGGGGGGCGAAGGGATAAATTTTAGTTTTTTGACTACCCTTTGGCCATGATGTTCTGAAATTGCACTATGATATATTCCAATGTAGACCCTGATACATTATAAACGCTTGGAAGATGTGACAAATGAATACGAGGTTATTCGTCAATGGATTTACTTTAAACGCATCACTTTGCATTATAAAATAATCAGGGAATCTTTGAGGAAAGCGATTCTCATAAGACACCATTGTCCTAATTTCATGCATCGTAATAGGCCCCCTATGTGGCTTCATCAACTTAGTAAAGCGCTATAATGGTATATGGCGTCGGGTGAGTATTAGAACCAATCCTGTCAACGTGCATCAAGGAGTTCGTTGAGTGAGAGGGAGAATGGCCATGGTGGGCCCGTAGAGTCCTTAGGCTACGGGGGAAATGAAGGAGATATTTGGCATCAACAGCAAATTGACCTTGAGGCATGGAGGAATTTGAAAGAAAATCTCCAATGAATGATTAATAGGGAGTGGCGGGTAGTCACAAGGAAGAATCTATGCAGGGCTAATTGATTGTCTCAAACCTAATAAGAGGTCTCTCAAGAAATTGAACACTTGACTTCAGGACAAGAACTTAGGCATGGGAGAGCTATTTGTTTGATTAATGGCCTTCCGACAAATTGATAATGGGATCAAATAATCTAAATATATGCCCTATAGTTCAAGGGTACAATGTACATAAATTAGGGTTGGTCAAGGGCGTTTAGAGTTTAAAGATCATTAACTTTGATCTTATGTTAGTGGCAGGCATTGAACAAGTCTAGGTTACGGTTATGGGGGATTTCAAAGTATCTTCATATGGTATCCTTGGAGCAATGTTTTTTCCATACTATCAACATGCCCCTAGTTATTATTTGATCTCAATAGTAACCTTCTAAAAGGAGGTTTGTTTTTTGTGCAAGTCACTCTATGGAATGAGGACAAGGAAAAAAAAGGTATCACTGCAAAAGAGATGATAATCAAAGATCACCTACAGAACCAGGCCGAGGAGAGGATTTTAATTCACAGATGATGCACGCCAATTAAGATTGCTAGAGAAATGTCTGCATAAACAATGATCAATTGGTCAACAAAAGGGTACCAATTTACACATGAAGGCATACCAAAAAGTCAATACCGGAGAATTAAAAGGCCATCCACCAAAATTAGGAACAAGAGGGAGTTGTTTTATTTTTCACCAAGTGACGATGATGATAAGGAGCTATCCACCAGGATTAGGAGCAACATATCTGATTCTTAGTGACACAAATCTACAAGAAGATCTGCTTGATTGGTTGAAAGGAATGTTGCAAACATATTAGACAGAGGGTAGACTTTGACAATTTTCAGTCACAACAAAGAAGGCAGCTAGAAGACAAAACAACTACAATGGCTAAAAGAAAAAATAGGCTACAAGACAAAATAGAGAAGAGGACAAAACAACCTATTTAAATTGTGAAATATTGGGGGTAGGTGAAACACTAAGTTGTAACAAATCTAGGCCATTCATTGCAAATGAGTCCTCGCCATTCATTTCGCTTTTGGAAAACTATAAATAGGGGCTTTCTCCTTATTTGTAAGGTGGTGGTGAATTATTGTAAGAGGCATTTTGCAGCAATAAGAAGGAAGCATTGCATTATTTTGGGTGTTTTATTTGAACTTTCTCATTTTGCATGCATGATTCAAGCTCCATGTTAGTTTTAGTTTGCTAGTTTCTTGAATGTCTTTAATGGTGTTGTTGTTACAATATTGGATATGCTTCCAGCTCATGTTTTTTGTGGTTTTTTTATGATGAATCACTTTGCAAAGATAGTCTGAACTAATTCATATGTTATTGTTCATTCATAGATTATATTTAGAATAGATTATCTTAACCCTTCCTCTTTTGTTGTCTATTTTAGACTCTTGATTAGTGTAGGATCCCAAGCATCACAAGAATGTTAAATTTGATTAACATAGTGAGTTTTAGCTTTTTTCTTTTGAGTGAGCAGACACTATTCATTCACTTCTAGCACTTTGAAACTCTATTTGCAGACCAAACTTCCCATGCTTTGTAAACCATAAAGGCCACCCTGTGATTACTAAAAAATCGCATCAACCAATTGAACTATTCCAAGCATTGTCATGACCTGACACCTGAGAGACCTTAGGGTGATCTCTAAAACTTAGTTGCAGAGATACCTTTCAAGAGAGGCATTGCACTTGTGCATTGGTTGTGTTGTGAAGGTGTAAAACCACCCATCAACAAAATTGGCACTAGAGGGAGGGTATGATTGATCTCAAGGCTACAAAGTTGGACTTGTTGAATGCACCTTGAAGTAAAATATGAGATAGATAGATCTCATCATATGCTAGAAATTCTAAAATCAAAAAAATTGAAGACAAGCAACATCCAAGCTGAGATGGAGCAACAAGTACAAATCAACATCACTTAGCTTCAAGAAAATTTAAGCAGAAGATTGAAGAGGTCATTGCAACACTTTGCATTGGCAGAAAAATACAAAATCCATGACACTTGTAGACATAATGAGATGGAATGTTTAACATTCTTGGGAAGAATTGAAATGGCTTTGCAAGAGGAAATCCCCTTTTGGGAAATATACCAACCCTTAGCTCTTGCAAATCTAGAAGAAGAATTCACTAACATGGCAGCCAAATCCTTCAAGGAGTTGATCCAAGAACAGCTGAGCAGCAAGGATGGACTAAGATTAAAAGAAGTACTGATGTCTAGGTGGTGCAAGGTGCAGAATGCACCGTGCATTCAGAATTCACTTTCCCTTCATGTGCATCTACATCATTTCCCAAGCTAGGATTTTTTTAAACAAGATAGAGCAGCCAACTCTCAATGAAGACGAGTCATCCACTGAGGTAGGAGAGAAGTTAACATTTGGAGAACAACACACTGAAGCTAAATCAAGAAATTTTGTAGAAACAAGTGTTGGGACAGCCAACGAAAATACTGAAAGTCAAAAAGATGAGACTGAAAGCCTTGGGGCAACAAAAAATAATGATGAAAGCTCAAGTAAAAGGGGATTATAAGACCTCTCCTCCATGAATGAAGGTGATCAATCCTTTGAAAAGGATGATCCAGAGGAGTGGGAACAACCACATGCAAAGGAATTCCATCATCAAGCTTCCTTCCCAATTGATGATGAAGATCTAGTGGTGGAAAGATATATTGAACTCGTCTCAAGACTCATGAGGGATTGGTCAGAGCTAAGATACCAAGTGGATTTGGAGGTGTTGCTGCTACTAGGTTGGTGTAGGCTCCAAGATTTGGCACATTCTAAGTTCACATGTGGGTTGTGTCAAAAGGCCATCAAGCAAGTTAAAGAACAAGTGGATCAACCAAGTGCACAACCTTCGACGACTACTTCCAGAATTGAACCTGAAGGCCAAGAGCGAGAACCAAGTGATACCTTAGCCGAGTGCAACTTACAAGAAGGTGTTGGGACAACGGTGAAGGAAGAACCATACAATCCCGAACCTCCAGATGAGGAAGTAGATCAAATGGGAGAGTTGTCCATTGATCATCAAGAGTCTTCCCCTCTTGTAGAGCATTTATACATGATGGATGATAGGATTTATGGAGGAATGTTAGGAGGAAAATCATGCATCATACCTCAATCACCTTGACAAGTTAGTGTCACTTGTTGATTTCTTCCCACTTGGAATTGTGCCACAAAGGCATAGTGACACTGAGGAAGAGTATATCTCAAAGGTGGGCAACGATGAAGATATATTACCCAAACCTCTGGATGATAAAACATTAGAGCCCCCTGACTGGGAAAGGGACTCCACTTCCATCTACAACGATAATGAACAAGAGGAAATAAGTAAAAATCTTGATGAGCTACATGAGCTGCAAGGAGAGGAAGACCAAAGCAAGGATTTCTTGGTGGCTGCCTATAAAGGTGATAGACCTTCCTAACTATAGGTTGCAACCGGGAGTCTTTCTGCCCTGTCCATTGCTTATCCTCCTCCACACTTCAAGAGTTACAACAAGACAGATGCATCCATGTCATATTTTTATGATATGAAGCATTTAAACAAATTGAGATCAACATGAGGGAAGGGTATGTGCAGGATCATGATGGGCCAAAAAGTGGCAATATGATGGGTACGTGTAGGGGTATGTGGTTGATGACTTTTTTTTAACCCAAAATTGATGAAATGAAAATAGTTTTTAAAGGAGATTCTAAGCTTTCCACCAATATAAATTATGCTTTAGTTTGAATTTAATAAATAATTATTATTCATTTTCTATTTGAATTATGACTAAAGTCTTGATTGATAGGCTGATTGAAAAACATCTATAGCTTTCAAAGGGTATCACATTTTTTGAATCTAGTACATCTGTCACATTCTATGCTTCCATACTAGGGATTTTTTTTTTAAATTGAATTTCATGAAGTTTTGACCAAGTTAAGGTGGTCGGACACAAAGTTTTTATAATTTTTTAAGTTGTAATAAAAAATCATAATTAATTATTTACTTGGAAAAAAATTACAAAAATATGCATCACATCCAGACATGAGTGCTCTAATTATATCTAAAATCTTATAAAAAAATATTAACATTTTATTGTGGTTAGGGTGGTTAGACAGACACCTACTTCTTATTTTTTACTTGAAATTTAAGTACTACTACATTAAAATTTCAAATTTTCACCAAATAGCTTTTTTTTTTTTTTAAAAAGACCTAGTAGTTTATAAACTACATTCAATTTACTACAGATTCTATTCTTGCATATTTTTGAAATAATATAGATAACTTATTCAAATTTTTATGTCAAGCTGCCTAACTCTGATTTTTCTAAATTTTTTGCCACTTAAGGGCCTATTTTTTCCATGATGATCCTGCACATACTCGGAAATGAGATGAGGCAATGTGCTTCCTATTAAGGATAGCAAACCAGTGAATCCATGGATTATAGAGGATCAACGAGATGAAGTGTATCTCCTTGAAGAACAGTCAGTGGAGGTTGCAGAGCCCAGTGAGGGCTTGGAAGAGGTTTTTGTTGATTTGTTTTCTAAACCTTATGCAAACCTGAGATCAGGTAGAATGTTCCTTGAATTCAAAGATTTTCATTCCTTACAGTGTCTACTGCCTGATTCATTTGATTGTGATCTGCAGGTCTATAATGCAAATGGTATGCTTCCCCACTAGTCGTGTCCTCTGAAAGTAGATGATGCATCATCTGATCATGCCCCACCTGCTCCAGATTATCAAATACTACTCCCATCATATGACGATATCCACATTTTATTTTTCCCTGCTCTTATGAACGATAATGTTTATCATTTCAATTATGGGAACAAGGGGAGATGGACTTTTTTGTGGATTGACCATGGGTTTCACGAGCCACCTCAACTACTGATCCTTCTTGAATATGTTATTGAATTAGTATGTAGCAATATTTAAGGCTTTATTTTTCTGAATACAAGGATAAATTTGCATGGCTTAGAGTTGTAACAATCACTCATTTGCTTGTGTGTGCATTATGAAATCTTACCAGTGTGAGTGTCAGTCCGCTTTGTTTGAACTTGGTTCATTTTGAGTCTCTTTGTATATAGCTCGGTTTGAGTAGTATAGGTTTCTTTGTACATAGCTCATTTTATTGCTTTCATTAGGATAGATGGTTTGTTGTAGGTTAGTTTGCTTTAGAGTAGTTTCCTTGATGTCTTGCCTTCCCGCTTTGGTTAGTATAGGTGTCTGCCTTAGATTAGTTTGCTTTATATTTCCTTTCGCTTGCTTCCACTTTGCTGCTTTGCTTAGGGTCTCTTTGTTTCCTATTGGGCATGTTTGCGAGCGCAACCACCTTTTATCACCTGGGAGATTTTCTAAGTATTTCTTCAAAAAAATCTAATCAAGTTTTCAGAGTGCATGGTGAAGGTCTTCTATTCTAGTGTCAAGTGATCTGGATGTTTGATTTGAAGAGGATGAGTCATTGCTTTAATTTGATTCTGATGTATTCTAAAATCTTATATCTCCTGCACACTTTAAGAATCATGAGGTCGTTGTAGGTCCTTTTACAAAGTCTAGTTAAGTGAAAAATCTAAAAAATTTCTTTAGTGCCACTATGATTCTCAGCCTTGAGTGTGAGCTTCATCACTTGTGGGTTGAAATGAAAATAATTGAAAGGAGAGAAAAATCAAAAGAAAATAAAAAATAATAAAAATAAGAATAATGAAATTCAACTTTCAGGAGGTTTCGAATAACTCTACCGAGGCTATGAATGCCCGGTCGGCAATAGAGCAATGTTCGGGAGAATCACAGCGACAACCTCGTCAAGGCTATGGATGTCTGACTGGAAGTGAGGCAATATCCCAGATGCTTTTGGAGTTAGAATAAACTACATAGCTTAACTTGATGGAGCTTAGGTTCCTATAGTGGCTTAAGGAGGGAAATTAATGCATATGCACACACTTGGATTTTTAGTATATAGATGGTTGGGTTGACTAATTGTTTTGATCCTTTGTTCAAGTGTGTGGTTTATTTGTTCTAGCGTGAAGATCGGAACCAGAGATTTTGGGTTCGTGATTCCAATATTTCATCAAAATTCTCTAGAGCATTTCCCCTAGCGAGTCACCATTTGTTGTGCATTTTTTGCACATACGCCCAACCAAAGGCAGGGACCCCCTTTTCTTACACTCCCGACAGGTCATTGTTACTCCTGACGAGTGATTTTTGCTCCTGCCCCACTTTCCGTGCCCCTATCCTTGAGTCCAAATTGGTCACATGCCTTGAAATGATCAAACACCCCTTGACCAAATTCACCTACCTGAATTTCACTAAGCCTTTTTCCTTTGCGGAAGTATACCTATAGGTTTCCCTTAGCTTTCTGCCCTGGCATCCTTCGAGCTTGGCAGACCCGCATTTTTCGGTCTCCATTTGCGGACTATCATCATCGCTCCGCCTCTAGGTAGCAACCAAACCCAAGCATCCACCCACATGGTAGATCTTGCATCCGCCCTCGCCACCTACATCTTGGCAAACGTCTGATTTAACTCAAGTATCCAGAAATCCACCAACTTCCCTACCAACCGTACTGTAATTGAATGTGTGTCATTAATGTCATTTTTCCTATAAGTAGAAGTGTCAAACCCCTCATTTTCACCCAAGGCATTTGAAGTTGAGAAAAGAAAATGGAGTCCCATTTTGCACAAAAATTCCCATCAAAAGTAGTAAAATTTTCTAAGTTTGGGTTGCCTTGCAGGTTCGCCCCTGTAGGCAGTCATCCCCACATTATTGTTTGATCAACGACATTGCACCTATGCCATTTCATTATGTAGACCCTGCGTGCAACATTTCCCCAGTGACAAAACTCTAAGTTCACTAGCAAATCTATGGGTCAAATAATCTCTCCGGGCTTGCCTTTACGGACATCCACTTGCGAGAAGCTGTTACCACAACGTCGTTCCATAGCAGCAAAACCTCGTTGCTTCCTCACTACGTGGGACCAAAATCCACCAACGCATCAACTCAAGGGTGTGCAAGGACGGGCTTTGAAGCAACTCTTGTCGGCAGGTCCGCACATGTGGGTCATTGTCGTCGGAACACCGCCTTCACAAGGCCACTCCTTAGTGGCAAAATTCAATGACATGCTGATGGCATTCATGTCCAATGTCCCTGCTAACAGAGTGAATCCATAGCTAATCCAAATTTATTCATTTCGTCATAACAATGATATGCTAGTCATATGTGAGTTGTCCCACCATGAGAAGTGTAATGGCACGCTCAATGTAAGAAATGATGCTTGTGGATATGATCTTTACTAAGGAAAAAATTGATTGGGTATGAGGTTGCGTAGACAGTCATGTTAAATCACATTGCGGGTTGTTTCATGGTAGGAGCCGTGTTACTCCCAGCAGCTCCCTAACGGTGCTCTGATATTGGCTACCTGCACCCAGCTCCCTACACACCCTTCCTGCAGCGGATATTATGGCTGTGGAGGCCACTATTATCTCTATCATTTTACTACGGCGAACTTACCTCGGCTTCCCGCACTGCCTTTTCCACCCACAGTCCTTGCGGACCTTCACTAGGTAGAGGTCGTTGTTCACCTCGATGCTATTTTATTTCCTTCTTTGGTGGCACCTCTGCATCTTTCACCCGCGTGTACAGCCTAAGGCCTCTTGGTTTCAACAAAACTTGTGAACCATGTTTTAATTTCCTGTGATGATTAAACAAACTCATGGAATGACCAAGGTTGTGGCACCTGCAAAAACTTAGAATGGTCTTTAGCATATTCTTGATGGGTGCAAATTCTATTTTAAGAATAAGATCATTTTACGTGGCTCTTGGGAATCATCATTTTTCCAAAACTAATCATTATTTGAGCGTTGTTATGTGCCCCTGGTTATGTTTTTGAAATGCTATCAATCATCAAGTGTAGTGATGTTGGCACTACCTCAAGGATACTTGTAAAGTGCAAGGTGACTGCTACAGAAACTTTGATGAGCAACAAACAACAAAATTAGGCCTCGGGGTTATGAATTGGCCCATATCGTATCAAGGGCACTAAGGTTTATGCCACGGGGGGGCGGGGGGTGGTGTATTTTGTGTGGTGTCTGCATCAGGCAGCTTCAGGCTCGGCCTCTTGTTGGTGGTGCTCACTAGATCTAACACAATTATTTAGTTGGAAAAGTGAGCATTCATTGTGTATGGGATACTAATGAGTTCACGACGGATGGTCATTTGGTTGTGTGGGTTCTGCATCTTCGCAGGCCGCTGGTCTTCTCGCCATTGATACTGTGGCTTTACCATAGCATCCTCCTGTGGGGTGTCACCCACACCTCTGCTCGGAACGACATTCATGGACAGTATTTTTGCATCATCATTTCAAGGGGAATCGAGGATTGTTGGAAATCTCAGGCTGATTATTATGAGGCCATACCTCATTTTGAAGATATCAATGGTGAGAAAATGGGGCAGTTCGGAGAATCTATTCAATTTGTGTGATTCTCCTACAATCTATGATTTGATTATATTCAACAATGCTGCATACAATCTCGATATACCACAAGGAAGTGTCCCCAAAATAAACTGGTCTATTTTGATTGGTGTATGACTTCTCTGAATCACAAATGACTTTTGGCAATGTGTAATGAGGGCGATCCATCGTGCTTGTATGGATGCGGCTCGCATGGGATAGTTATTCTTGTGTGCCAGTCCGAGCATTCTTGCAATAACATTGGGGTAGTTGCTAAATCCCTACATGCTGGGAATTGTTGAAGAGCATACGGGCACGACAATATTAAGCACTTGCAGCGTGTAAACTTCTACATGGATGGGATATAAACAAATAAGAGCACGAATTTTACTTTCATTTAAGCAATCTCACCATCTGCAAATCACTGTCGAGTTAGAGAGGTGCCTAGAAATCATTTTGAATCTACTCCAAATATCTCTTGAATGCTCATATTAGCGAGATCGACGATAGGTCTATGATGTAGAGAATACTCACTATCCTACCGTCACCTTTCGAGTCCAAGGATCCTTATGGAAAATGATCCATTGATACTTCATTTAAATCCTTATCACCCGGTCTTGCCCAATGTTCGACGGACGTGCCATGAGTGGCATCAGTTTTTCAACATATGTAGGGGCACTATTTCTGTGGTCCCTTGTAGGTCATATCGACTTGGTCAAGCACTTCGATGTCGTGACATTTTCATTCTTATGGTTGTTATCACCTGAAATTGCACACTATTGAACCTGATGTTCAACACCTTAGTGTAACATAGGAAGACCTCCAAAGTTGTGGTTCACTTGTAGACAGAGGTCAACCTATGGAGAAGGATAGCTTCCTTTGGTATCACCTAAACTACTGATTCTGTAAAGGGAAAGGGAGAAGGAGTGCATAAAACTAAAACTAAACCCTATGGTGATACACCGAACTGATAAGAGCAATGGAATTCTTAGGTTACACTTGAAAATTGACAATGAACATAAGATTACACATCAAATTCTGTAAGCTTGGCATTAATGTTTCACAAACAGGTTTGATTCAGACATTTTTTTTGAAAAGGAAAAGATTTTCATAGATTAGAATCCATGTGTGATTATGTGAACACAATTTGTGATTTGTATAATGATACTTTTGCAAAGGAAGGCATGAAAACAATAGATAAAGTTATAAGGGAATAGAATAAATTCACAAAATAAACTAATCATGAACCTGAAATGCACAACACTTTGCAAGAACTAGATGGTAATCTGAAACATCAACAGTGACCAAGGTAAACTTTGTATACTATGCTCCAAAATGAGTTACAAAAGTTTGCTAATTTGAGAAAGGACTGCAAAAGTCATAGACTTTCAAAAAGCATAAGGAGAACTACTTTACAAAGAGGTGAAAATTCCCTATTTACCGAAAAGTGTTGGCCCCAAGGGCTTACAAAAATATCAGCCTCCAGAAAAAATCTGCCCCTAGATCTTTTATTGAAGTTAATGCTGCATTCAAGTGTATCCCTGCTGTCCATGTCGGTGTGAAGGATTTCCCTCAGGAGAAGCTTTTAGATCTCATGTAATACTTGTAATTACTTTTGGCCTCCGTGTCCATCCTCGAACCTCCTTGAAGGGCCACTTTGAATGCTCTAAAGCATTAACATTAATTTTGATCCCCCTCTGCCAATAGCGATCCCAGCTGTCATTGTGACTCACAGTTTCTTCTTCCCCTCTTCCTGATTCTCGCTTCAAATATTTCTTCAAGTTGATCCCCCTCTAGAAGCATCATTAGATATTCCATGTTGTCAGACCTCCACACCATTGTTTCGCTAAGCTACTCCATCACTTTTGACCTCAGAGCAGATCCATGTTGCTTACATTATGTTGATCTTCTTTTCAGGGGGGGTCAATTAGTCAAATGGACAGTAGTTCGCCATTAGCTCCTTCTAATTGGGTGAACACACTCCACATAAGATTCATGGGTGGTCAAAGGTGGCTTCATCAGAATCGCATGTCAGTGAGACACTAATTGTTTCTCTCTTATGCGAGTACACCTCATAGCAGCTATCAGCCTAACACGTGACGGTTGGAAAGAGTTCATAGCAAGTGGCCAGAGTCCTATCAATATCCATAGTGGTCGCCAAGACAATCGCTATCGATCAGAGGTCATAGCGAGTTCCCATCGGTCACATCAATATCCCTTTTCTATTGGAAAATCCATCGCTATCGGTAAGACTCCCCATCGTCGGCAAGACCTCCTGTCGAATGCAAGCTCTCAGCAATGAGTCCTACCATAGCCACCTCATACTTTGGCGAGACACCATTGGGTCAGCCAGACATTATGCTGAAGGCAAGATCCTTCGGCGAGCTCATTTCATCTAGGCAAGACCCTGTCGGATCAGCAAGATTTCATGTCGAAGCTACCATGTTTTAGCGAGGGCTTATTTCAGTCGGGGAGACATCGCTCGGTCAGTGAGACCTTTCGCTGAGTTCCTTTCCTTCGCTGAGACCTCCTCTCCTATCACCAATACTTCTTCTTATCAACCAGACCCCTCGCCGAAGCCATATTTTTCCCCTCGCTGATGGCCTTGCGAACAACTGTCGATGAGACTTTCGTCTTTCGGCAGGACCTCTTCCCGATGCCGGCCACTTCGGCGAGACCACCAACAGTCACTAGGACTTCATGCCAAAGCCTTCATCTCTTGGCGAGCTCGAACCTTCTTTCGGGGAGACCACCACATGTCAACGAGACATCTTGGCGAGCCCAAAACCTTTCAGCGAGACCTTTATTTATCAGCCAAACCTTATGCCAACACCAATATTACACCGAGAGTCCCATTCTTTTGGTGAGGCTGCGGTTGATTGGCAAGAAATTACGCCGAACACAAATGTCTTGGTGACCAATTGAGCCTGTAAGTAAAAATCGAGCAACATTTCTAGCGACCTTTGCTAGATTTTTGCCTACTAAACCTGGAAACTAGTATCCAAAACTTGTCCATTGGGCTCGGAGTCACTTAGTAGAAACCTCAAAACAGACCGAGAGCAGTTCGCACATGGCTGCAACTCACTTGAGACTCATGAAGCAGATCAGGACACTGGAAACTTGTTGAAACTGAAGTGAAATTATTTACTGAGCTGGAACAACACTTAGGGAATGAAACAACAATTAAACTAATGTGCAGAAGCACTTATTGAAAGCATAAAACCTAAACTAATATGTACAATGATAAATCATACCTCAAAACAACGTTTGAGGTGAATCCCGTTAACTAGGATTGGTAACCTTTCTCCATCCATGTTTGATAACTGGAATGCATTATGCTCTTTACATTCAGTAACAATAAAAGGACCTACCCAGAAATGGTCAAATTTTGTATGTTTACCTGGACCACTCTTTAGCACATCCCACTTGAGGACAACATCCCCTTCTTTGAAAACTTTGGCCGTAGCTTTTTTATCAAATGTTTTCTTCGTTTGAAGCTAATGATACTCCAAAGTTTTCATTGCCTTGTCTCTTGATTCTTTGAGCTCCATGAGCTCTTCATATCTCACGAACATTGGGTCCTGCTCTTCATACATCTCCAACTGGTGAACAATGTCTAGAGCTGGAAGCTCTACAGATAGAGGTAATCTAGCCTCTTTACCATAAACGAGGACATATGTAGAATTACCAATTGATCTCTTAGGGGTTATTTATCTACCCAAAGTGCAGATTTCAATGTGGTATGCCAAATTCTTTAATTCTCCTCCATAGTCCTCTTAATGATTTTGATCAAGTTTTTATTTGTACTTTCAGCTAATCCATTACCCTATGGGTAATAATTGGAGGAAGTATTCAAATGAATTTCGTGTTTAACAGCCCAATCTGTGACTCTTAATCCAACAAATGCTAGAGCATTATCTGAAATGATGGAGTCAGGAACTCCAAATCTGGTGATTATATCTTCATAAAAATTGAAAACTAAAGATTCATTTGCTTCTTTCAAAGTTGTTTCCTCTGTCCATTATGTGAAATAGTCTGTAGCAGTAAGAACCCACTTGTAACCAGCACTAGATGGTGGATTAATTGGTCCAATAAAGTTAATGCCCCATCTCATGAAGGGCTGCTCTACTTGAATTGGATGTAAAGGCATAGCAGGCAGATTTTCCTTTCCTGCAAACAAAGCACATTTCATACACTTCCTTGACCATGCATATGAATCTTTGAACAATCTGGGCCAGTAGTAACCAACTCTCATAATTTTCCATGCGGTTGTCCTTGGAGCAAAGTGAACTCCTGAAACTCCATAATGAAATTCATGAAGTACCTTTTCTGTTTGATCAGTATCAATACACCTTAACAAGACACCATTCAGATCTTTCCTAAAAAGAATATTATCGATGAGGACATAAGGAATTGATTGCAATCTGAAGTATCTTCATTTTGTTCTATCTTGACCTAGTGGACATTCACTAGTACGAAGAAAGTGGGTCATTTCTTGAACCCAACTTGTTGTTAATGCAGGTGCGGTGCCTTGAACATTTTGAGGTTGATCATTATTAGCTAAAACAACACCAATTTCTAATTCATGTGCATCTTTAGATTTGGAGGCAAGTTTGGTGCAGGAGTACCTTGACACAATTATGCCTCCTTGTGGAAATTTAGGAATTTGATTCAATTTTTTTGTTCTTACCTTGTATTAAGGTTATTTGAGTCATTTATCATTTATTTTAGGAGTTAATTTAAGAAAATGTTAAAATATGTCAATGTATCCAAAAGTTGTCAACACAAAAGTTCAAAATTGCAAAAAATGTAAAAAGTTGCATTAAGCAACAATTAATTGTTAAGAGGTCATTAGAAATTAATCTAGTAGGAAGTTTAAAATAATTAGAAACTGATGTAAATTCCTTCAAAAAGGATTTTGAA
Source organism: Sequoia sempervirens (assembly GCA_007258455.2). Lineage (NCBI taxonomy): Eukaryota > Viridiplantae > Streptophyta > Pinopsida > Cupressales > Cupressaceae > Sequoia > Sequoia sempervirens. The sequence continues at coordinate 168,248,752 of VDFB02086081.1, read as the reverse complement.
CTCCTTTTGTGGTCGTTGGTGATTGATACCTTTAAGAAAATAATGAAAAAACTTTGTTTTTATGCACATTTTCCAGAAATTTGACTGTTTCAGGCTTTTGTACGGGCTTGTACAGATTTTTAATGGTTCAAAACTGGTTGTAAGTTGAATATAAATCAATCACCTTCCTTTTCAAATTTATTTCATGCATTTTAGTTAAAATTTGTGGAAGATACAATCATTTTTCTCAAAACTGTCCAAATCTTGATCTAGGGTAACAATTTTTAGTAAAATTCGTGTTTCTCAAAATTTAATTGTTGTATTTTGCTAAAAATTGGAGAAAATGTCTATAATGATATCCTCTAAAGACTCACTAGAGATATTGGATTAATTTTTTGATTTGTGAAAGTTATAAGTGACTGTTTGCATGCATATGTGGTTATTTCGACCTAATTTGTAGCAAAGAAGTCTAGACAGCAAGCCTGTGTTCCAAAACAAGTATACCTAAAAATGAGATATGTTTTTAATGGCCAAAATGGGTACTCAAAAATGTATTTATGTTTTGGAGATTCAATTTGGTTTGAAAGTTACACCCAATTTAGCCATGGTGCTAGGGTTTGAATCTTGGATGCAAGAATTGATAAATCTGACAAAAGATAGTTGTGAGGCAACATATTTGGCTTGAATTTGTCAAATTAAAGATGGTAAAAGAATTTTTAAGGTTCTATAGATATTTGGGAAAAGTAAACATTTGAGTCATGTGATCTTGTGATGAGAAAACAAACAAAGCATGTTTGAGTTTTGTTAATTGGAATTAAGTAAGTTGTTTTCTTCCTCTTTACTCTGCATCAAAGTTGCTCACAAATTCCTCTATCTCTGAATAGTTTTGTGATGTTGATGTTGATGTCAAATTCCATTACTTTTGTGATCCACCCTGATCTTTTCTCACTCAGATCTTTGTTCAACAAAAACTCCTTCACACTCGGGTGTGCAACCAAAATATGAATTTTATTTTTTGAAACTAGAGGCTTAAACTTCTTTAGGCTTCTGATCACAGCGAGAACATGTTTCTCAACAAATGTATATTTCTCTTCATAATCAGCAAGTACTTGACTAAAGAAAGCTATTGGTTGCTCTAAATTATCCCTATTTTTCTGAACCAGTAGAGCAAATATTGAACTAACGCTGCCAAAAGCATACAAAAAGAAGTCTTTAGAGAAATCTGGATTTACCAGTGTTGGAGCTAATGCTAAAGCTTCCTTGATTTCTTCAAAAATACATTTTGCTTCTTTAGTCCAACTGAAAACTGCATTCTTTTTTAGCATGGTAGTCAAGGGCTGTAATAAATTTGTAACATCAAGAATGAATCTTCTTAAAAATTTGATTCTTCCTAAAAATATCTACAATCCTTTCTTGTCATTGGGTAATGGCAGTTCGAGTATAGCCTTAACTCTTTCAGGATCAATGGTAACTCCGTCTTTTGATACTATGTGGCCTAATAGTTTACCTTCATGAACTGCAAAAATACTCTTTATCGGATTGAGAGATATTCCATATTCTCTGCATTTTTCAAAGACTTGCTTGAGATGTGACAAGTGCTCATCTGCATTCTTTGAATATACAGTTATGTCATCTAAGTAAACTAGCAAAATTTTCTGGATTAGACTCTGAAATGCCATATCCATGGCATGCTAAAAGGTGGCACCAGCATTAGATAAACCAAAAGGCATTCTCTTGTAGGCCATAGTGCCCCATTTTGTTGTAAATATTGTTTTATACTGATCCTCTTCTTTGACTAAAATCTAGTTATAACCAGAATACCCATCCAGAAGAGAAAATCTCTCTGAACTGGCAACAACTTGGAGGATTTGTTCCATAGATGGTAAGGGATAATGATATTTCAGAGATGCCCTGTTAAGATCTCTAAAATCCACACATAATCTTATCTCATCACTCTTTTTTCTAACCGGAACCAGATTAGAAACCCAAGATTGTTTAATTAGAAATACAATATCCCCCTCAACTAACTTGGTCATATCTTTGATCATTAAAGGTTCAAGCTTGGGGTTCAATGGTCTTTGTTTTTGTCTAACAGGCTTGGCATCAAGTTCTAACTCAATTGTATGTTGTGCAATATGAGGATCAAACCCTCTTAAATCAAAATATTTCCAAGCAAAAACATCATGATACTCTTGGCATAAAACAATGAAAGCTCTCTTATCTCCAATCGAATAGATTTTTCCTAATTTGATAAGCTTACCTTTAAATATTTCCACTTCTTCATCATGATCTTCTTTCACTTAAATGCCGACTTTGTTCTTCTTAAGCTGGTTATCAGAATTGAATATGGATTCCAAGGTAACTAGCCCTTTGGGAAGTTTATTTGTCTTCAGCTATATCACTTGATCATCATACTGTTGTTTGATCTTTTCTTGGTTCACTACAGAAAATTGATCTTCTTGTAGCAGAAAGGTTAAAATTTGTTCATGGGCGGGTGCACGAAGTTGGTCGCACTTTTGTGGCCAAATGGGAAAAAAATGGAGAAACACATAATAACGCGAGCGCGTTATGTACTTTTATAAGAAAAAAAAAAGTGAAATGTGTATCATTTTCTTTTCA
>VDFB02086081.1:168192202-168238742 GCA_007258455.2 Sequoia sempervirens | reverse complement strand
ATGGTTACAACCAACAGACAAAAAGGAACCAAAAAAAGGTGGGAAATAACACCACCAACAACAACCAGATTAGCATGCAGGCCATCATTTAACATAGTAACCATAGTCTAGCCAGTAATAATAAAAATAGTAAGTTTCTACTAGAAAACTTAAAACTACGTAAACCATTTATCAATTCAGCAGTGTCCCAAGTGGTATTCCACCATAAAATAGCTATTATAAAATAGAAATCCAAGATTATGAAAAAAAAGGACAAAAAAAGGAATGCAGTCATCAAAGTAGCAACAAGAAGCCATTACTTGGCTTTCTTCAGCAGGTCCCCATATTCTCCCATGAGAGAGATGTACTCTCTCTAGTCAAGTCCCTTAGACTTGTCCAACATGTTTAAGACATCTGACTTCCCCTATTTCTTCAGCTTCCTAGTAATTTTGGCTTCTCCAGAAGTAGCTCCAAGCATCGCCCTCCTCGTCAATCTATTAGTTACCTTCATTAGTGTAACTAAGTCCTTTTCCATATTTTCAAACTGAACCTAGTCAAAATTTAGTCTACTCTTCAAGAAATCAGTGCTTGACTCCTCAGTATTAATCTCCATACCAATATTCCCTACATCTTGCACATTCTCAACATCATTCTTTTGTTCCTCAATTTGCTCAATTTGTTCCTCCTCTTCCTCTTCCGTATCCTTATTTGATCCTTCTTCCCCCATATCATAAGTTGAGTCCTCAAAATCCATATCCTTAAAATGATCTTCCTCCTGGGCTTCAAACTCTTCATAATCCAGGTCTTCCTCATCACACATAGTCATTTTTTCTTTGCCTTTTTTGTCCTTTGAGGCAAATTTTTCTAGGTGGGTAGACCTTATACCACCACTTCCTCAGCTCCCTTTCCCCTGTAAAGTCTCCTTCACCTCTTCATTATGCACACCTTCCTCAAAAATATTAATGACATCCCTAGGGTTTATATCTCTTTTAAATTTCTTCGCCTTGGGAATTTCTAGTAGCAAAGGTGTGTTTTCTTTTCTTCAGCGTAGCATTGATGAGCTCTATCTCATAAACTCCTTTTTCCTCACTTTTCTACGACATAAGAGTTAAGGGTTTGGATACATTGGCCATAGGGGACTCACTTTTTGCAATAATTATCACCCTCCTAGCAGCTACTACGGGAGGAGGGGGAGGATTAGGTTCCACAGCAGGAATATCAATAGCAACAGGATTTTCATCAACAGGTTGTTCCTCATTATCCCCTTCAATACCGTTGGGATTATCATTTCTACCGGCCAAAGGGTTACCATGAGAATTTAGAGCCAAAGAATACTTATATAGGGTTAACATCAAACCTTGGTGCAGGGGAGGACTGGCACCCTTCTCAATATTGAGTTGCAAGGAAGACAACAAGTAAAAGGGTAAATTAAATCTCTCCATGCCTAATGTGATTGAGCAGGGGAAAATGGTATGCATGTACCAACATATACCTTCCCTCTAAAGTAAAATACTACATAAAAAATAGGCTAACTAAAGAAAAGGGAGGAGGGAGTTCCAACCTAGCATACCCGTTCTAGAATCTTTTAAGACTCTCCCATTCATGGAGGAATTTGTCAACAAACTTCTAATAGTCAGCCCCACTTTTCTTTGCAACTTTAATCCCTTGATTTTGTAGACCAGATGCTTCAGCTATGAATCTCATCGTGACATTCACTCTCAATTCAAACCGGATCATTACAAACAAGCTAGTTTCAATAAAGCTTCTTGCAACTTCTGTAATGATGACATCATCATTATGCCATGTTCCCATTGCAAATATCCTCTTTTCATTTGAACTAGACATTTTAAAGTGAAAAACATGATTGGATCAACTAGATATTTTTGCAAACTATATTATGTTGATATCAACATCATAATTACTCATCTAAACTGAACCTTAAGCCATGAATTTAACTAGTTCGCTAAGATTTTCCACATTATTGGTTACAAGTGAAATTCTCACTATGAAAGACCTATTTAAACCCATACTAAAACATGAATAAAAGTAATTAATCAACCTTCTTTCAAATTTTGTACATGGGCATCAAAGGGTAATATATGCAAAAATCAATGCCCCAATCAAACCCAATACTTTTAAAATGTTAAAAAGTGGATCTACACTTCTCATTTTAAGTTTGCAAGATAATTTTCCACCTATGCTCTAAATTCTCACCTACTGTCCTCCAATATTGAATGAACTCTAATTCCCTAGACTTTCGTGGATTTAAACATGATTTCTCTCAATATTTTATCACAAGAACCATTTTGAACGTTCAGCTACACACAAAGTATCCATGTAGAAATTCAAGTTGCTAGAAGAAATAAATTTTGAACAAGTAACCATTGGAGAAACATGAGGAAATGATATTGAACGTGTTGTGGAGATAAAGAGAAGAATCATCATATTATTCATATTTTCAACAACTAGATTGGTTTATGTGAACTTAGGTACAAACTTCAAAATATTATGACTTAATTTATTTTTTGTACAATTTCCTCTACAAATTTATAGCTCAAGGATAATTTGATAATGAACATGATAATATTATGAACATGAAGGAAAAATTAGAAAACCTTAGAATGGCATAATCTTGGAAAGTAGAAAAATGTACAGCTAGAAAAATAACTTATCCCAAATGAATTTATAACCTTCATCCCTAAAATTGGTAACATGGTTTTTCATGTGTATTGTAGGATACATGAGTAAGAGCGATACAAAGATGAAGTATGCTTTTAAGCCCAGTTATATAACTACCATCCTAGATCACTCCTACATGGGGGTTTATTTCCAACATAGATTTAGGTCACATACTTTTGGACAACTTCCACAAGAGGATGATTGTTGAATATCCTACCATTTATGCAATCAAAATTGTTTAAAATGGACTAAACATGGCCACAATATTCCTAACTTACCCATGGAATGCCCAAAAATCGAACTCATTTGCATAAGAAACTATGACATAAGTATGAGACAAGTGGTTGTTGGTGGAAGAGTCTTCACAAAATTGAGTATCAAGGGTATTATGAGCACCATTAATATCCCCTATTATCCAAAGGTCACAATTTTTCAAAAGGGAGTAGCAAAGAAAGAATTTAATGATGCATAAATATGTAGAAGGTTAATAACCATGAAATTGATTCAAGCATAGAAAATTCAATATAAAAATGCCTAAAAGTGCTATCTAGGAGTGATTTCCATAATGGGATAGGTGATATTGATATAATTGGGAAAGTCGCCACTTTTAGCTCAACACACAAATTTTATATGACTTCATACTTTATCTATTATTTAGTAGTAAATTCTACCTAAATTGATCCAAGTCCTTAGAGGAAGAATTGCAATTGTATCATTTGCAACTTTATGACCATGCCAGACTAGGTCATGATCCTTTTGGAAGGATGGAGAATTATGTATCCACTTCTATGAAACATGTGTCATTCAGAGAGGAGTTTTTGGAAATTTTCTATAGATTACCATGAAGTAAGGAAAATATCACTTAGAAGGCTCACCATCAAGTAGATGAAAACAATGAATATACATACAATACCCAAACAAGTGAAATATTATGATATCTTTTTGCACACAATCTATGAGATGAAAAAAAAATATACAATGAGACTATCCTAGATCCTAATTGGTCCAAGAAATAAGTTTCTTTGTGAACCGCATTTTTTTGTAGGAGGGTTCTCACTTACACTTCTAGGGTTTTTCACCTAAAAGGAGAAAGGTATCCCACAAAAACTTGGAGGTTCACTAAATACTAATGCTATTATGATTGAAATATGTCTAAATGAAATGTCCTAAATACAAAGAATTGATAAAATATAATGATTATGAATGCAAAACCTAAGAAAAGCAAGTTGTTTGAAAACACAGTGATGTATACAAAATGACCTAGAAATGCAAGTAAACAATAACATAATTAAACAAGATTGAAGAGGTGCACCTAGAAAATGAAGTGTGATTCAGAGAGGCTTTGGAATCCTGTAGAATTTGTTGTTGAAGCCAACTGGGACACTTACGCCAAGTTGGGTGACTTAGTCTTGTTTTGGGGAGATTTTGTTGGAATAGGTTTTTGCCAAATGGGTACTCAGAAATTTAAAAAAAACTTTTCAAGCCTAGCAGTGGGACTAATTCACCATAGATGGTGACTTAGTCCACTTGGGAATCTCAGGAAATTCGGGACAAGAATCTGTAGCTTTCGGTTTTCACTTCCCTTCCTGACACGTGTCTGGTTCAGATTTTGTAGAAAACGGGTTGAAAGAGGTCTCCAAGCTTCAATTAGGGATTTGTTAACTTGAATGACTTTGATGGATTGTTGATCACTTTTTAACACCTTGCTCTTTGAAAAATCTGCATACAAGACCTGCAAAACACACATGCAAAGAGGGGAGAAAGGGTTAAGGGTTAGAGAATAGGGGTTTGCCTTGGTCAAACACTGATTTGGTAATCAAACCCTATAAAATGAAATGAAATAGAAAGAGAATGATGAATGAATAACATGCAATATCACAGACTCACCAAACCCTTGATGTTGAAATCTGAAGATATGCAACAAGATGCTCTAATGGATGCTTGAAAGTGCTTAGAATGCTTGATAATTGCTTGATTATTGCTTGAATGATTTAGTGAATGAATGGGGGTGAAAATGAAAGGAAAAACCCTTTTTATTTGAGTATTTGATTTTCTAAATATTTCCAAAATAACATATCGAGTCAAATTTTATAATAAGAGAATAAAATCACCGTGAAAATTAAAATTATTTTGATTTTTGTGCCATGTTCTTGGTCCCACTAGGTACCAACAAATGGAATTAAAGGAATAACAAGGGTTTAATAGGAATATTCTAAAATGTTGTTTAAGTAAGACCGAAAAGTAATATGGGGTCAGTTTAAATATAAAGTGCTGAATCATTAATACGTTTAAAATGTGAGAGTTTGTTACAACTTTATGTACAATACTTTTGAAATAGGGACTTGCAAGTGATAAAAGTGATTATTTATGAATTATAATGAAGAACTTAGAAAAAGTGTGGAAAGGGTTACAACACTTCACAACACTTACAAGACATCCTAGAATTCTTAATGATTCTCAAGGGTCCAAGACCTAATGTGAATGTGTTGACCATTACAACATTAAATCTAGCAAAACGTCAAAGTTCATGAGAGAGACTTTTAAGTGAGCGTAAAAATGTCCAACTATAATTTTTTTTGGTGACACACTTTGATTGATGAAATAACAAAGAACCTCTTGGATTCCAACACTACATGGTTGAACAACAATGTGTAGGAACTGCAAGCAAGAGGAGCCAACAATAGTGAATAATATATTGTAAAAAGTATAATAAATGCATATGGAGTGAGTACTTAATAAAAATATCACCTAATAAAGAAACAATTGAAGCAACAAAATAAATGGAAAATTGATGAAAGTCACAAAAAAGAGGATGATATATAGGAACCGATGGATTTTGATGATTTCTTAATGAAGAGAAGAAATGTCTAGGAATCTAAATCTAATAAACTAGGAGAAGGAATCAGTGAAGTTATTGTGGATGAGGGAATAATCAGAAAGCATCCCAAAAGTGACAACCCTGTCAACCTAAGGAGTGCTATATACCCATTGATTTATCTATTTTAATAAGGGATACCTATTTCTATCCTCAAGAACAAGTAGCAACATTACTACCATTTCTCAAGAAATCCAAGGGTCTCTTCCTGTTTGAAAGTGTTAGAACAAAAATTTAAAGGAACAAACAAAGATAAAATCAATTTATTCTCTGGTAAAGCCCATACTCAAGGTTCATAACATCCATGTCAAATATAGTAAGACCAGAAGCAATTATTTGGTAGAGTTAGAATAGGACATATATATCAATCCAAAAATAGAGTCTTTATATGCCACTAGAGAAAGAAAAGGAGATCTGGATTAAAAAAGGAGTCACTAAATCCAAATAATTGCAAGGAATCTATAGCATGAAACACAAGACCTTGATTATATGTAACAAGAAACTTCTTCTCCTCAACACATTATGGAGGACGTAAGAAAAGAGGTAGATTAAACTGTTGAGGATTTGGACAAAGACTTTAATTTTGATTTTGACATTTCATTTACTTTTCAAGTGGTTGATAAGTAGGAGGTATTTTCCATAGCTAAAGGGGCTCTATAATGAATGGTTCATAAGGAAAAAAAAAATCTAAAGGTTTTGTAAATGTGGTTGCAAGCTAAGTGGGCTCAACCTTCGGGAAAACTCTGTGGTTAAGCACACTTGAGTTGGAGTAGTACTAGGATGGGTGACCTCTCAGGAAGGCCCGACCCTTCACCTCTGTGAGCATCACCTAGATGCAATGAGTGCTAAGTGGACCATTCATTATCATGAAGGTTCTTGTAAACCACTACTCATGAAACAAGGGTCAATGAATTTGAATTGTAAAAAAAAAACTACAGAGTTGAATTCTGATAGCAATATCACAATTTTCAAGTGGTTCTTTTAAAATTCCTGAAACAATAAAATAAATGAATAAAGAGGATCCCATTTTTGAGGATGTTAAACAACTCAATAAAGGGGTAGATTTTTAAGTTCACATTGAACAAATAACAAAATAACCCAAGGATGTAATCCTTCACTTGTTCATAGTGAAGTACTAACAAAGCTATCTCAAGAATAAGTTGTAGATGATATAGATAATGAAATTGAGCAATCCATAGAATACAATGAAGGCATTGAACTTAATAAGTGGGAAGCAACTAAAGAAGAAAAGGAATAACTTGTAAAAGATTGAACAAATAAAGTCTCTTGAGAAGTAGAAACAAGAAGGATAATTTGAACCCAACACTCTTGCATGGACAACTAATAAAACATGAAGAACAAAGAAGATGAAAATTGTTCCTCTTGACCTAAAGAGTCTAATATATCAAATAGACACACCAAAACCTAGAAGAAAACCTAGAGTGCTGTCTTCTATTGCTAGAAATATAATTGGGTCAAGGATTGCTTAGATTGCAACACTATTTGCAACCAAGATCAAGGTGACATGAACCTTGCTAATTATCAAATTGTTACTATTAATCTAGGGTATTCTTCTAGAGAACAAGGGATTTTTGAGCTAAAGGAGAATGTGGTTGTTGTTGTGGCCAGAATGGAAAAGGAAAAGAAGAACCAAGAGTTAAAAGGACATTTTGTTGATTTTCAATCTTACATTAAGAGAATTGTAGGTCTAGTGTTGTTGATGGATCAACTACCTATAAACCCAGTGCTTCTCTCTCAAGAAGAAGTTTCTTCACTTGATAAAATTAAGTGTATACATGCTACAACTGAAGAATTGATGAAATTAGTAGTGAAAAAGGGGGAAGAGACAAAATTCTATTGAGAGATGTGGTTTTACATTTTAAACCACATCTCTTTCAGACATTTTATTAAACAATTGACCTACCTTGTGTATGTTTCCACATTTTGTATACACATTTACGAGAGCAGTTATAACTATGTAATATAATACACCATTTCTCATTCCTACCACATTTTCCATACATGTCTACCAAAGTATTTTATCAAACATGTTCTCCCCTGGAAGTCTTGCATATCAAAATAGTTGGGGATTTTGTTGAGGACAAATTCACAGTAGAGTTTCCTCAAGAAATATTGGGGGACCTCGTTATTGTTGCATGAAGGATGGTCAAAAACCATCCACCACCTCTGCCAAAAAATGTCTTTTGTCCCTTGGTGGTTGCACCAATGGATAGGAAACCTCTTGCTTGTAAGGTGAAGAGGTTGATTTGTACGTGGGTTAGTGAATAGTTTCACACAAGTCATATTTTTTAATTTTCTAATTTTTTACTTGTTTGTAGGATAGTTTATTTGCATAAAATTCTTTGTACTCTTGCCTCTTATCCACCCAACCACTTAATTGCTTGCTAATTGCATCTACATGTGTTAACATAGCTTGAAGTTAATTTACAGGCATGGTTCTTTCCAAGGTTGAACTTACAGGATCGTTCAACTTCGCATGTAACTCCTCAATTTGTTTTTTGTTGTTTTCAATTTCCTCCATTAAATTTTGTTGAGTTCTAGGAGGACATTGAGGAATTGTTGGAGGAGTTTGTTATTGTGGTTGTTCATCAGGATTTTCTTGGTTTGGTTGTTCATGAGAAGGAGAAGGATTTTGAGGAGGAGAATCAGGTGGATTTTCAACTCCTAAAAATTAAAGAAATTAACATAAAAAATATATTAAATCTACCTATTTAACAACAAATTCACAAAAATAAAAATAAAAGCTTACTCCTTTGAGCTCCCCGTCGACGTGGTGGCATTTTGGTGAAGAATTAGCAAAGATTCGGTGATGAAATTGTCGAATTTGGGGTCTCCACAACACGAACGCACCTTGGAAGGGTTTGCAGGCCTAGAATGGAGGAAATGTGATAGTCCAAAAATGAATCCGATTTGCTTTTTTTTCTTATAACAACTCATAACGTACTCGCATTATAACACGAGCACGCTATAGGCTCAGAGTGACTAAGCCTTAGGCTCAGTCACACCAAACCATAACGTGAGCGCGTTATGGCTTTTCAATTCTTTGTTAAAAAGTTGGCCACTTTTTGGCCCCCCAACTTTTGCACTCACCCAATAGTGATGAATGGTAATAAGATGTGTGAATTTTAAGGATGTTCATTCCTGTTACTACCAATCACCAACAAAGAGGTGACCTTCTCTAATGTAGAAGAGTGCTAACTCCCATTAGTAAAAAAATATTATTTTTCTAAGATTTTTGTGATGAATATTCTTTTCCAGGTGAGCTTTGTGCCATTAGGTTTAAGGTGAAAAAGAGGTTACTTCAATTAAAAAAATTAATCAACTAAAAAATGTATCATTTTTCCAACACCTAATGCAAATGGGGGCTCTATGACTGAGGCCAAAGCATAAAACCTTGGTTCTAATTATAATGCTAAGCCTTTTGGACATGGCTAAGAAAATTATCACGCCTCAAAAGGAATGTATTTTAGGGGTTCCTCTATGTATGATACCATGCCATGATATCAATGATCTCCATTTGCATCCATTTTTCTTTATTCACAGTATGATATTTTTCCCACTCAAGCCTCTCCCATGAGGCTTCTTTAAGGAATTATCATAGCCCACATTGTGATCTAGAAGGCATAAAGTATATGCTATAAAAATATTCATATAGGTTTGGACTATGTGGATATGTCCTTACACTCTTTCCTTAAATATTTTTTGTTGTGAATATCTTCATAGCTTGAAAATCCACCTCAAGAAGGTATATAGTGTAGGATCCCTAACAAAGGTTTGCAAATATTTTAACATTCTCTAATTGCAGGAGATTAAAATTTATAATTTTTTTTATTCAATTGTTTATCATGTCATGTAGAAAGCTATAATATTTTCCTACATAGTAAATATCAGTAAACACTTGAAGGAGTGGTTGATTTTGTCACTCAAAGTTTAACTATATTTTATTGGTAATGTCTATGTGACCCTTCTAAAAGAATGTTCTTGGCTCTTTTAAATATTAAAATATGATCTTTTGTTGTAATTACTCTATGTAAGTAATGTGTAGTCGAACACTCTCAACTATTGGGTAGCTTTTTTATGCCTTTCCAAATGTGATTTTGCTTTTGTGTGGTGACTTGTGGCTGGTTTTGCATTTTATGCTATTAGCTAGCTTTCATTTTTTGAGGAAAACTAAAGAATGTGAGGCATGGTTTTATATGCACAATAAATAGGTTCTTTGTGCCCTTAATATTGGTTTCCAAAAAAACCTTTGGTGTGATTTAGGTTTTCAAACCCCTATAGTTCATTTGAACATGTAATTAAGATAACTAATAGAGCTATGATGTTCTCAATGTTTCTTCTTTGTTGTGAGTTGCTATTCAATTCCAATGGAGACTTTAAAACGTAAAATAAAATAAAATATCGATATACATTACAAATAATTACAAATTATTAATATATACTACAAGTCAATTAATCCATTTACACATTTATAAGTCAACTAGAAATTATTTAAATATTAATACATATTAGAAGGTAACATATGCAAACAAGAATTGAGAGAAAAACTTCTAATGTGTAATAGTGATTTTTTTTAGAAAAAGCTTGATCATGATATAAATTAATAGCATTTTGTTTTCACAGTCCATAATAGTTGGTTTCAAGACTTTTGGATAAACTGTGTGCATTTTTTTACATCGATGTTTCAGATCATACTCCATGATCCATCATCAGGATGAATGACAGAAAGAGAGAATTGAAAGATGATAAGCAGACTTGGATATAAATAGGAGAGGGGTGAGAGGGTAGGGAAACACAAAACCCAAAAAGCTATTAAGTATTAAAATAAAAAGGTCAAAAAGGTTATAAAACACAACATCAAACCCAAAAGGAAAGATTCAACATATTATAAGGATCACAAAAATGCAACAAGTTGATGAAGGAAAGTGACAGGAGTAACTTTAGAAATCAAAACAAAAGAATGAAAATAATATGTTAAATAGAAGACAATAGAAAGAGAAAAGAAGTAAACACATGAGAAATGAGATAAGAAGGCGGAATAAAATTGAGAAAGATGTAATAACAAGTGAGATTAAAAAGGCCAAGAAAATAGGACAAAAATAAAAATAAAAATAATAAGAGATAAATAATATAAATAAAATAGACAAAAACAAAAGAAATTAGTGATCAAAAGAAAGAAATATAATAAATATTAAGATAAAGAGAAGGCAATAAACACACAATGAATGTAAGAGGTAAAGAAAACAAAATTGAAAATGAAATGTGATAAAGATTAATAAAAGAGGAAGGAATAGAACACGAAAAATTAAATTAAATTAAAAAGAGAGAGAAGAATGCAACAATTAAAAGAAGTTGACACAAAATGGAAGAAACAAGTGAAAAAAGTGAAACAAGAGAGACTATAAAAGCCAAGAAATAAGACAAAAAATAAAAATAAAAGTAATAAGAGAAAACAATAATAAAAATAAATAAAAGAACTAAGCAAGCACAAGAAAGAAATTAATATGATAAATATTAAGATGAATAAAAGAAAGAAAAGTAAAAAACACACAAGAAATATAAGCAATAAAGAAACCAGATATAATAAAAGTTATAAAACACTACATCAAGCCTAGAAGAAATCAAATTATTATAAAGATGACAAAGAAATCCAACAAGTTGATGATTGGAAAGTGATAAGAGTAATCTTTAAAATAAAACAAAAGAATTATCAAAATAAAAAATGAAATGAATATATTGAATAGGAGACAATTGAAAGAGAGAAGAAATAAACACTTAAGAAAGATATGAGAGACCAAGACGGAATAAATTGAAAAAATGTAATAATAAGTGAGATTGTAAAAGCCGAGAAAATAAGACCAAAAAATAATAATAATAATAATAATAAGAGATAAAAAATATATAAATAAATAAAATAGAAAAAACAAAAGAAATAAGCGAACAAAAGAAAGAATATAATACATATTAAGGTAAATGAAAGAAAAAAACAAAAAACCCGCAATAAGTATGAGAGATAATGAAACAAAGTGAAATGAAATAAATACTAGGATTAATGAAAGAGGAAAGTATAGAACATGAAAAATTAAATTAAGTTAAAAATTAAGATAAGAAAGATGAAGTAATTAAAAAGGGGAGAGAAAAGAATGCAACCAAATGAGAGAAGTTGACAAAATAAAAAATAAAAAAAATGAGAGAATAAAAATAATCAAGAGAGATTAATAAGCCAAGAAAATAAGACAAAAATAATAAAAGTAATACCAAGAGATAACAATAATCAAACAATAAAAGAACTTAGCAAGAAAAAGAAAGAAATTAATATAATAAAAGAGAAAAGCAATAAGCACGCAAAAAATAAGAAACAAAGTGACAAAATTGAAGATGAAATGAAATAAAGATTAGGATTGAAGAAAGGGAAAAGTAGAGGACACTAAAAGGATAAAATTAAATTACAAATTAAGATAAGAAAGATGAGGTAATTCAAAAAGAGAGAAGAATGCAACAATTAAAAGAAGTTGACAAAAAATCAAAATAATCAAAGAAGGAAACACTCTGCTTCTCAATCAAATTGAAATAACAAGAACACTAGCAAAAGATAGGACAATAACTTGAGGGAAAGGGAAGGGAGAAGGGAGGGAAAGGCGGAGGATCAAGATTGATTGGGAGAGAGAACATTGAGATTGTTTAATAAGGGTTTCCAGGAGAAACTTAGAGTCCATCCTCCATCTCGGTTGAGGTTGCAAGGATGTTTGTTGATTTCAATGGCTTCTTTAAGTTTTCTCTTAAAGAAGTTATCTTCATTGAAAAGGATTTTGGTGCTTTCTAAGGAAATGTGATGCTTAGTCTTGGATGAGTGTTCAGCTAAAGCTGATTTCAGGATGCGTTCGTGCCTTATGTCAGCACAATGTTCTTTGATTCTTGTGTTGATGGAACGACCCGTTTCCCCGATGTAAGGATGCCACATGATATAAATTCTCTAACAAATATACTTTTACCCGTAAGTCTTGAAACCAATGATATAAATTCTCTAACAAATATACTTTTACTATCGCCTATTAATTTGTATGTAAATATCTAAAAATTTGAAATACCAAATACTTTTACTATTAATTATAATATGCATGTAAATAGAAATCTTTTCTTAAAGAAATTTTGATATAAACATAGATTTATAAAAGAGAACTTGAATATAATATTTTAAAATAAGAAAATCTTTAGATAAATATAGATTACATCCATAGACGAAGATTTAATGCAACATAATAAGGAAATCTTATTATTGTTGGAATACTAAAGAGATAAGGAGAGGAGCCGATGGTGGGTAGGGTAACTTTGAGCGAGGGGTCCACGCATGAGCGTCCAAGTCTTTTTTTGTCACGCCTCTGTCAGCTTACTTTTGTGGCTAAAATTGGCATGTTTATCAATGTTTTTGGACCATTTTTCAAAAACCACAAAAAAAAGCCAAAAAAAGTCATGGACCGATAGTGGGTCACTAAGTCATGTAATCTTGGTATGCTGATGTGGCATTACATGATTGGTCAGTTTGTGTATTTTTTTAAATTAAAGTGATTTGCAGTTGAATATTAAGTATAAATTTATTGACACTTTTATTGCCCAAAAATGGACCCCGGACTGTCCAAAACTATACCCACTATAGACTCCTCTCCATTACTGATGTTTGAAACTTTGATAGACTCCTCTCCCTTACTGATGTTTGAAACTTTGACAGACATGAGCTGCTACATTCTTGAGTTCAGACCTCGTGCGAGATACATATCATTTGTACCATATTCTTTCAATCAACGAGCTTTTCAAATGTAGATTTAGGATTCGATTTAACAAATGTTGAAATAAATGGGTACCAAAAAATGAGCGAAGCTCTCTTAAAGACAGGCGTCCTTTTTTCCGACCGGTGTTTGGTAAGAAGGGTTTTCAAGCAATAAGGTTCGTGTTCAACAAAAAACTCAAAGACACTCATTTGTTTAATACCTAACTGAAAATGATGCTAACTCTTTTTCTGCTGATGGACAGATTATATTATATGTCCTGTGACAAAGATACCATGATGCCAACTCTTTTTCACTTTCATTTCCCCAAGACAATTTACTTTTCCAGCGTGTATGCCCAGCAAGCAACAAAGGAGGCAAAAAGCAAAACATTGAATTACATTAAATTCAATTACTTTTCCACGTAGAATAAGATTTGGGGCAGATTTAGCAATTAATTATGGGCAAAGATTGTCATGATGCAGTGAATATGAAGTGTGAATAAAATGGAGGCAGCAGAAAAGAAAAGAAGTTTCACACGTATGGAGGAGTGGAGAAGACAAATAGACGGCAGGAGTATTAAATGCTGTACATGGATTAATTTCCAACTTGCTGCTTATGCAGGTCCTGACCGTGGATGGAATGGTAGATTAACCATGGGGAGATTCCATGAGAGTTAAAAACCCTGTCCTTTTCATAATTTAATTTCGTACATGCAGGGCTCATTATCTGCCCATACCTCATTTTAATCTTCTCATTTGGTGCAGATAAGGAGGTTGCAGGTTTTAGTTTATATCTGCCATTTGTGTGTGAATGAAAGCTTTTCTTTGCTTTTGTTGCATTTAGTGAAACCCATTCTGTTAAACAATTTGCGTGCCTTGTCTAAGCTTCCACATCTTGCATGCATGATGCTTGTCAAACAGAGTAGAGATCTTGGATAAAGCATAATTACCAGAAAAGATTTTCGGATTTAGTTTGTACCAGTCAATTTACATTTGAGTGTCAGATTCTGAAACCTTTTCAATAAATCTATTGTGTGCATGTCCTGTCATTATAGCCGTCCTTGTGAGCTTTCTTCTTTGTGACAATCTATGAAATCTGAGTATGCGCCTTGTTCCAATTCACCTTTGCATGAATGTCAAAATTATGTCAAAATTTCTTCATCCTTTAGACTTTGATGCATGGATTTACAGGTTCCAAAATCTTGTTTTATGAAATCTGAGTAGAGTTATCAATGGCATGTGAAGACTGCACCCACAAATGTTTGTGTATTCATTCATCTTTGGTTTTGAGTTCTGATGGAGCTTCATTTTACAAGGTCATGGCAGGGGACTACTCCTCTCAATTGGTGAGTGAGGATCTTTAATTAATAAATGTCTTCTTGTTCTTTACACTTGTAACTCAATAATTTAACAACCATGATATAATGCAGTCCAGTGTTCTGTTTAGGATTCAATTAAATTCAACTTCACTGGATGCAGGAAATCCCTGCCGAGTTTGCAGGCAAAATGAATTTTATGTCTTGTAAATATGCAATTCTTACGGGGCCAAGTGGTCACTTATGGCATGTAGAATTCTGTTGTACTGATGTTTCTGCATCTTTTAGAGATGGATGGCAGAGTTTTGTTTCTGACAATCGTATAAAAGCAAAAGATATTCTTGTTTTCAGGCATGCCTTCGATATATATTTTGTTGTGCAAGTCTTTGGTGCAGTTCAACTTGAACAAAATACTTCTCTTCATAATGATACATCTTGTGGTCCTCAAGAAGGAATTCTCTCCTCCATGCAAACAGAGGCCCTTCCAATTCTCAACCCTATGAAAAGTACGGAACCAATGTTTTCAGTGACCTTAACCAAGAGTGCAACATCCAACCATTTTTTCCTTGTAAGTTTTTGTTTCTATCCAAAATATAGAAAGGATTCTAATGATCATTTTAATTGAGGTTAGTGCAGTTTAGGATAAAATCAACTCATTTTTTATGTTCTGGAAATGTTACAGTACATTCCAAAAGATTTTGCACACTGCTGGTTACCAAAGGAGGAGATAGAATTAAAATTTGTGCCTCACAAGAACCATGTAGCATGGCGGCATATGCTTAAAATATATAAGGGTGGAAGGGAATATGGAGTACATTGGAAAAGATTTGTCATCGACAATAAGCTGCATAAAGGAGACAACTGTGTTTTTAAGTTGATAGATGGAGTGAAGCACATTTTCATTATCTATGTTAACAAATAGTTGCAGAGTGGATTTGTAATTAGTTATGCTGAAATGGACAAGTCTAAATATCTAATTAGTAACTTTTTTTCATTTATAGTTTGGTTAGACTAAAACTTCTATCAAAAAAGAGGAAGTTGGACGTATTAAATATAATACAATTTTATAAGGATTAATATAAACTTGTGTTCTTATTGGTGGTGGAGATTTTTTCTAAAAGGGTTTCTCTATGGGCATATTCTAGAGTCATATTTATCATGTGTTCACTAATTTTTGATTTTCTAATTTAAACATTCTCACATTAATCTAAAGTAACTCACATCATACTATAATGAGTATTTAATATTTTCATTCGAACAAACAATTTTTTATTGTAGTAGTTTATCCTATTTTCTCAACAAAGTATGACTTTGAGAAGATTGATTTTGGAAATGCTTTCCCTGATCCTAGTAGCTAATTATCAAATGAATCTCCTTCCTTTCAATGTATATTCTTATATCCTCTTATATGTATTGTGCCTTTTTATATAGCTTTCTCTCCTTTAGGTGGTTTAGGCCTATTTAATAATTTCAATTCTTTACTTTGGACTTTTGATGTAGAGATTATTATATTTTGAGATTCTGAAGATGGAACTATAGAGTAAGAAACTTAGGAACTATGTTCCTAAGGTCTTCCAAGTGGGTAAGAGCTTTGATAATCCTCTTGATTTGATTTTTCCCATTCTTGAATTTTACAATGCTTTCAAATTGCTTGTGTTTCACTTTAGTAGGTTATTTTATGTGAAGGGTTTTCCTAAAATACATGCTCTATAATTGGGCTAAGATTTCATGGGTCTTTCCTCCTGCCATGCATATAGACATTATTGAAAACCAAAAAAATGTATTAATATAATATATTTTGATGAATCTAATGATGTGGATGCTATACATAATTATTAGTTTTAGTATGATTGTAGCTCTTTGTCTTTCCCTATGGACCCAAGATTTTGTTATTGTTGAACAACATGGTCATATAAACTCCCAATATGGATTGAGTTGCAAGGTATTTTATTGGGTGGATATACAAGTGTGAGGATGGAATGTGTAGTAACACTTGGGTGTATTTTTCTAAATAAAACTAGATAGGTAGGTCCAAACACCTAAATCCTTATTGGATATCCAATCATATTAAATATTGGGTTAAGTTCAAACATATGGGCCTTACCAAATATCCAATTAGTTTTGATTATTGAATGAAATAGATATTCAATCTTTGATTAGATTAAATATCTAGACTAGATATGACAAGTTCTTTAGATTTGAATTTCCTCTTTGTTTTATTTGGTTATAGGATTGAACTTACAACTACAAATTCATGATGGAAACCACTAACAAACTCCAAATTTGTGATATGGTTTAAATTTTTATATTACAAACTTTTTAGAGGATGTATAATTTTTAAATGTCTATTTTTTAATCTTTAAACATAGTTTTACAATTATTATCATTTTCAAACAAAATGTCTCACAAAATTGAAATTATCTTTTCGATGCAGTTTTTCATTAATTATGATTATTAAATCTATCCAAAACTATATGAGTCCAAGCTAGAGATCAATCTCTATGCATTCAAAGATTAAAATATATTTTTATTATTTTCAATTGTGTTAACGTAGCTATACATGTGGGGTTTGAGTTTTATATCTTAATTCTATTGAATAATTAATTAAATTATATATTTGATAAAAAATAAAAATATCCATCCCAATCCCCTGCACTATTTGCATAAGCCATTTTTGTACATTCTTTACTTGACCATCCTTTGTCACATGTGTATTAGAATAAATTACATATTGAAAAATAGAAACACAATTTGTATATTTAATATTTCTATGTAATGTTCATATTGTATTTATAATTGCTTCAAATAATTATGTTAAGCACATTTAAATTTTCTCTTTAGGGAAAAATTTATCTTATTGCACATTATGTTACATTACCTTGTCTTATTGGCCTTTTTTAAAACATCATTTCCTTTTTAGGAATATATAAAATTGTGTTGAACTTAATAATTTATGCTTTTTTTACCCTAAAAAAGTTGCTTCTTGTTGAGGTGGATCTATCCAAAAAAATATAAAGGGTCAAGATATATTCATATCAGTGATATGCATCATACTTAGGGATTTTTGTAAAGCAATTTACTTTAAAAAAATTTAGGTGTCAATTATTTGTGCATAAGATCAAAGATTCTCAACTTGTCACTCCTTCAGCCAATAGGTTTCCAAGACTATGAGTGGATCAACTCTAATGAAGAGTGGAGAAATTTGGAATATAATAAGAATACCTTCCATATTTTAAAATTAATCCAACACCTAATGTAGACACTGAAATCACAATACATTAATTTATGCATTTGCCACTTCTTAATCTACTAAAACTAGCACTTGCACCCCAACGTGGTGCAATGGTTACGTCGATAGAAGGATATACTATGGCAATATATTGGAGGGCGGAGAGGGGAAAATCGCAAGGGAAAAATGAAAATTGCTTTTTGTAATACTAACTATTCGTAGCAAAAGTCAACTGGTGATGGGAAGTGAGTAGAGCTGAATATGAACACATGGAACTTAATTTGAAGTTGTATGATATGCTAAATGGTTGAACAACATAATATATTTTGTACAATGAAAGAAGGCCTGCAACTTTAAAGGTCGATTGGACCAAGTACAGTTGGTGGTAGTTAATGATATACAAAAAATGTTTTATGACACATCAAAATATTTTGAATAATTTTGTACAAAAACTATTTTATGACACATCAAAATTGCAAACACAAGAGATTGGTTATGTATAATACAATTGTTGGTGGTTGACGGTGAGGTGCTATGATATATGCCATTTGTCTTCAAGACCTGTAGAGAAAAACCAATGGAATGGTTAGATGCGATGATTATTTGTTGACTTGTATAATGATTACTACGTATTAAATTTATCGTACTACTAATATTGGAAACTATTTTTTGCCAATATAATAACAAAATTACCATAAGAACATGAATATGCTGAAGCCGTTGATGACATCGATGCCTTTGAGTGAAATGTATGCTTGAGGCTTTATCTCTCATCCTTGTAGCTGATTTTGTCATGGTCTGTAGTAGATGTCCGTAAAAGTGAAATTTGTAAAAGAGGAATTGATGATCCGACAATAACTGGGAGAGATGTGAGGGGGAAAAGGATAAGAATTGTGTACCTTCACTTCTTAGAGACAGTTGTTGTAATCGAGCTTCCTCTTCTTTCCTCATAATTGTGTATGGATTGGTCTGCATTTTTTAGTATCTCTCAAAGAACATTGGTTGAATGCGAAGGTCATTCAACAATTTCACTCTAGATATAGCTGTAAATGTTAGTCCTTTCCTTTGTATTTTCCCAATGTCGGTAGTTTCTTTTTTTAGCTTCAGGCCTTGGGATTTGTGTATGGCAATAGTCCATGCCATTGTGAGTAGAATCGGCTACCCAACGATACAGGTATCATCGATATACTTTTGGGATCATCTTCATTCCATGGTGGCCCACTATAATTATCGATCCTTTCTACAATGAACATTGGAACACCTGGTGGTTTGGAACTAGGACTATAAACTATCTCAACAACTTCATCTAGAGCTCCATTTACAAGTCCTACTTGTGTCCATATGTTGGTTGTGAGCATGATGTGTTGCTCTCTACAAAGCAATACTCTCTTTTCAAGTTGTTCATCAGTAGTTGCATTATTTTCTCTAGTGCTGGTGCTAGTTGTGATACTTATTGCAATTGGACGGTTCAACAATTTTAACATTCTTCTATTGTGCAGTCTAACTAAATCATTGGTAGCAAACAAGTGCATTGAATTGTTGAACTGTTCTTTTTCACTGGAGGTGAGATGCTTGTTTGTGTGTGTCATTAGAAGTTGCCAATCCTCTTGTGTTGCTTCTACATTTCCTATGTTTTGCAACATTTGACGAAATTGTCTATCCTAGAGTCTCGCCTTGTTGACGAAATATTGTTTCTAAGGTGACAACGGTCATGAATTGGCCCCAGAGTGTTTTTGCATTTGAGTGTGATGTGTAAATAGTTTTTTCCATTACAGGTGGTAGTTGTGCAAGGTCACTAATTAGTATTATTGACACCCCACTGAAATATAGATGTTGTCGATGCGGGAAGGCATCATGTAGCCTCGCATCTATCTTCAGTAGTAACTTTGGCCCTATGAAGCTCATCTCATCAATCAACATATATCTTATGTGTTTCATCTCTTCCTGAAATGTTGTTAATGCTTGGCCTTGCAATGGGTGCATTTCTTTGACATGAATCTGAAGCGTTGAATGTATAGTTGATGCATGTATATTAAATGCAACAACCCATGTAAGAGCTAATGTGAGCAGTTGGCTTTGTTGGTGCAGATTATTACTCTCGAGTTCTTTTCTTATGCGAGCAATCAAGTAGGATTTTCCTGAACATGTTGTTCCTTGAACAATCATGTGCAATGGTTTATTTGAGTGATGTTTTTTGTGGTCGATAATATTTGTGAGTGCTATCTTTTGTTTGGGTGATAATGTATAGTCTGGGACATCATACTTACCTAGAACATGCCTTTCCTAGCTGCATGCTTTTTCCATGTTTATGAATTGTGTGGCAATTTCACGAAGCTCTTGGGGCACTGCAAGTTGATCCCATATGTAGTTTCTATCAGACTCGCGCCTGCCAAGCATCTCAAGTTCATTTAGGCTGACGTTGTTTGAGGGGCCCATTTGTGAAAATAATTCCCATTCATTCATTTCTATTATGTCGCTTGTGTCCATCTCAGTTTCATTGTCTAGTTCTTCATCCTCGATGCTTCCTTCCAATCGAGTGGTGTGAGTAACATGCCATACATCATATTTGGATGCACTCATTTGCTTCCAATTTGCAATTATTGTATCCTTAGTAATCCCTATGTCGATTTCCAAGCTTTAGAAATGTTTGTACAACAGTAACTCGCTCCAGCATAATGTTTCAAATTGGTCTGAACCCTCCTCCGGGATGTTGTAGAACTTTGGGAAAACATTGACAATCGCTTTTACCTTTCTTCCTTTCCACTTGCATCCCTTGCGACTTGCAGAATAGGAGAAAGATCGTGCAGATTCAAGTAGGGTTATTGTCTCCAATTCTGGAGGCTGATTAATGTAGGAATGAAGGTAGGTAGGTTGTAGGTGTCTTTCATCTATTCCTCTTGTTATTCGATGGAACATTTTTCATCGAACATTCAAAGATGTAAAAAGTCGATTACAAACAAGTGGAAAATTTTGAAGCATATGGCATGTTTCTTGTGCTCCAATATCACGCTCTGCCACAATTTCTGCCATGAATTTTTTGATATGTTGCGAGGGCCAGGTCATCTATTTTTTGGGTTGCAGATATTATTGCCAACATATCAGTACAAGTCTCAAATGCTCTATCTGCTTTTGATGCATATTTGGCAATGTAGTTCAGTACAAGTGCCTGTGAGATGACAGGCTGGAAATCTATGTTGGCTCTCCATATTGAAATCATTTATGGATTGTGTGTGTTTAGTCTATCATCATTCCTTGTAGGTTCATATTGTTTTTTCCCATTGTTGTCACATGATAAGGTAGATATAATTTGTTCTTTCCATGGAGCTTTGTATCGACACTCTAGTTTTTCCTCCTTGCATAAGCATGTCCCCTCTCTACATTTTGTGTGCCTCTGGACACAATCGATTATCTCTTTATAGTCATGAGAGGGGTCTGTAGCAAATATCTTGGTTGTGTCTAGCAAGCATAGATCGTCTAGCAGAGATCAATAAACCATGTTGTTTCTGCATGATGCAACGTGAGGATTCCAAGCACTGGCATACTTTTCGAAGAATGTTCTTGCCTGTTCAACTTCTACACTGTCGTCACAATCAAGTTTATCCATGTCTAGTGCATTTTGGAGCCAAAGGAATCCATGTACATGTGCAGTGCTCTGATGCTTCCATTCATACATGCACCAGTAATCTTTTGCATCGAGGAGTTTCTAAATGAATTCTTCGCGGAATACTGTGAATCGTTGATGCAAGTATAATGATGTGGTATGGGGGTTATTGATTACATTTTCTAAGAACTATTTATTTGTTTGCATTTCCACTGCTACGCCATCTAAGAGAAAACATTGTGGGTCTGGCCACTTTGTGTCTGCTACACTTAATGTGAAGAATAGAGTGGGAGACCCTATTTGGTTGATCATATTTGTTAGTTCAACACGAAACTTGCTCCAATATGGTCTTGTTCCCCTCATCAAAGGTCCAAAGTGCATGAGCTCTTCAGCTAATTATGTGTCGAGGAGATTTTTCAAGTGTGTATAGAGGTTTTCAATAGTGGTTGGCATGTTTTCTTCTGCATTTTTTTTAATGAAAACTATTGCGATCCCTTGGCTACGATGTCGCATCATAAGATTAAACATGAAATATTGAAACCTTGGATGCCTTCCAAATCTTTAGTCATGAAATCTCATCAAGTGGAGTGCATACTCATGCATGTGCACTTCCCTAATTCGTGGTTGCATTTGTAGTGCAACTCCATTTGGAAAGAGTGTCAGAAATGCCATATCGAGCAACCCCTCAGTATTGTATTCATTTATTGCAGATGAGTTTATTTCAGGCCAATCGATAATGTTGTTTGTGTTGTCCTCAAGGTCCAGTGTTTTCTTAATAATTTCTAATTCACGGCATCTGTTTGGAAATCTAGCCATAAACGATGATGTGTTTACTGTGCTACTTTCAATATCATCCCCATCATAGTCAATTTCATTATTTGGAACCACCATGTCTTCGCTAGTTTCAATGGTGTGTAGCATATTTGATATGCATGTTCTTGCTTTAGGAAATTGCTCCAAGTGGTCAAAACTTATTGCAACATAGTGATAGTATGGGTCATATTTGACTTTGTATTGCAATGCATCTTTGATATGACTTATACTTACATAACAATCATAATAATCCCCTTATGTATGAAATCTCTGAACTATGAGTACGTCCAAGTCTTGTATTCTTTATGGAATAACTTTTTCAATTTTCTTTATATCTTGTGGGAAGCTAATCGTGTGACCACTATATTTATACTTCCCTCCAAGAGCGTGGGTTACTTGTAGCACAAGGTTGACTCTGGCAATGAGCATTTCCTCCACTTGGGTTAGTCTTTTCAATACAAAACGTTGTTCTCCTGGGTCCATGTTGTTGAGTGTGAAGAACTGAGGTATTCCTCTCTTGGCAAAACATCTTTTACAAGCTGCATTAGTATCTAATGAATGGAGAAGCATGTCTGGGTAACATTCCTTGCATATAATGCATGTTTTTTAGTTGGAAAGTGCATCTATTCTTTGCCGAAATTTTTCCATTACTGTCATCAAGTTAGCATTGTTGTTGAATGATGTTCCATGTTTTGTGTATTGTTGTGTTTGCATATGTTGATATTTCCATGTTTGTTTCTGTAAAGATCTATTGCACTTTTATGCAATTATTTCCTCTCTATGATGAACATAGTAATATCGACTTCTCTCAAAATCTCGTAATCTTTGGGATTCTCTTTGATGGGGGCTATTTTGACTTTGTTGTAATCTTTTTAGTCGCCTTTGAGTAGCTATCTCTTCTCTATGGCGAGCATAGTAAGCCCGATTTCTTTCTTGGTTTTGTTGTCTTTTGACCTCTTGTTGATGCGGGTCGCCTTCATTGTTCCCTGTGGAGGAGTATGCCATATGTGGGTCTAGAAATGTCAAGGTAAATTAAGAATAAGCACATAGTAAAATTGGATGAAACCAGAAAGCTTACAAAGTTGAAGTGTAGTTGAAAATCTAAAGATATTCCTTAATAGTTCACAAATGCTTGTTTTAGTATGAGAAAGAACACGAATCGATGGAAGAAGTCAAATGTGCATATGTAAATGTCCAAACAAACATGTACATATTGTTACAAAAAGCATTTCTAAGTGTGGCCAAGAAAGGTGCAATTTATGCGAAGCATGAAGATCTGGGAAAACAAAGAAAGAAACATAAGATTTTACATATTTCTATCCATTTAAAGGCATTAACATGATATTTTTCACATAAAAAGATATCGGACATAGTTCTTTACAATGTGATTGTTTTTGCCACACATACCATACACAGTCATACTACACTTGTAAAGAGAACATGGAAAATATATTAGGCTACATAGTATGGCTAAGACGATTCCATGCTTTACACATCCATCTCTGGTACGACGCCATGGTCCACGGAGGAAGCAACCTTTTCATTGCACATTTCTTAGATATTTTTGACCAAAAAACTACTCTCTTCAGTCTAATCTAGTTGTTCGACCTTGGCAATAGTTGCTTTCAAACATTGTTCACCACTGTACATTTCAAGGTTACAATGCAACGTGAACAGGTATTGCTTGTTCAATACATCTCTAATCACCTCCTCCACAGTTATGTCAACAACTTGATCAAATTGCAGGTTGTATAGTTTGTCTATAGGAATTCCCATGAGTTTTGTTGCCCCTTCATCAAATGTGACTGCCCATATTATATCTGTGTGGTCCTACAAATTGACTTGAAGTATATACCTATAGTTACAGTCAGCAAGTATTGCATTGCACTTTACACAAAACCACTTTCCATCATATGTCTAGGATAGTCTTTTCTTGCAAGGTTTGTTACTTGAGCGGGAAGGGCATGCTAGATAGCAGAATGAGTCAATTTTTAGGACTCGTGTTGTTTCCATCAGCATGCATTGAAAATGATGTATTGTATTTCGAGCCTCTTGATGAATGTCACTGATCATCATTCTTCTAGCAGGTGGGGGCATCTAAAGGAAGCTAGTAGACAAAGCCTGAATGTCAATGTCATTTTCTTTGAACCAAGTTTTAATCTGCTTTGTCTCCTCTATTTTAGGGTATATCCATAGTTTTGTAGTGGATGAGGTGTTAATCACCTTGCCATTGAATTCAAACACATGCCCATTTCTAATAGCAAGAACTGTTGACTCATGCATGAGGTATTTCTCTTGGAGGTGTGCACCCTCCTTTTCGGCTGATGATCCCCATAAAGTATCTTCTATAGCTGTATCGGTCATGTCCAAAATCGTTAAAGTCTGTCTTGCAATAGTTGTTCCATCTCTTCTCCTGATTGTGGAGAATGGATGTACGCAAATGATAATTCCATTGGCATCAACATTCAAACTGTTTATTTTGCTTACCAATGCATTGAGAGGTGTGAAAGAGTAATGGTCTTTTGGGATGAAGAGGTCATCTCCATAGAGGGTAACCCTTGAGTCAAGCAGAAGTGAAATTTCCAACCCACTATTAAGCTTGTTATAGAGTCTATTAGCAGGTCGTATCGATCCTCCAAATAATGTGTATGTAGCTCTGGCAAGGATTTTATCATAATGGATGTGAGTTGCTTCATTGAAGCACATCACACATGTCTCAGTTCCTTCACAATCTATGATATCGAAGGTAAAGAGGTGACCACTTCCTTTCTTTATGTTGTAGGTGTGTATTTCAATCTTCAAAGTTACACGACCTTTGACGATCCACCTTGGTTGGAACGAGTTCAAGTTTTTGATAGGGGTGATTGTCAATGGGGCATCCTTCGCTAGAGCTAGATTGACACCAAATAGTAGATGTCGAGGAGCAAGTCTTCCAAGAAGGAAAGGGTTTTTTGAAGATACAGGTGAATCAGAGGATTTTTTTGTTGAGTGCTCAACCTGTTCAAGATCTTCTACGCATAGGAAGATTGGCTCCCCAACTATAGTATGCGTTGTGTGCACAATGTCAAGGTCGACAATAACAATCCACCTAAATAGTTATAGTGAGAGAAAGTATAAGCAAAAATATGTAAGAGGAGAGTAAGCCTCATTTATTATGTGTCAAATCGTAATCAATACATAAACATATTGTAGGCTAGCTAATTGAGGGCAACTGTATCTTTTCAAGTGTACTATGGATCCAAGCATGAACGCATTGGATTCTATGTGACTGTTGTACCTGGCCAAAAATGACGCTTTGTACTTGTGCACAATGTCGGAGATATCCAACCTATATCGATTGATGTGTGTATGTTCAGAGCCAAAATTTGAGATAGCTATGACCTAGACATGAGGTTCCAAAGCCACATTTACTTCATGCATTAATCTAAATTTGCATATGGAGTCAATAAGCTTGCCATGGTGCAGGTCGAGGAAAAAATCCTACAAAAGTGTATTGGATGTAAGGCGTTGTGCAAAGAAGTCGATAGAACAACCTTTCCATCAAACAATAGCAACTAATTGCTAGATATAGCAGAGCAGGTCAAAGAAGATCCTAGAGCAAAAAAATTCAAATGGGTTCAAAGAGCAGCACGCCTAGAACAATTAAATTTTGCACACTTTCTATTAACCTCTACCTCATTGTGTGGAGCGAGCAAAGGAAAAATAGATACTCTCTATGTGATTCATTATCGATTATACTCATTTTTTACAATCGTGTACGTGACATGTATAATTTTGATTTTAATAGCTCAAAGAGACATGTGTATACTTAAATTATAATAGTTGAAAGATGCATGAAATCAAGCAGACACAAAATTCACACTTAGAAACATCGAGTCAACTATCATATTGTTTGATGTATCTTTATAATGGAAGGGACCAAAGGACTAAGCAGTAGATAGGGGGAAGGAGTTGTACATTCTTCTCACCATAGCATATCTTCTGACAGAATATACAGGGTTTCACTATTTTTTGTGCTAGCAAAAAGGAGGGGTTTGATGATTAGTAGTCGGTGTCTATATTTTGTATCAAGAGGGAAGCCATGTTCCCCACCTTCACAAAAATCATAAGTTGATGTCTTCATTCTATATCAAAGGGGAAACCATTTCCCCCAACATCACAAAAACACAAGTAGCTATCTTAAGCAAGCTATTTAAAATCTATTGTATGTCTACTAGGAGTTTTAGAAAATCTTCCTTAATCCTAATAGCATTGCCCATGCCATACAACACACCAAATTTTAATACTCGGAGGAATTCGCAGTATGCATCCAAAACAATATATGTTGTATGGAATTTTTGGACTTCCTATTGCACCATCTTGACGTCATGGTTCTGCACATGATATGCTTCCTCGCATGTCTTCTTAGCATCTTCAATAGCGTTGTGACAACCTCTCATTATGTTCTCTACGAGGACTGCAATGTTGCTTTGGTACATGACAGCCCAATTAACAGAAGAAGAGTTTGATGTCAAGGGAGGAGGAGCATTAGCTTTCGATCCTATAATGTCTCCCTCAGACGAGCTGCTAGAGATGGTGATAATGTCTACAGGCGATTGCAAGTTTGCCATTACCTGGGGAGTTTCATAACAGGAATACATTTGATTATTTGATAACTATAAAAGTTTCATTTATATGGTTCATAAATATACATTTGGAAATGGGATGGTCTAAAAAGGTAAAACAGAGTTTCAATAGGATATGGGTTTTCCAAACGAAGGAGGGGATGCTCCAAAGGAAACACAATAAGCCAAAATACACTAACAATCAATAAATATATGTCTTTTACTCTAGTTTAATTTATTTCGTTGTACTCTAAAACTTCCAAAGTATATTTATGATTTATGTAATTATTTACTGAAACATTACTTACTAATTTTGATAAAAACAATTTTCTGCAATAAAGGTGGCTTTCTCCATTAAAACCAGAGATTTCAAGAGATTTGTAGACTTCTCTTTCACCAACGAGATTAATAGAAGCAGGAGATGACTTTAAGGAGACTTCTAAAACTATTATTAAACCCACATCATTACAATCAGTTCCTACACAATAAATGGCAGCCTTAACCCAAACAAATTCTCCCCCAAGACATGCTCAAAAAATACAATAATGATGCAAAGCTCAAGTGTATGGAAAAACACAAAATTCACTAAACACAATAAACACTTTTTTCAATCACAATTAAAATATTCTTCAAACAAATTATTAACTTTATTTAAAACATTAAATTCTTTCACATCTCAAAGTCAAGCAACATTCAATTCTTTCACATCTCAAAACTAAGAAAGCGCTTAAAAAACCCTACAAAGATGACAAATGAACGGTAAAAGTTTCAAAGAACTAAAACTTCAAATAAGCAAGCCCGTGACCCATGTTCTTTTTTTGGTGAGTTTTTGTTTATGATTCTAAAAGAAATAACAATTCCAGTATATCACTTCTTTCCAACTCAAAATTCCTGCAATAGAATTATCTAATGCTTGTGAATGAGACTTATAAACAAATAGATTTTTTATTTCAAAAAACTGATGAACAAGCCTAGCTTGAAATTGGGATCAACATAAAGATCCTTACTAATACTGTAGTTTATTAATCATTTTCTATTGTCATATGCAGTTCTAGATAACTAGTGCTCTGATGATGCTGAGCTTTTTATGAGACCCTTTCTAACCAGTTTTAACAGTTACAGAATTTTTGTCCATGCCCAACACCATTGACTTCCATTATTTAAGCTTTGGTTGATGGCTACTGTTATTGCACAGTTATTGTGTTTCAAGTCGTTGATAGATGTCATTGTCATTTACTTAAGTATGAAATAGTGTAGTTGGTAAGAATGGAACATGCACAACTTCCATTCAACTATCTGTAACTTTTGAAGTCATAGATATGTACATGTTTTTGCTTGGATGAACTGAATCATCTCTTTGTGTGGAGTAGCTTTATATCTTTGTACAGTCACCTTCAATGAGTACCCACTAAATAAACTCTCTCAAGTATGAGCACATGGCTTGCAAAAAGACAGGGAAAAAATATAAACCTACATTTAGTACAAAGGGCCAAATCTAAACAAGACAAGGGTAGCCTAAAAAAGAGAAAAAAGCATTGCATTTGGTATGGGAGGCCATGCAAGATACCCCAAAGTAACACCTCTTCCCAAATCTGAACTGTAAATACATAAACCCCACTACAAAATTGATGTAGATATTCATTCATTTGATTTCTTCCAAGCACATCAATTGCAACTAATGTTGATTTATTTTAGTTTTAGTAATCAAGACATGGGTGTTTATAGTCACAATCTACCCTCCCAATCATCGCCCTCATACGAAAATCAAAATAAGTAGAATTTTCAAATTAAAAAGTAAAACCCAAAAAATCAAAATGTAAATCAAGTATTGAAGGCTTGTTGATTGTTGAGCTTGTTCAAATGAAAAGAAGCACATGTGGGTGTCACTTCAACACCTCTCATGCAGAGCTTCTACGCTGCCTCTACTCCACTGTAAACATCACCAAACAAAATATCTAATCAAGTCAGTATGAGGTTTTGAAGAGCCTTAAGCTTCGAGATTGGGAGGATGGTACTCACCCAAATTGCTCAACAACAATATAAACTAAACCAGTCCAAATCTCTGAAGGGATTTTGCCAATGTTCTTTGTTCTTCCCTTTACTTCAAAGTCCAATCCAAAACTATGTATACAATGCCTATAAAAAACCACAAAGACTTGAAACACGCAACCAAATTCATCTGTCTTGCCTGTGCCTTGCATCCAGGTGAGAGCCATTTAACATTGCTTGAAATTTATTGCATGCAGTGAAGTTTTGGTGGCCTATTAAATTGCAGGGCAAGTACAGAGACCCCAAAAATGGTGTGGAATGACACAAGCGCACTCAGAGCCATACCTGGTGACATAAGCCAACTTTCAAAATTTGCATTTCATGTACTTATAGGCACCATTCTACCACGTTTTCTACACCAAAATCTACTTGACGCCATCCGAAGATTTTTGTGTGGCTTTTTGCTTTCTTCTATAAGCTGGAAAAGACGGTTGAGGTTGCTTTGAAATTGGGTATGGACATCGATCAATGCATACAAGATGGGTGGGATAAATTTTTTGTCAGATGTTGTAGCTGCATCTATCCTAGTCAACTTGTATTCAAACATGGGTGCGCACAGGACAAGGGACCCCTGAGGAAAGCGAAAGGTCAAGTGAACAGAGCAATCAACATTGTACGCTGCTTATTGGAATGCCAAGGAACACGTCACTGTGAATCAGAATACCCACAATCCGGCAGCGAGAGGCCTGGAAAATTTACCGACATCAGACAATAGACTTTTCCGGTGGGATTTCCCACCTATAATAGCCTATCGGCTAATAATTGATATTATTCTAAGCCCATTACTTTATCATAATTAAATTAATTAAATAATATATATTATTTAATTAATTAAAAATGAATCATTTATCACATTATCCACAACTAAATTAATTTAAATCCTAAATTACATCGAGCACAAGTAACTATCTAATCAAAATAGCTAACTATATAATCAATTTAACATGCCAATTAAAATAGACAATTAGAAAGTACACTCATCAAATCTATTAAAAAACTAATTAGCTTAGCTAACTAAAAATTAAATAATTATCAACTCACCAATCAAATTAGTTGACTACATAGCCATCTATACCTAACTAGAAAATTGATATCCACCTCTCCCATCAAATCTACCAATGATAGACCAAACTCATGATCTAGTATTAAATCTTCACCATTCAATTTACCTCCAAAATCTATTAAATTGGAGCTTAATCCTCTATTTTCATATCGAATCCAAAAATCACTTAGCAATAGTCATATCAAATTTATTAAGCATGGTCAAGGCAGGGTAGAGGTGATGAACCAATAAAGAGGCATGGCGACCCCAGACTCGAGAAGACTTTGCAAGTTGTGGAAATGGCACTCAGGAAGAAATAAGAGCCCTCCATCAATGTAGGTATGGCCTTCCATTCTCGAAGCCACCAAAAATGTATACGCGATGTGGAAAAGGAGGGTAGCAGCCATTAAAAACTCCCATGACCTCCTTACTTTCGCATTAAAGATAAGATTGAAAAAAAACAGAGAGACCAGAAGAAAAAGAGAAAGATGCAAAGAGTAAGGTGTGAGAAGAGAGAGATGAAGAATCTAGGAGTATGAGGGAGAGAATGCATGCAGATTGGGACAAAAAATGCAAACAGAGGTTAGAGGGGGTGTGTGCGAGGGAAAGAGACTCGCAACCCTTCTGAAATCCTTAGTTTTTGTGCTCTATTTTTGGGGGAAGAAAAATAAAAAGGAATCGGAATGGTGAATGCTCAAACAAAGTTGAGGCATGCAGAGTGGATGAAACCCATCAAAGAAATGGTATCTCATGGAATGCAATGATTGCAGGATATGCGCAATATAGTGTTGTTGGAAGAGACCTTCAAGAATTTGGAAAGATGCCATAGTAGATGTAGTCTCGTGGATTTCAATGGTTGTAGGATATTCACAAACGAGTTTGTTGGAAGTGGGAAGTTTAAGAGAAATGCAACTAGAAGGTGTAAAGCCCAAAATCTACAACCTTTGCCAGCATTCTCCCTGTCTGTGCAAAAATGGGAGATTGGGAACATGGATTACGATGAGGGGAGGCACAAAACATATTCGTTGAGAAGGATTAGAAACTTTCCAGGAAACACAAGTGGTAGGTGTAAAGCTAGACGACAAGGCAATATGTGGAATCTCTCCCTCTCTCGATCTATAACAAAAGTGATTTTGTGATCAAACATGAAGGAAACAGTGAGTCTTGGGGATCTAATATTCTCATTTCATTAAACTTAATTGTTACAAAGCAGAAGAAACTTTCATGTAAGAAGCTAATATTTTGTGGTTTTCCTTCAAAAGAAATGGTTTTCTTTCTAGAGGACTTACGATTTGTTGGATGCATTAAGTAATATGCATAGGTTAGATATAGTTTATTAATACTATTTAAAAAAATATTCATGAAGATGATAAAATTGATCTTGATTAATCCAATTATATTTGGGATGGATGAACTATGTGATATAGATCATCATTAAACCAATAAATTTGTTCTTACATTAGTTATAAAATTATTTCAATATACCTGAGAGGGTTGTGGTTTAATTTTAACTATGTAAAATTGTGTTCCTTAATCATTTAATATTACATGTGGTGTATATTATTACTTTAATAAATTCTTGGCTGATGAACATATTTCATAATATGGTGTACTTAATCTATTTATTGAGTCATAATCAACTAAAAACATTATCACCAATAGTGGTATAAGATGTTTTCTTAATCATCATGTCATTAGTCCAAGGTTAAGAAAAGTGTCTTGGACCTTAACCCCAATCTTGAAATTAGATTTCTATAATGTGAAGAGTTTCTAGTAGGCTTGGCCTTAAGCGAAATATGATGTAGGATTATGATTCCATTATTTTAAAAATAATATCAATGCCAAATAGCTATTACTTGAATCTTTCCTAGGATTGGTATTAATGTGTCCTCTAATTTAGTAAACTATGAGTCTTCAGATACTTGTAAATATTGAAAAGATGTCAAGATGCATGTGATTATGGACCATTTAGGAAATTCTATTGTAATGAAAATATATGGGTCATATGTTCCTTAAATTTCATTTTATCTTTCTAACTTAATGCAAAAATAAGGCATGCTATATAATTTCTAGTATGGTATTTGGGTGACTACAAGATATAGATTGACCCCTTGTGTATAAGAACCTCCGTGTTGAGTCTATTATGTGAATTTCAAATGAAAGAATAGGTTTGTGTGAACCAGATAATTTCATGCTGATTAATAAGCCTAGCCTCTACGTAGATAAGACAATCCATGGGATGATCAAGTTCTATGAATAATAATGGGCAAATTTTGAGGACTTCGATATTCTTAAAGGGAAGTGTTATAGTATTGGTTCATATATAACCCTTATACTATTATTAATTGTTATTATTTGAAGGGAAACATCAACAAAACCTTGTCTATGGGAACAAATGCGTAGGTATCCTTTGAGAGGTTTTGTGAGGAGAACTACATGTGACTTTGATACGTTTGGAAGCGGGTACGTAGGCGGTCCTTCGGAAAAGGATGTCCCTATGACCTCAAGTCCGTAGGGAAAGGGTCTAGGGGGGATAACTCCAAGGGTTGGGGTTTCTCCTAATTGGTTTGACCTTTACTCCATAAACTTTAGTTTGAGGCTGAAATGGGTATAAAATACTAGGTAGAAAATTAGTTAAGGAAATGTAAAAACTTGTATTTAATGCATGATGAGTTTTGACCAGTAAATGAATAAAGTATGTGATTTAACTACTTATAATTGGTAATTGAATATATGTTTATGTTTGGAAAATTCCTTCTCGTATTGGTTCCATGTGACTTTATGTGTTATGAAAATTGATTCCATATCTGGAGGTCTCTATGTATAGGCCCGTATATATGTTAACTGTGATTATGTTTCATGTTATGTATGACATTCCCAAGTGTGAACCTTCGGAATATTTGAACAGTGACAAGAAGTTATTGGACCATGCCAATGATTGATTTCTAGGCTACTGTTAGGGATCGGTCATCATTCATTTGGTTCACGAACGTGAAGGTAGCAGGCTACCTTGGTTATAATTATATTACGGTAACAGTTGCACCGGTAGGGACCCATCTGTGCGGGTAATGGTAATTTGGGGCTAACCTTTGTATCCAGGGGGTTCACTAGGTGTCACTGAGGGCACGTAAGTGACTGAGGCCAGTGTTATATCGAGATTGTGAAGAAAATAGCTGACAATACGACTAAGGTCACAAGGTGGTGTATGTCGGGAGCTAATTCTTCCTAGGTGGAAAAACTTGTCATCAGTGGCCTATAAGGGATTAAAGTCAAAATCCACTGGGTTTGGTAGGTTCACTACCTGGGAAAACCCTTGGGATGGTGGACGAACCCGCAGTGTAGTATGAGATGCACCAAATCCCCTTCCTAGTTGTCAAACAGTATACATAGCCTTGTGGGGTTGAGGACGAACCCGCAGTGTAGTATGTAATGCACCGAATCCTCTTCCCATTTTTCCAATGGTGTAGAAGACTAGAGGAAAGAATAATATCCGCGGTGTAGTGCGCAATGCACCGATATTATTTCTATCTGGGATGCATTGTGGGAATGTGTTAGCCATTAGGTGATCCCACAATATTGGTTTATAATTTTTGGCCAAACTGGACACTGAAATATTTTTTTCTAACTAAATCTTCACTTTCGAGCACCTATAACAGTTAAACCGCGAAGAATTTGAAGATTATGTAAACTAGTGATTTGTCACATTTTGTCTGTAGATTCTAAATATATTTTTTTCAAAAATTTTGGAATCAGATTGCACTTCTTTTTCCATCTCTTTCAAAAACTAGTTTTTTTCAGTAAACATCTTTAAGGAGTGACGCTCACCGTATAACGCATAATTTTTTTTCCATGAAGGATAAAATTCTATTTTTTTTCAATTTAGATTTGTAACTACGATATCTAGTGCTTCCAATTGGTTAGATAGTGTTTTATTGAACATTTTTTCCTTAATCAAGTTTCAAAGTCAAACTAATTACAATTCAGACATAGGCGAACTATATAACATAACTTTTTTTTTGTATGTATCAAAATTCAAATTTTTTTTTCTTGGATCAAGGACTTCAATATCTGGTGCACTCATATTTTTTTATTTTTTTTTATAATCTGCTATTTTTCCACATGTGCACAACATAGAGCTTGATTTTTAGTGAAAAACCTATGTTTAATAAAACTAAAAAACAAATACATAATAAACCAAAACATATTAAAATTATATTCGTTGGATAGCTCGTTCTGAGGACTACGATCATCCAGTTGGGTCTGTGAAGTCTCCTCCATTTTCATCCTCAACCCAAGCTTCGAAACATAAAATTTTGGACTTTTTTTGGGCCAGAGGATGAGAAGGTGGGAAAAGGGGGGTTCAAGCAAACCAGGGTCATTTGAACCTCCTTTCAAAAAAAAAATTCTTTGTATTTTTTGGTAGGAATGGTGGGACCTTGCATTTAATTTGTTTGCTCAAACCAGGGTTCATTCAAACCCTTTTTTGGTTCACTCAAACCAAAGGGTTCATTCGAACCCCAAAAACCAATTTTTTTTGCATCGGGTCATTTTTTGCAACTTTTCCTTCCTCACTCAAATTGTAAAGCACTTTTGTGGATTTACCCCATTGTGATGTGTTAGTCAACCATTATGGATGTGATGTATGTTGGAGCTCATCACTATCTATATGTGATGAATGTTGAAGCTTTCCACTATGCATGTGATGTATGTTGGAGCTCGACACTATGTATTTGTGATGTATGGTGGAGCTCGTTATTGTGTATTTGTGATGTATGGTGGAGCTTCTCACTATGTATATGTGATGTATGTTAGAGCTCTTCACTATGTATTTGTGATATATGCTAGAGCCAGTCATTAATGTAATTGTGATATGCAAATGAGATAATAATTATGTACCTACTTGTGTTGTACATATGAGCTAATCGACATTGTACTTGTGATCTCTATATGATCCAGTCACTATTATACTTGTGATCTGTGTATGATCCAGTCATTTTTGTACTTGTACTGTGTATGAGCTAATCATCTTGTTTATATGGGGGTATGCTTATGACGACCATTGTGTATAATCTTTGAGATTATGGTATGAATGACACCTTGTGGATATTTTCCATGTTTTCACACTAATGTTTTGTATGGATTCAACACTTAATAGTGAAATTATTAACATTATATTATAATTAGCTAAGTTGATAGCTTACATGTACTTAATTAATATTTATGGGTTAAAAAAAACATTAGTGATCTCATGTAAGAGGAGAGAATGAAGTCCCTCTAATATTGTGGGGTGAACTACAAAGCCTCTGATTCCCATGAGGGGATATGTAGGTAGGGTCATCACAAACCCTTGGGGCTTAGGTTGTAGGTCTAGGAAAGACCTTGTCCTTGGGACCTTACCACATGTTTGAGTGTAAGCATATAAGTAGTGGTGTTGATTTTTTTGTTGCCACCATGGTGAATGCAAATCTATTGAAATTAACACTTCTAACTTACATGGAATATGTTTGGTTGGTTAAGTTGGTAGTTGTGCATTGTTTAAAAATAAATTGTTGTGCTTGAGATGGGGATTTTACAAAATCATGTTGTGTTGTTTCACAAGCCCCATTTGGATTTCAAAAAAATGAGGACCCACTTTATTTTTAGCTTAAGTTTTGGCATGCCTTGCAATATTGGAAAGTTTCTATAAGTCCTCTAATTTTTAGAATTAGTCATTTCAATGATCAAAATATCATCATATATGGGAAGATCTTTAAAAATGAACCTCGTGTTCTTTTGGAAGTTTGTTGAAATTAATTGAAACAAGCAAGTTATTTGCTTGCATGTTTTCTTTGTCTAATCAATCCAAAACTTGTACCTTAGATTTCACTTGCATATTTGGTTCAATTGGATATCCCTACAAATAGTCTCTTTCCATGGAAAATTGGTTCACAAGTGAATTGCACCTAGACCTAGTATAAAATTTATCGTTCACTTAAAGTTTCCCAAACTCAAGGATTTATAAATCAAATTAAAAATTTTGCAAATATCCTAGTCCCAACTAAATTAGAATTTTAGTCTTAAAACATCTAGTTCGCTTGGAATTTACTACAAATGATCACTTATAATGAAAAAATAGTTACTTGTAGAAGTTTGGATCATATTCGAACCTACTCAATTAATATCATACCTTTGACAGTTCAATTGAAAATATCCACACATTGTATGCTAATGTCATCATCACAACATCATTTATTGTGGACATTCACTCTCAATTCAAACCAGATCATTACAGACAAACTAGTTTCAATAAAGCTTCTTGCAACTTTTAGAATGATGACATAATCATTATGCCATGTTCCCATTGCAAATATCCTCTTTTCATATGAACTAGACATTTTAAAGTGAAAAACATGATTGGATCAACTAGATATTTTTGCAAACTATGTTATGTTGATATCAACATCATAATTACCCATCTAAATTGAACCTTAAGCCATGAATTTAACTGGTTCGTTAATATTTTCCACATTATTGGTTACAAGTGAAAATATCACTATGAAAAACCTATTTAAACCCATACTAAAACATGAATAAAAGTTGTATTCAGGGAAAATAAGTAGGAAACAAAGAAACCATAAACAATAGCAATAAAAAACAAGTAATTCAAAAAGAAGATAGAGAATGCTAAAAGTTTTGGAACATAATGCAAAAGTGCAATACAAAGATATTTGATGATGAGCGGGAAGAGTCGTTTGGAGCAGTGTTTGAATTTCCTTGTTGGCGTTCATGGTGAGGGCAACAGAGAGGATGCAGATGATGATGATGGCTTCCTTTTAGCCTGGCTAAAGGTTGTTGCACAGGGGGCTGCATGTCTGGTGGTGTTGTCTGGGCTATGAACAACTCTCATGGGATTGTCGTGTCTCTGTAACTTTTCTTGTGCATTTCTTTCCTTGACGTTGGTGGCTCTCCCTCTTTGGTACAGCTGGGGTTGTGGCTGGGCTTCACATTTGGGGTTGTGCCTTGTTGGGTGGTGTCGGTGGCTCTTTGGCTTGCTGGGTCAATTTCCTTGTAGATCCCTATTTCCTTTACTATGGATGATGGTACTGTTTCTTCTATGGTGGGAGTCGTTGCTTTGCTACAGTGGGTTTTCCCCTTCTCTATTCTAGGCATCTGGCCTTTTGTGCTAGAAATAAGGTTTTGGGTGTGGAGACGGGGGATGATATTCTCATCCTCATGTGCTGGAGGTTTGGGGGAGCTGCTTGTATCCTCTTGTGTTATGTTTTTCTCCCTCCTTACTAGAGGTCTATTGAGGATTTTGCAGTGAAGGTGTTGTTGTTTGGGCTTTGTCTCCTCAGTTGGAGGTTGGTTTATGGTGATGCCCTTGCCTTCCTTCTGTTAGTGTTTCTTGTTTGTTGCCAGTGTGACATGGTTCTAGGTCTGCTTTCCATTTGGGTGCTCCCTTGTGCTATTGGCTTAGCTTTTGGATCTGATTCCTCTCATGTAGCATTGGTGTTGTTGTGGGTTGTGTTTGTGCTTAGAGAAGGTGAAGGTGGTGTTTTTTCCCTCTTGTTTTGTATCTTGGGTGGGTCCCCTGGAGGTGTAAAGGTTAAGTTTGCTGGCCTTTTGCCTGTTGTGAGGTGTGATTGGGGTAGGTTTCTTCTGTTTGTGTGCTCTTCCTGGTGTGTGGGAGCTTTTGGGATCACAATTTTGACCTCTGGTTCTTCCCCTTTCGTGGGGCCTGGTGGGGACTTGTGGTCTCCTAAGGTTGTGCTTTGGTTAATTTTGGTTGATTCACTTTGATGGTTGCTTTAGGCCATATCTGGTTGGCCCGGATGGGTGGTGTCTTTATGTTGTTGGTCAGAGTGCCTTTGCTATTGCATGTTTTTCCTTCATATGTGAAGCCCTTCCTTTCTTTTGTCACTATTCTCTACCATGTTCTTCAGTTGGCTCCTTTTGAGGTGGATTTTGCTTCTATTGAGGGGGAGCCCTGTCCTTTAGAGATGGGGATGGTTGTTGTTGAGATGGTAGAGATTTCTTTCCCCTCTTATGTGTTCCTATCGAGGTGGAACCTATTTGTGTGGGTGAGTGGTGGCTCTGGTTTGGATGGGTTTCATTTTTTTTTGCTCCTATAGAGGGGAGCCCTCTCCTCTTGAGGCGGAGTTTGGGTTGGTTCTTGAGGTGGGTTGGTGCTGCAAGTTGGTTGTTGCTTCTTATGTTTCATCTTTGTTCTTTATCTCTGGTTTTCCTTCTTGTTGTGGTTGGGTGACTAGTGAAGGGTGGATCTGCTTTGGTTTAGCTACTACAGTGCTTGGGTTGGTGCATTTTGAAGATAGTTTCTCTACTGCTATTGGTGTTTCTTACCCCTCCTTTGGTGGGAATATGGTAGGCTCAGTTTTGAGTGGTTGTTCTACTGCATTCCAGTTGTTGCAGGTGGTTTGTGGCTTGGTTGTTTACTAGAAAGACCTTTCGGCTAGTTGTGTTGTGGGTTGCTTAGGGTTGTTGATTTCCCCAAGTTTTAGTTGCTCCTAATTTTGGTGCCAGGTTTCGGTTGTGTGTTTGTATTTTCCTTGGGACTACTGTTGGTTCTGAGTGCCCTTCCTTGCCTAGTTATCTGGTGACCAGGTGTTGTTAGTGTTTCTATTGTGTGCTGTGATCTTCCTGCTAGTGCTGGTTATGTTCATTATGACCTTCTCTTAGCTCTGTAAAGGTTCTTGGCTCTTTCAGAACCATGATTTTCCTTCTTGGCCCTTGTGGCTCATTGTGTAAAGGGTACGAAACCCTGTAAATGTTGCTTATCTTATAAAAAACAATAGCAATAATCACAAATTGCCTAATTATGCTAGGATCCCTAAATTAATAATGAAATGCAATGCAAACAAAGAATTCATAAACAAGAACCATATCACCCAAATTCCATGCTGGCTTGACTCCTCTCCAGTATTCTTCTCCACTTTTCTTTGAAAATCTCAAATGCCCTCAGAGTATGAGTGTGCAATCATAGCCTATAACTATTTTGACAACAAAACTTTGAATATTGTGATTACCCATGAATGGATTTCAAAGCTTCTCTTATAGAAGCTTCACAGATTTGACGGTCAAGATTGATTTGCGTTTGAATCATCTAGATCGAGTGTGAGGATCTAATTGAATAGTTAAGTCCTTGATTGATGAGATTGATTAGATATTTAGCAAATTTGATTGAGAGATTGATTGAATAGTTAGCCAAATTGATCGATCATTTAAGAGGTGTAACTGAAAGAATGTGTGAGTCAAAAGGAGGTGACAGATTATTTAGGTGAGTAAACTAAGAGAAAGTGTTAGTCAGGAATGGAAAGAAATATGTATGAGATAGTTAATTGAAAAGGTAGGAGACATGTGCTCAAATAGAAGAATTAGTTATAAAATTAATTCCTTTTTTTGTGGAAGAAGTTGTGTACGTGATTCCAAAATCAATTAAATGACTTATTCAATTTATGGAGTCACTTTAGATGATAGAAAAATTAATTAAATAAATACTATTCATTTAATTAAATGTCAGAGAATATGAATTAATTAGATGTGTAATTAAATAAATTTGAAAATTATTTAATTAGTAAGAAGAAGGGATTAAATTTAAATGTGTAATAAAATAAATTTAGGAAACTTATTTAATTAGTACGAAGAAGGGATTTAATTTAAAGATGTAATTAAATAAATTTAGGAAACTTATCTAATTAATCAAAAGAAAATATTATAATTAATTAGTGACGTAATTAAAGTAAATTAATGTAATTTACTTAATTAATCAAATTTTGGAAGAATAATGAAAATGAATTAATTAAATGTTTAAAACTATTTAATTAATCTAGAGGAAATGTGATGTTAGATTATAATTAAATGATAAAATCATTTAATCATTTTGTGGGTATCTTGAATTAATAATGAAAAATGTAGTCGCGGGCCTAAGCCATTTTTCAGTGTCTATAGTTTGCCCCTCTTTAACATAATGTAATTTTGGCGTTTGTGCCAAAGAATAAAGAATAGCATGCACCATTCATGCCTCGGTGTGAAATAGGTAAGGGTATGCCCCCTCGGGAAAAATGACAATTTTTTGAAAAATTCAGAAAAATTTAGAAATTGTCCCGATTAAGTAATTGGATAGCCAGAAGTTCGGTGGTGGTGAAAGAAATATATTTCGGTGAGGTTTAGTAAGGGAAATGGTCATTAGATGCAAGTGATTTTTGTGTGTTACAATACACCATCCAGATGCAATGGAAGAATATTGTTAGCTTGAAGACGATTTATGTTAGCATGAAAGAAAGATATGTCATCACTTTTTTGTCCTTATACTAAGCATTTGCATTTTAATCATCATTGGACATTAAAATGATACAAATGGATAAAAACACAATGATATGAGATAAAACAAGGTGTGCAAGGTCATCCACTTGTGAAAACAGACAATTGTAAACAAGGAATGTCCCTGACTCATACTTAAGGGCTAATTTGCCCCAGTCTTTTTGCCAAGACAATCCACAAATAGAAATCAAAGAAAATGTGTCATGAAATGTCATTGCTCCTCTAAATCCTATTGTCATGACATCCTTGAGGTGGCGAGTGACATGTCAACTTTGAAAAGATAAGACAAATCATCATGATACATCATTGCTCCTCTAAATCCTATTGTCAGGCTATCCTCGAGGTGGCTAGTGACATGATAATTTCAAAAAGATAAGACAATTAGTCAAACAAGAAAGATATGCTCATGTAACATTTTTGCTCCTCTAAATCCATCAGAGGACATCATCGAGGTGGCTAGTTACATGATAGCTTTGAAAAGATAAGACAATCAGTCAAAAAGCAAGATATGCTCATGTAACATTGTCACTCCTCTAAATCCATCATAGGACATTGTCGAGGTGGCTAGTTACATGATCATATCAAATCATTGAAAAATAAATAAAAAATTCTTTTCAAGACATGTGTATCAGATCTTTGTTTGTTTTCCAAGGTTGACTTGGTGATGACGAGGCTAATTGGTGATTCTTTAGGAAGGACACATCCTAAAGAAGATTGAAAAGTTGAATTTGATTATTGCCAAGGTCGAGATTCAAGAAGGAAACATCCTGAATAGATCACATGACAAGGTCTGACGTCAAGAAGGACACATCTTGAAGACCTTGCAGTTGATGAGAAAGAGTATGTCATCAAGAAGGGAACATCTTGAAGACTCTTAAGTGATTTTTTTGATAGATCTGATGTTGATTGAGGAAAGACATATCCTGAATAAATTGGTTGACAGAGAAGAGTTTGACGTCAAGGACACATCTTGAAGACTCTTAAATGACTGATTTGATAGATTAGATGTTGATTTAGGAAAGATATATTCTGAATAAACCGGTTGACAAAAAAGAGTAACATCAAGGACACATCTTGAAGACTCTTAAATGACATATTTGATAGATTTGATGTTGATTCAAGAAACACATATCCTGAATAAATTGGTTTGATTGTGCGTCATTTGTGACTTTGTGTTTGATTCATTCGTTGTATGACCATGTGATATGACCAACAGGCCAAAACACTAAGAGGAATAACATCTAAGGCCTCGGGGGCTATTAAACCTTGCCTACATTGTATACACAAAGACCACGTAGTTCGACCAAACTCTGACTGACTTGACTGAAAAAAAATTGTTTATTTGAATATATCTGACATGTGTGATAGTGAATGTGATGAACCCTAATGGAGTGACCTAGTGTGGCCTCGAGGGCTCATCAATTTATGGCCTTTCCTACGTTATACATGCAAAGACCTCATAGTTCGACATGACCAATGACTTTGTCTTATTGACTAAGGATTAAGTCATGATTTTATTTTTACCCACCTACAAAAGACTGACCTAATG
Organism: Sequoia sempervirens; assembly: GCA_007258455.2. Taxonomy (NCBI): domain Eukaryota; kingdom Viridiplantae; phylum Streptophyta; class Pinopsida; order Cupressales; family Cupressaceae; genus Sequoia; species Sequoia sempervirens. Next base: position 168,196,903 of record VDFB02086081.1, on the reverse strand, counting down.
CCCTGGGGGTGCATCAAAAGATGGCCTTTCCTACGTTCAATCATAAAGGAAATGTAGTTTGACTATGACAAAGACAGACATGACAAACGTTGACTTTGTTTTTGTAGTTTTTTTATTATTTAGATTTGTTTTGGAATTTTGACATTTTTTGAATGTTTTTTTGTTTTCGACACATTTTCTAAATGTTTTTTATATTTTTGACATGTTTTCTAAATGTTTTTGCATTTTCAAGTGTGTTAGGTCTTGAAGATCTAAAGGCTTATTCCATCAAGAATGGGTGTTAGGTATTTTCCCCCAATCAGGTACTATGCTGGATTGGATGGTAAGAATGATCTTGTGCGGTATGTCGTGAGTGTCAATAGATCTCAAGCCATAGGACCAACAACTACTCTTATTGTGGGTGTTACGAAATGAAGGAGGGATAGTTAGAGGAATATAGGTGAAGGTGAAACGATCCTGCGAAGTGATAATAGACGACGAAGCGAAGATTGCCTACATATGGCACCTGTTTTCTAGTTTTCACCATGGTACTTATCCAAAGCGCCATTGAGATGGTTTTCACTATTGGATGGATTATTTCTCTTTCCTATTTTCTTCTCTCTCTCTCTTGGTTTTTTGTATTTTATGGTTTTGGCCAAGATCTCTGCAGCTATGTGTAGAACTAATACATCATGATGATGCCTTGACCTTGTTTAGATGACCGTGCTGGACGAAAGGACCTGATTTGGATGCAAAATGTAAGTGGAAAATATGACAGATGATAGAAGTGGTAGATGAAAGAGGCCATGGTATGATCCCTAATGTGCACACTACATGGGCCACCAGGCTTCAAACAAAAAGGAGCTTGGGTGACCAATGAGTTAGAGTACATGGAGGGTTTTTCATCACAGACACATTGAAAGACATCACCAATGAAGGTGGGATGATATAAGGGTATGTGCAGGATCATGATGGGCCAAACAGGCCCTTAAGTGGCAATGAAAATTCAAAAAAATCAGAGTTAGGCAACTTGACGTAAAAATTTGAATAAGTTATCTATATTATTTCAAAAACATGTAAGAATAGAATCTGTGGGAAATTGAATTTAGTTTCTAAACTACTAGGTTTATTTTTAAAACAAAATCTATTTGGTGAAAATTTGGAAATTTCAATCGCGATTATTACTAAATTTCAGGAAAAAAAATAAAGTAGGTGTCTGTCGACCACTAACCATAATAAAATGATATGTTTTTATGAGTTTTTAGAATATAAATAGAGGACTCAAAATGTGTCCGGATGTGGCCTTTATATTTATTTATGTTAATTTTTTTTTCAAGAAAATAATTAATTATGAAATTTTTACAACTTTTAAAATATAAAAGCTTCGTGTAATAGAATACCTTAACTTGGTCAAACTTCATGAAATTCAATTTTGTTTTTATCCTATAGTATGCAAAGCATAGAATGTGACACATGTTTTGGATTCAAAAAATATTATACCGTTTGAAAGTTATAAATGTTTTACAATCATCCTATCAATCAGGACTTTTGTCATAATTCTAGTAGAAAATAAATAATAGTAATCTATTAAATTCAAAATAAAACATAATTTATATTGGAAAAAAGCTGAGAATCTCCTCTACAAACCCTTTTCATTTTATCAATTTTGGCTAAAAATAAAGTCGTCAGCCACATGGGCGAAGTCCGGAAAAACAAAGTAAGTTGTTAAACACGCTTTTTGTATTGACTTTTAGGATTGGTATTGTGCCAGGATTGGGTGTTGTACACCTTGCATAATGTTTGTAATGTTTTATTATTTATGTGTGTGGTGCACCTAGGGGTGCCTAAATGGACATGCATCACTAGGAGTTATAATGTTGGGGCCACTTTATGTTGTATGTAACATTGGGACTTAATTGTAAAATGTAATTATTTAATATTGGGGAATAATAAGATATAATAAAGTACCCAATATTAAATGTGGGTCACATGATGTAGCATTTGGGCATATGGTTTATGTAATACCACTTGGTGGTTTTGTGGGAGCTTGCTTTTATAAAAGCAACCACGACGGTAGTTGTCTAAGGTTGGAGAGTTTGCTGCAAGTTAGCAGGTTGAGCTTGTGCACGTGTGAGGGTTTAAAGCATGGCATGGGATGTGTGGATTCCTGCTTGATCACATGGAATGCATGGATAGCTTGTGCTTCATAAGTGTTCATGGAGTCTCTGAAGATGTATTGTAATGGGTTTTCATTGTCGAATAATACATGGAGTGTGGATGTTTCTTTGATAATGGCTTTTCCCTCTTGAGGGTTTTCCCGTGGTATATCTTGTGTCATCTTTGATGGGTATGTTGTCTATTCTCTTGCATGTTGATGTTGAGTATTTTACTTGCATGTTTTCAGATTTGGGTTATGTGGAAATTGTCATTTCATAGCTGCATAGTTTCCTTACAAGTGGTATCAGAGCTTTGGTGATTGGATTGGATAACCCTAGGTTGCATGAGAGAATGAAAGACAATGGCAAGATATAGGGTTTTGCAGGTGTTTTATTGCAAATCTGTGGGTTTTGGGTTTGCTGTTATGATGGGTTGTTTGCAGATTTGGGGTATAAATTTTTTTTGGCAAAATAGGGTTTCTTAGTCATGCATTTAAATGAGGGTTTTTGGGGGTGAAATTTCACAGATGACCTCCTAGGACAAAATGGACCTCATGGTTGAATTCAGGTTGGCTGAGAGAGAAATTTTGACATATAACATGCCCTATTTTGGTTACAGAAAAAAAAAAATGCCTCCCCTATTCGGCCGTACGGGCGTCGACGGTACAGTCGTCGCAGAAAAATAAAAAATCCGAAAAATAAATTAAAATTCCCGTCGAAATTTTCTTTTACCTGCAAATGAAAACAAAAAAACATTAGAAAAATTGAAAAACCGAAAAAAATTAAAAAAAAAAGAATTTGAAAAAGGGTTTGGGGGGGGGGTCCAGACCCCCCCGTACCCTGCTCAGTCGGCAGAGCCGACAGTGGTACCACTGTCGGCCCCCTGCCGGTGGAGGTACGCCGGTCGGCGGCCTCCGGTCCGGCCGGGGACTGCCGGCGGCCTTCCGCCCAGCCCATAGGGCTTAAAACAAAAATTTGAAATTTGAAAAATTTTCAAATCCGCCAATGACATAAAATTCCGCCGGATTTCAAATGACAATGAGCCAGATTTAATATTCTGGTCGGGTCCACCAGGAGGGGGGATAAGTTTTTTAAAATGAAAAATTAAATTAAATTTTATGGGATTTGGAATCCGCCGCCCGCCCACCACCAGAGCGCCGCCCGGGCGCCACCGGAGAGCCACCTGAAGGTTGATTTACAACAGTTTTTTTCAAACGCATATAACTTTTGCCCAGAGTGTCGGATTTTCGACTTGGAAAGCTGGTTCCGAGCACTACGCAGTGGTTTAGGATTTGTTCCATGGTTTTACAGTTTTGACAATGTTTTGATTGGTTGAAGTCAGATGTTTATTTTGAGCTTTGAGAGGGCATATCGGGTGCATACGGAGTCGGATTTTGGACTTCGAATAGTCAACGGAAAGCTTGTTCAGAGTACTTCACAATGGATCAGTTTTTGAGATATTTTGGCATGGTTTATTTGCTGTTTTCTTTATCTGAGCTGTTTATGGGTCTCTTTGACTATGGCATTATTATGAGCTTATGGATTGTTGGATTTTGGATATTTGATATTGGATTCATTGTATGCTCAGTTGTACATCTCAGATTATTATATTTTTGACATGGATATCAGCATGTATGTTGCATTGTTGTATCTACAAGTTGTGTAATGTTGTAGGCGGTCTATACTTACTTGTTGCACCTATGACTTGGATATGGGTTGTCTTTGCCCATTGATATTTCAGTGTTGATGCATGATCAGTTTTGGTGGCTTGGTTTAGTCACTTGGTTTGTTGATTTGGTTGTCATGTTGAGGAGATGAGATGGTATTACCAGGTACAGTCATGATATGAGATCTATGTAGTTGACTATGATTATGCAGATATGTGGACACGGTTGGGTTGATTTGTTGGTATATTTGGTGGTGATTATGATGTCATGGATGTTTCTTGTGCATTAGAGACTTTGGCATGTTATGATGGTTTTATGCAGGTGCATTGATTGGTGGTATTGGATTGGATCCTGATTCTGGTTGTGGCGGTGTATCTTCTTGGTTTTAGGAGATTGGTATTACGATGTCATGGATAGCTTGGTTACACGGTTTAGTGGGAGCTTGTGACAGTGATGGTTTGGTGGTGTATCTTCTTGCTTTAGAGGATGGTTATCATGTTGTCATTGAGAGCTTGGATTCACAGGTTTTGTGTGAGCTTATGACAGTGATATGGTATTGATTGGGTGCATCATGGTGCCATGGGATTGCTCGGTATCACGGTTCAGTGGGAGCATTTGGCAATGATGTGGATCCATTGTTGATTATGGATGGTTGTCTTCAACAGGTGATCTTTGGTGTCATGGAGGAGCTCTTGGATTCTGTGTGCTACAGTGAGAGTTCTTTGACATCAGGCATTGGAGATGGTGAGGTATTATTTATGACTTGTTGGTTTTGACAGGTGATCCTTGGTTGTAGGATGGTTTTGTTATTATGTCATGGTATACTCTTGATTACTAGTTTAGAGTAGTGGCATGGTGCATATTATGATGATTTATTCATGTGATCTTCTTTTGAGAGG
>VDFB02086081.1:168115085-168192102 GCA_007258455.2 Sequoia sempervirens | reverse complement strand
CATGGAAGTCATAATCGAAAGTGTCCAAGGGATGCTCAATAGGTTGTATAAGAGGACCCAAGCATATATGGCGGCACATGGAGCAAGTATGTGGTACACAAATATGTGGACCTGATGAGGATGATGCAGCAGCACTCAAGCCATCACCAACATCACCAGAATGTGGCTGAGCTACTACAGAAGCATGCGAAACCAAAAGACCACTCAAAGAGTGAATAGCATGGATAGTCTATGTGGCTGCATCCTGCATAATATCTGGATGGTATACTAGAGGTGGCGGAGGAAGGCGAGGGAGGGGAACATGTGGGCGGGGTATTACTCTAACCGCCTCGGCTCCATCCCGGGCATACCTCCACCAACGCCTCGAAGGGTTTAATGTCAAAGTAATTTACATGATGCCCCAACAATAAACTCAAGATATAATTTTTATAAAGCAACAGTATATCACAATCCGCTTGTTCGTGGTTTCAAAAACCATACACCAACAATCCCAAAGTTTTTCTACAATGTCTCTATGAGTGCAATTCATTTTTATAGAAAGTTTTGTTTTATTAACATTAACCGGCAAACCAGTGCGGGGGTTAACAAATAAAGAGGCTATTTGGGCTTTGGTTATTCCGAGATCTTTCACATCATCATAGGACAATCCACATGCATAATATTCTCTCATGTCTTCTCGCCACGAATGAAAGGCATTATGTTGCGAGGAGAGGGTTTCTATGTTTTTAATTATTTCTTTCATTGTGTTTGACATCTAGATAATCGAGGGACTCTCGTATAAACTTTTAGAAATGCCCCTTAATTGTTGCAATTTTTCACAAATTAATTCTTCAATTGATGGTTGTGGAGGTGGTGGAGCGTTTGGCATTTGTGCATTTCCATTGTCAGCAGCCATAATGCCTGATTAAAAGTTAAAACAAATTAATCTAATTAAAATTAGACAATATAAATGAAAATATCATAAAAATACCCTAGTTTTAAAAAATCCAACAAAAACCCTAGTTTTTAACAAAAATCTATAAAATTCTCTAATTTTTAATCCAAATACATAAAAAACACTATTTTTAAATCAAAATCCATTACAAACATTCAATTTTCATCAAAATCCATACTAAACTCAATTTTTTCATAAAAAATCTATCAAAAACCCTATTTTGAAAAAAATCTATAAAAAATTAACTAAAATTACACAAATCTAATTGAAATTTTGATTAGAGAAAAGAAAAACCAAGAATCTAACCTTTTGAAGATGGATTTGCGCAAAATCAGATATCTGATTTGCGGAATGAAGTTTTCACTATGCGTCGAAATGTGAAATGAGTTTTAATCAGGCCGAAATCAAATATATGTGTGTCCCAAATCGGATATCCGATTTGGATCGGATATCTGATATGGAAATCTAGGTTTGGGCTTTGCTTCGGTAATGTGTACTGACACCCAAGCCACATAAAGTCAACTCAGCATTTTTGCATTTTTGAGTCGATGAAACACGTAATTTTTTCTCCATTGCCACTTTTTGGCATACCATGATCCTGCACATACCCATAACGGATATTTGAACATGGATAAGTGGAATGGAATATATGGTATGAGTGAGAGTGACGTGGATAGAGACCTTGGATCAACAAGCTCTTTTCCTAACCCTTTTTCCTTGATAGATGCCCCTAGTGATTTTTGATGGAGAGGCATATGTGGAGATCGACTTTTGCTTGCTTTCACTTTTGAATTTTATTTTTTATTTTTCTGATAGCTTTTGATTTTGGCTATAGCACTTTTCTTGACATTCTTGCTCATTCTTGACTTTTATTTTTGATTGGCCCAATAGCTTTTTATGGTGGCTAGAGGACTCGTCTTGAGCTTCTTTTATTTTCATTGTGTCTCTTGTTTCTTGATATCCTTTTAAAGATAGGTCATTCATTGGATATTTTCCTTTATTCTTTTCTTGAGTTGTGACTTGTTGAGCCATGTCTCTGATGTGTATGGACGTGAGTGAGATGGATGAAATAGGTGACGTGACAGGAATGTCTAGTGGACAAACAGGAGTGGCAATGTCATCAATAGAATCTTTGGGACTATCCTTTTTTGTATTGCTAATGTCAAAGGAAGCTTGCACATCCTTAATGACTTGGCAAGGTGACTTGGTAGAGGTGACATTAGGAGATACATATCCTAGCCTAGGGTAAGTGGGATGGAAGGATAATGATTGGATACCCTCAACAGTATCATGATCAGGTAGTGGTTTATCATAGACATGGTGGATGTAGTATCAGGATCCCAAAACATTTCAATCCAAGCATGAACATCTTTTTGTGTTCCCATTGTATCTATCTTGATGGCCTTGGAAATAATAGCATTGTCATTTGTTTGTAAATTATTCATGCGGTATTCTCCACATCCCTTATCTTGGATCTGGATCTCGGGGTCTATGGATTTGGCAGTAAAAGTAGAGGATGTGGAGGCAAATGACCAAGGGACATCAGATGTCCTAGTGAGTGTTCAGGGATCAATGTATTTGGATGAGTTTGATGTCGAGGCCTCATAGTTAAGTGGCACCTGACATTCAGAGACTTCTCGCAGGTTAGTGCAATAGTTAAAGGGATCAAGGTCACCCTCGATAGTAATTTTAGTTATGTGGTAGGGAAACTTTAGGCATTGATGATAGGTGGAAGGAACGGCCTTCATGGCATGAATCCATGGTCAACCAAGGAGAAGATTATAAGGGATTTCTAGATCCAATACTTGGAAATTAGTATCCAATATCATGGGTCCCACTCGAAGTGGAAGTGTTATTGTGCCTTGGGAGGATCATTCATCATCATCATAACCTTTTATGACTATGCTCTTTGTGTTATCCACACATGCTTCAGAAAAACCCAATGCCTTAACCAATTTTAATGAACAAACATTCAATCCCACTTCGCCATCTATTAAGAATTGTTTCATGCTATTTTGATGGATGAAGGCTTCAATGTGTATTGAGTCATTATGGTTTGTCTTTTGGGTTGAGTAGTCTCTGTCAGAGAAGGTAACATGGTGAGAGCTTGCAAGCAATACAACCATGGCTTGAAATTAGTTGACGTTAAGGTTGTCTGGGACAGAGGTTTCTTTCAACATCTTATCTAGGATGGCCCTATGCTCAGGTGATGTGCGTAGCAGTTCCAATATGGATATTTGTGTTGGGGTTTTCTCTAGCTAATCCAGCAATTTGAAATGGCCTTTAGCTTGGGACTACTTGGGAAGTGAAGGGGAAAGTATGGTTATTTTACTTATGCGAGTGTTTACAACAAACTCTGGGGTCTTCTTAATGGTAATGGTGTTGATGTGTTCATCTACAGTGTGAAGATGGAGGATCTTGGCTAATTATAGCCAATAGGCATATAATTAGTTGTGTTATTATTTTTAGTACCTGAACTGGAGGCTTTCCCCGAACCGTGGTCCTGAAGGGGAGTCTTGTAGATCGCGGGATCATGATTGGAAGTGTGTTGTTGTTGTCCCTCTACCTCGATTAATCTATCCTCGATAAGGTACTGAATAATATTTTTTAGTTGTCTACAAGTGGATGTTTTGTGTCCTCTACCTCAGTGATATTCACAAAAGGTGTTATCAACCCATCGAGAGGGTTTAAAATCATACATCTAAAATGCGGGTTCTCGTAGTTGTACGACACCTGATTGAACAAGTTTCCTCAGTACCATTTCAATGGGTTCTCTAAGGGGAGTGTATTCACATTTAATGTATTGCCTATGTAGTCTTTGTTGTCCTAGTCCCTGATTGTTGTGTAGGGTATTTTATGTTGGTGTAGGGGTTTGTGGTGTAGTCCTTGAGGATTTAGGTACTCTTAGAGTGACAACAGGACCAGTTTTGTGTACAACTTTGGTATCCACAACCCCGTCGTTCGTGACATTTTTGTTTCAAGACCAGTATTTTTTTTTTGTCATTGAATGCTTGTTGATTACTAGTACTCTTAGAGAATCTGAGGGTGCCTTTAGCGACAAATGATCTCTCAATAATTGTTCTTTTTTCCACAAGTTTTGCAAAGTGTGCACAACAATGAACTTGCAAGGCATAGTTGTCTACAAATTTGTTGGACAATTTGAACCATGTTGTTATGCCACCAAGTAATCATGAAAACCACTCAAGTGTAGGACCCGTAAGAGTTCTAGGGAATAATATCATCAAGTATGTGTGCTCTGAGGCAATGTCAACGCAAGTTGTGCTAAATTATCAGATGTGCTCTATTGGGTTGCTTGTCCCTTTGTACTTTTAAAAGATCAGAATTGTGTATCCTTGTGGAAAAGGAGGCATGTAGATGCACCTATCAAAGGGGTATGGATGCAAGTTCTACATGTTGTAGGATTTTTTGGTTGTTACTTGCATGTTCTCCACTTGTTTATGTAAAGAAAGCATTTGTGTAGTTAGAGCATCCACCTGTGGTTTTTTAAGTCATTCATATTATTAGGTCCCACATTTTGTGTAGGTACATGGCAGTTGTATGAAGGAGTTTTTTGTTGTCCCTAAGGTATATTTTTTATGTGGTATTTATGTTGGGTTGCCCTTGTGTGTTCTGAATTCCCAATTGTGTATAGGTACCTTGTTGTGACGTGTTTAGCGTAAAGGTATTTGATTGAAACCTTGGTTGTGTTGGAATCTTGGTATGTGTACCTTGTTGTCCTTGTGTAGCACTATTTTGAGGGATAGCATGACTATATGTGGGACCCTTGACATTAACCTGGGTGTGGGTCCTGAACCTGAAAATATTACTCTCTTGCATCCAACAAGATTGTTCGAGGTAGTATGTATGGTGTTCGTTGAGGTCACAAAGGGATTAGCTATTGGTGTTGTTGACTGTATTATAGGTGCTAATGTTGATTGGGTCACAACCTATGTCATGGACTGTGTAGCAAATGTTGTTTTAGGTGGAGCTGTGAAAGGCATCCCAAAAGTGGGAGTAGTGTGAACTGTTGCAGAACTCTGTGTAGCTCCTCCTAAAGGTATGTTAAGATTTAGCTGTGGTATAACATTATATGGAATATGTGTCGTATGACCCTGGTTTTGGTTTGAGACATTTTTAGGTGAAGGAACCACTTGTAGCGTGTTTATGTCAAATCCAAGGGGCAGTTTAACTCCATCTGCTATGATTTTGGCTAAAAATTTCTCAGGGTCGAGCATGATGAGCTCATCGACAAATTCAACAACCTTGGGATCCTAGGCTACTACCTCAAGTTCTTTAACAGTGATACGACCTTGGTTGTCTCTCTCGAGAAAGTTTTCAAATGGGTTGACACATGAATTTGGAGGTTCTTGTGATGTTGATCCAAGGTTCATTTCGATAGTGAGATTGTAAGATTCCTCATGTTGTTGTGAAGGGTCCATTTCTAATTGTCTCTTTTGTAATTTATGGTCTGGACCATAAGATAAGACTTGCTCAAAGAGGGATGACACATAAATGTGAACCGTAAGTTATGCAACTACCTAAGATGTGATAGTACAAGCTATGTTTTTGGCTTTCTTGGTATAGATTATGACATGTAATGACTAAGGTATGACTTAAGATAATGTCAAAAATGAAAATGTCTATGCATATGAAAGTTATGATATATTTTTGGTCTTTTTGGGATAAAATGTGACATGCAAAGACTAGGGTATAATGCAAGCTATATGTCAATATTCGTGGATAACTAAGGGATGAGTCACTAACTGACCAAGTTTGATGTAAGGGTCCAACTAGGATTTCCAATGATGTTTTAGGATCACTACCTAAATAACCAAGTGACTGGTTGACTAGGTGGAATTCAAACTAACATAGTGAGTTTGAGGTATTCCACTAAGATGACAAAGGACAGATTGTAAAATGATATGTCAAATGCAATCGTATTTGAATCTATGTTTTCAGTCAAGGTAAGATAGTTTATCTACCCTAACTCTAAAATGTATTATGAACAAAGATTTCCCTAAGTATGCTAAGGATGATCTAAGTAATGAAATGATGAAAGAAATAGGAAAACTAAGGATCATGAACCTAAATATGAGTAAGTCACAGGTCTGAATCGAGTTTACAACAAAGAGTAGACCAAATAATGAAATCCTACAGTGACCATTCTGAGTTTTTAGTTTTCCAAATGTCAAATTTTCTGTGATAGATAGATGTGTCATTCTAGACTGTAAATGTGGTTCATGATATTAGATGCATCATAGAAAATGGGATCCTACAGTAAATCATTTGAGTTTTTAGTTTGTTAAAATGCACGAATTTTTGTGATAGGCAGATGCATTATTCCAAACTAAAAATGCAGTTTAGAATATCAAATGCATCACAGAAGCTAGCAGATGCGGTTTGTAGTGTCAGATGCAGTTTACTGGTAAAATAAAGTCTTAGGTCTACATCCAGTTTCAGTCTGAATTGAAATTTTTTTTGTGATAGGTAGATGTGTCATTCCATACTGTAAATGTTTTTTATAAGATTAGATGTTTCATAGAGGTTATCATATATGGTTTATGGAAACATGTGGTTGAATGGTAAAATCTAAACATGAACAAGTCTCAGGATGTTTTTTTGACTGGCAAATGCATTGTTCCCGACTGCAAATGTGGCTCTAGAGATCATATGCATCACAGGAAGTTACAAATGTGGTTTCTTGTTTTAGATGCATTGCGAATTTTGATAATTGTGACTTAGTATATCAGATGCAATTTTCTATGTGAGTTGCGACTCGGTATGCTAGATGTGGGTTTCTTTGTGATAGTTGTGTTTAACAATGAACTGATCCTAGGTTTTGACACATTTTTGACTAGTTTAAGATTTTCTTTTTGACTATTTTCTATTGAATTAGATCTAATTTGAACACACACATAAGACACACCAAGCAAAGTGTTTGAAATAAATAAACATACATGCGCAAATCCTAAGGCTAGAAAAGACAATATTTGTTGAGTTCCCACTTTGATTTCTCTAGGTTTGCTTATTCTTAGCAAATGACTTAGAAGCTTGACCATACTAGCTCCCCTCCATGGTACTCACTTCTTCGGGTCAGCCAAGCTTCAAGTTTTCATGAGTCTCCCATGACAAACTCTTCATCTCTACTAAGAACCGCATGTATGTGGGATGGCTTCAAAGGTTTGACCTCTTGTATTAGCAAATAGAGGGATTTTTCCATTCTAAAAACAATGGTTTTTAATTAGGACACCCGTCCAAGTGGCTATACATGAGGAAAGATTAACTTGTCTATATAACAAATATGCACCTGTAATGCTAAGTTTTCCATTAGCATTCACATTTACATACTGGTCGGGAGTAGCTTGGATTTGCTCATTGCCAGTTTGAGTCATCTTGGGGTGAGTACTTTTTCCCACCAAGACATGCCCTCTAGAGTTAATAACAATTTCTCTTATACCCAGGATCACATAAATGTGCAAGGGGAGATGATACTTTTGTTATTAAACCAGGATTTAACAGAATTTGCAGAAGCACCAATCACAGAAAATAGTAATAAATCCACCCTAATTAAACAACAAACTACTATGTGCAGACTAAAAGTAGGGTTCATTAACCATTTAATTTATAAAAGAAATCCTATGTGAACACCCAAACACATGAAAGAAAGCAAGATAAGATAGGAGTTTCAATTTTTTTTTCTTTGACAAGCATCCTGCAAAACTGCACATTAGAAGTCTTTGAATGTTTGTATTCTTTTTATCTTCTTTCAATCATCCTGCAAAAACTATCTTAACTCCACCAGATGACATGCTATAAACTTTGAATTAGTCATAATAAATGTTAATTATTAAAATCAAAAGTTAGACTTTCATAAATTAGAAAACTATGTTTACCAGTCAGATGCGGTGTATGAAGCCACAGATGCGGTGCACGAAGCCACTGATATGGTGCAAAAAGCCACACATGCGGTGTAGGAAGCCATAGATGCGGCGCAAAAAGCCACAGATATGGTGCAGGATGTCAGATGCATCATTCCATTCCATAGATGCGTCGATCTGTACCTATTCCTGCAAAAAATGATATTTTCTACAAATTTTCTTGAAGTTTGTGACTTCACGCCAGGTTCACCAAATGTGATAAGGGAAAATAAACAAAATTAACGAAACAACATAACAAATACAAACAACCATGAATTTACTAGATTATGCTAAAGATCCCAAATCAATAATGAAGTGCATATGCTATAAAAGGAATTCAATAAATAAGAATCATATCATGTAATTCCCATGCTTGCTTGACTCATCTTCATTATTCTTCTCAACTTTTCTTTAAATCGCTTTAATTTCCCTCAGATTGTGAGTATGCAATATTCGCTTGTATGTATTTTGACAGTAAAAGTTTGAAGATTGTGGTTACCCGTGAATGGATTTCAAAGCTTCTCTTATAGAAGCTTCACATATTTGATGGTCAAGATTGATTTGTGTTTGAATCGTCCAGATCGAGTGAGGATTTGATTGAATAGTTAAGCCCTTGATTGATGAGATTGATTAGATATTTAGAAAATTTTATTGAGAGATTGATTGAATAGTTAGCCAAATTGATCAATCAGATAAGAGGTGTAACTGAAAGAATGTGAGTCAAAAAGAGGTGACAGATTATTTAGGTGAGTGAACTGAGAGAAAGTGTTAGTCAGGAATGGAGAGAATTATGTATGATATATTTAATTGAAAAGGTAGGAGACATGTGCTAAAATAGAAGAATTAGTTATAAAACTAATTCCTTTTTTTGTGGAAGAAGTTGTGTACGTGATTCCAAAATTAATTAAATGACTTATTCAATTTATGGAGTCACTTTAGATGACAGAACAATTAATTAAATAAATATTATTCATTTAATTAAATGTAGGAGGATATGAATTAATTAGATGTGTAATTAAATAATTTTAAGAAACTTATTTAATTAGTAAGAAAAAGGGATTAAATTTAAATGTGTAATAAAATAAATTTGGGAAACTTATTTAATTAGTAAGAAGAAGGGATTTAATTTAAAGGTGTAAATAAATAAATTTAGGAAACTTATTTAATTAATCAAAAGAAAAGATTATAATTAATTAGTGACGTAATTAAAGTAAATTAATGTAATTTAATTAATTAGTCAAAATTTGGAAGAATAATGAAAATGAATTAATTAAATGTTTAAAACTATTTAATTAATTTAGAGGAAATGCGATGTTAGATTATAATTAAATGATAAAATTATTTAATCATTTTGCAGGTATCTTGAATTAATAATGAAAAATGTAGTTGCAGGCCTAAGCCATTTTTTCAGTGTCTACAAAAGTAATCAACCTTCTTTCAAATTTTTGGACATGGGCATGAAAGGGTAATATATGCAAAAATTAATGCCCCAATCAAACCCAATACTTTTAAAATGTTAAAAAGTGGAGCTACACTTCTCATTTGAAATTTGCAAGAAAATTTCCCACCTATGCTCTAAATTCTCACCTACTCTCCTCAAATATTGAATGAACTCTAATTCCCTAGACTTTCAAGGAATTTAAACATGATTTCTCTCAATATTTTATCACAAGAACCATTTTGAACATTCAACTACACACAAAGTATCCATAGAAATTCAAGTTGCTAGAAGAAATAAATTTTGAACAAGTAACCATTGGAGAAACATGAGGAAATGATATTGAACGTGTTGTGGAGATAAAGAGAAGAATCATCATAATTATTCATATTTTCAACAAATAGATTGGTTTATGCGAACTCAGGTACAAACTTCAAAATATTATGACTTAATTTATTTTGTGTATAATTTCCTCTACAAATTTATAGCTCAAGGATAATTTGATAATGAGCATGAGAATATTATGAACATGAAGGAAAATTAGAAAACCTTAGGATGACATAATCTTGGAAAGTAGAAAAATGTACAGCTAGAAAAATAACTTATCCCAAATGAATTTAAAACCTCCATCCTTAATATTGGTGACATGGTTTTTCATGTGTAATGTAGGATAAATGAGTAAGAGGGCTATAAAGATGAACTATTATTTTAAGGGGTTATAACTATTGTTGTGCATGTTTTGCACACATGCCTTGCCAAAGGCAAGGACCCCCTTTTCTTCCACTCCCAATGGGTCGTTGCTGCTCCCGACGGGTCATTTTTTCTCCCACCCCAATTTACGTGCCCCTGTCCTTGAGTCCAAAAAGGTCACATGCCTTGAAACGATCAAACACCCCTTGACCAAATTCACCTACCTGAATTTCACTAAGTCTTTTGCCTTTGCGGAAGTATAGTTGTGGGTTTCCCTTAGTTTTCTACCCTGGCGTCCATCGAGCTTGGCGGACCCGCATTCACGAGTCTTTGTTTGCAAACTGACATCATCACTCTATTGCTAGGTAGTGACCAAACCCAAGCATCCAACCACATGGCGGATCTCGCATCTTCCCTCACCCCCTGCATCTTAACCAACGCATGATTTAACTCAGGTATCTCCAAATCTACCAACTTGCCTACCATCTATACTATAATTGAATGCATGTCATTAACGTCATTTTTCCTATAAGTAGAAGCATCGAACCCCTCATTTTCACCCAAGGCATTTGAATTTTAGAAAATAAAATGCAGTCCCATTCTGCACAAAACTTCCCATAAAAAGTAGCAAAATTTTCTAATTCTGGGTTACCTTGCGGGTTCGCCCCTACGGGCAGCTATCCTTGCATTGTTGTTTGATCAACGACTCTGCACCTACACCATTCCGCTATGCGGACCCTGCGTGTAACGTTTCCTCACTGAAAAAATTCTAAGTTCACCAACAAAGCTATGGGTCAAACAACCTCTGCAGGCCCACCTTTGTAGACTTCCGCTTGCGAGAAGTTATTACCACAATGTTGTTCCATAGCGGCAAAACCTCACTACTTCCTCGCTATGTGGGCCTAAAGCCCATGAACGTCGTGAACTCAAGGAAACGTGAGGACAGGATTTGAAGCAACTCCTGTAAGCGGGTCTTCTCATGCAAGTCACTCTTGTCAGAACACAACCTTCACAAGGCTACTCCTTAGCAACGAAATTCAAGGGCATGCTAATGACATTCATATCCAATCTCCCTGCTAACGGACCAAATCCATAGGTCATCCAAATTTATCCGTTTTGGAATGACAATGATACACTAGTCATCTATGAGTTGTTCCACCATGAGAAACTGTGTAATGGCACACTCAATTTAAGAAATGATGCTTGTGGGTATGATCTTTACTAAGAACAAAATTGATTGGGTATGGGGTTGTGTAGACAGTCATGTTAAATCACATTGTAGCTTGTTTCATGGTAGGAGTTGTGTTACTCTCGATTGCTCCCTACCGGTGCTCTGATGTCGGCCACCTACACCCAGCTCCCCGCACCCCCTTCTCGCAATGGATATTCTAGCTGCAAAGGTCACTATTATCTCTTCCATTTTACTATGGTGAACCTACCCCGACTTCCCACACTACCTTTTCCGCCCACACTCCTTGCGGACCTTTGCTAGGAGGAGGTCATTTTTCACCTGGCTGCTATTTTACTTCCTTCATTGGCGGCGCCTCTACATCTTTCACCTGTGTACAACCTAAGGCCTTTTGGTTTCAAAAAAACTTGTGAACCATGTTTTCATTGCCTGCAATGATCAATCAAACTTGCGGAATGACCAAGATTGTGGCACCCGCAAAAACATAGAACGATCTTTAGCATATTCTCGATGGGTGCAGATTCTATTTTAGGAATGAGATCATTTTATGTGGTTCTTGGGAATCATCATTTTGTTGAAACTAATCATTATTTGAGTGTTGGTTTGTGCCTTTAGTTATGGTTTTGAAACACTATCAATCATCAAGTGCAGTGATGTTGGCACTGCCTCAAGGATACTTGTAAAGTGCAAGCTGATTGCTACAGAAACTTTGATGAGCAACAAATGAAAAAATTAGGCCTCGAGGTTATGAATGGGCCTATATCGTATCAAGGGCACTAAGGTTTATGCCATGGGGGGGGTGTATTTAGTGTGGCGTCCACATCAGGAAGCTTCAGGCTCAACTTGTTGTTGGTGGTGTTCACTAGATCTTAAACGATTATTTAGTTGGAAAAGTGAGCATTCATTGTGAATGTGATACTAATGAGTTAACAACAAATGGTCATTTGGTCGTGCAGGTTTTGCATCTTCACAGGTCATCGGTCTTCTCACCGTTGATACTGCAACTTTACCATAGTATCCTCCTGTAGGGTGTCACCCGCACCTCCCCCCAGAATGATATTCATGGACAATATTTCTGCATCATTATTTCAAGGGGAATGGAGGATTGTCAAAAATATCAGGATGATTATTATGAGGCCATACCTCATTTTGAAGATATCAATGGTGAGAGAATGGGGCAGTTCGAAGAATCTATTCAATTTACAGTGTGATCCTCCTACAATCTATGATTCGATTATATTTAACGATGCTACATACAATCTCGGCATACCACAAGGAAGTGTCCCTAAAAGAACCTGATCTATTTTGATTGGTGTATGACTTCTTTGAATCACAAATGACTTTTTAACAATGTGTAATGAGGACGATCCATCATGCTTGTATGGATGCAACTCGTGTGGGACACTTACCGTTGCACGCCAGTTCGAGCATTCTTGCAATAATGTTGGGGTAGCTGCGTGCTAAATCCTCCCATGTTGGGAACTATTGAAGATCGTATGAGCACGACAATATTAAGCACTTGCGGCGTGTAAAATACTGCATGGATACGATATAAACAAATAAGAGCATGATGTTTACCCTTGTTTGAGTAATCTCACCATCCATAGATCGTTGTTGAGTTAGAGAGTTGCCCAAAAATCATTTTGAATGTGTACTCCAAATATCTCTTGATCGCTCAGACTAGCGAGATCGACGATAGGTCTATGATGCAGAGAATCCTCACTATCCTGCTGTCACCTTTCGAGTCCAAGGATCTTTATGGAAAATGATCCATTGATACTTCATTTAAATCCTTATCGCCCAGTATTGCACAACGTTTGGCAGATGCACCATGAGTGGCATCAGTTTTTCTACGTAGGGACACTATTTTTGTGGTCTCTTGTAGGTTGTAGGGTATGTGCAGGATCATCATGGAAAAAACAGGCCCTTAAGTGGTGATAAAATTCAAAAAAATCAGAGTTAGGAAACTTGACATAAAACTTTGAATAAGCTATCTATATTATTTCAAAAATATGTAAGAATAGAATCTATAGCAAATTGAATGTAGTTTCTAAACTACTAGGTTTATTTTAAAAAAAGAACTATTTGGTGAAAATTTGAAATTTCAATGCAGTAGCACTTAAATTTCAAGGAAAAAATAAGTAGTTGTTTGTCTAACCACCCTAACCACAATAAAGGGTATGTGCAGGATCGCGATGGGCCAAAAAGTGGTGATATGATGGGTATGTGTAGGGTATGTGGCTAACGACTTTTTTTACCCAAAATTGATGAAACGAAAAGGGTTTTTAAAGGAGATTCTCAGCTTTCCACCAATATAAATTATGCTTTACTTTGAATTTAATAAATAATTAAATTATTCATTTTCTATTTGAATTACAACTAAAGTCCCGATTGATAGGATGATTGAAAAACATCTATAGCTTTCAAACGGTATCACATTTTTGAATCTGAAACATGTGTCACATTCTATGCTTTGCATACTATAGGATTAAAAAAAAATGAATTTCACAAAGTTTTGACCCAAGGTGGTCAAACATACAAGTTTTTTATATTTTTTAAAAATTTTAATAAAAAAATCATAATTAATTATTTACTTGGAAAAAAATTACAAAAAAATATGCATCACATCGAGAAATGAGTCATCTACTTATATCTAAAATATTATAAAAAAATATTATCATTTTATTGTGGTTAGGGTGGTCAGACAAACACCTACTTATTTTTTCCCTAAAATTTAAGTACTACTGCATTGAAATTTCAAATTTTCACCAAATTATAAATTTTTAAAAAAAATTTAAACCTAGTAGTTTAGAAACTACATTCAATTTCCTATAGATTCTATTCTTCCATATTTTTGAAATAATATAGATAACTTTTTTTTTCATTAAGTTGCCTAACTTTGATTTTTTTGAATTTTCATCGCCACTTAAGGGCATGTTTTTTCCATAATGATCCTGCACGTACCCTAAAATGATAATATTTTTTTAAAAGATTTTAGATATAAGTAGAGGACTCATGTCCAGATGTGATGCACATGTTTTTATAATTTTTTTCCAAGTAAATAATTAATTATGAATTTTTTATTACAACTTTTAAAAATATAAAAACTCGTATGCCTGACCACCTTAACTTGGCCAAAACTTCATGAAATTCGTTTTTTTTAATCCTATAGTATATGAAGCATAGAATGTGACTCATATTTTGGATTCAAAAAATGTGATACCATTTGAAAGCTATAGATGTTTTCCAATCAGCCTATCAATTAGGACTTTAGTCATAATTCAAATAAAAAATGAATAATAATTATTTATTAAATTTAAAGTAAAGCATAATTTATATTGGTGGAAATCTGAGAATCTCCTTTAAAAACCATTTTCGTTTCATCAATTTTGGGTAAGAAAAATTCATCAGCCACATACCCTACACATACCCATCATATTGCCACTTTTTGGCCCATCATGATCCTGCACATACCATGTATCCACTTGGTCAAGCACTTCGATGTCGGGATATTTTCATTCTTATGGTCCAGGGGTGAGTGCAACCATTGACATGTACAAGGATTATCCTACTACCCTGGGTAGAGTTGAGTTTGCAAGAATTTGTTGCAGAACCTCCGCTTGTGGGTGTCAACCATTTCTTAGTCGTTTCCAAACGACATACTCATTCGGCCTTCCCACGTTATATCTCTGCAACCTCAAGGTAGCACAAGTTGCCTACATTTTCTCTTCTAATGTACCGTTAAGTCTTACATGGGGTACAGGCTACTATAGGAATAAAGTGACATTGTGTAATAATTCGAGAGGCAACGAAAGCATGTGGCTGATCCCACAATACTGGTTTATAATTTCTGGGAGATCCTGATTTTTGTTGAAATCAAATATAATAATTTATTCCTTGAAAATTTCCATTTAAAGGATTAAAATTGAAGAGGTTTTGATCGAACCACCTTAGATCAAACCCCTTTGGATAAAACCCCACTAGTTTTAAACCATACCTATAACGAAGTCTCCTTTACACCTATCAAAATGCTAATAAAAAACCACTTTTGATTTACCTTTTGGGGGATCAAATGAATTCATTTAATTTTTTTTTGTAAGTATGTATTCCTTATTATAAGCTTCCCAAAAAGTATAATTTTAAATAAATTTAATTTTAATATTATATCTATTTTTTATTTCTTGTGAATGTAGGTTTTCACTGAAAATCAAGCTCTTTGTTATGCACATGTGAAAAAAAAGAAAATTATCAAAAAAAAATTTAAAATATTAGTGCACTAGATATTGAAGTCCTTGATCCAACAAAAAAAATTGAATCTTGATACTTACAAAAAAAGTTATGTTGTATACAATCTGCCTATGTTTGAATTGTAATTGGTTTCACTTCGAAACTTGATTAAGGAAAAAAATTCAATAAAACACTATGAAACCAAATGAAAGTGCTAGATATTATAGTTAAAAATCTAAATTCGAAAAAATTATAATTTTATCCTTCATGGAAAAAAATTATGTTGTATACGGTGATCATCACTCCTTAAAAATGGTGTTTACTAAAAAAAATTGTTTTCAAAGGAGATGGAAAAGGAAGTACAATTTGATTCCAAAATTTTTGAAAATTTTATATTTAGAATCTACATACAAAATGTCACAAATCACTGGTTTGTGTCATCTTCAAATTCCTCACAATTTAGCCGCTATAGTTGCCCGAAAGTGAAGATTTAGTTAGAAAAAATTAGTTCAATGTCAAGTTTGGCCAAAAATTGTAAACCAGTATTGTGGGATCACTAACGTTTACATCATACTCCTTGCAGAAACATGTAGGGTCAAGCTTGCTTTTGAATTAAAGAAATAGCCAAATTAGGATCTTCGAAGGGGTGCAATCTCATTTGGCGATTTTAGGTTTTGTGTTTTCATTGCAGATATAAGTAACATTAAAATGAGTTGAGAGAAGCGCGCATTTTCCCATTGGTTAGCAGTGTATCGTGAGTCCTAGAAATGTGTATACGGGCCTCACCTTTGTTAAATTGCACCGTCATTGAATGCAAATGCAATGCAATCATGTGATGAGTCGAGAAGGCATTACATAGGGAAAGAAAGATTCTTGTTTTTGTGGGGTTCGTTGTGTGGGTGGATTTTCACATTTTGTTGTTATCTTAGCAATGTCTGAACGCTAGCTTTCCACACTCCTCTGCCAGTAGTCCACTCTACAGACATCTTCCATGTGGGGGGCACACTTCATAAAGTCATTTAAATGACTCTTCTTCAAACTACTAACCAACATTTCTCAAACTTTTGACAAACACTCAGGCAGGTACAACGACTCCCTTCATTGTTCTTTTTTGACGTCCGCATTTAAGCTTCCCACACGATATCTTTTGCACAACATAACCATGCTTTATTCCTACAAAAGAGGTGGTTGTTTGATAAATGTTGACTAAAGGATTGCTAATGGCATCTATTAAATAGGTTTTGTTTTATCATTAAGGATTGCAAGATGACACCAATTCAAGGATAAAACTATCACTTGCAGAGCATTTTGGGGTGCGAAGGGAGAAAATTTAGCTTGTTGACTACCCTTTGGCCATGATGTTATGAAATTGCACTATGATATATTCCAATGTAGACCCTGATACATTATAAATGCTTGGAAGATGTGACAAATGAATATGAGGTTATTCGTCAATGGATTTACTTTAAATGTGACACTTTGCATTATAAAATAATCAAAGAATCTTTGAGGAAAATGATTCTCATAAGACACCATCATCCTAATGTCATGCATCGTAATGGGCCCCCTATGTAGTTTCATCAACTTAGTAAAGTGCTATAATGGTCTATGGCATCGAGTGAGTATCAGAACTGATCCTATCAACGTGCATCAAGGAGTTCATTGGGTGAGAGGGAGAATGGCCATGGTGGGCCTGCAGATTCCTTAGGCCACAGGGAAAATGGAGGAGATATTTGGCACCGACAATAAATTGATGTTGAGGCATGGAGAAATTTGAAAGAGAATCTCCAATGAATGATTAATAGGGAGCGGCGAGTAGTCACAAGGTAGAATCTATGCAGGGCTAATTGCTTGTCTCAAACCTGATAAGAGGTCTCTCAAGAAATTGAACACTTGACTCCAACATGGGAACTTAGGCATGGGAGAGCTATTTGTTTGATTAATGACATTCCCATGAATTGATAATGGGATCAAATAATCTAAATATATTCCCTATAGTTCAAGGGTACAATGTACATAAATTAGGGTTGGTCAGGGGCGTTTGGAATTTAAAGATCATTAACTTTGCTTTTATGTTGGTGGTAGGCATTGAACAAGTCTAGGTTACGATTATGGGGGATTTCAAAGTATCTTCATATGGGGTCCTTGGAGAATTTTTTTTTCCATACTATCAACATGCCCCTAGTTATTATTTGATCTCATTATTAATCTTCTAAAAGGAGGTTTGTTCTTTGTACAGGTCACACTGTGGAATGAGGACCAGGAAAAAAAAGGTATCACTACAAAAGAGATGATAATCAAAGATCGCCTATGGAACTAGGCTGAGGAGAGGATTTTAATTCACGAATGATGCACATTAAAGATTGCTAGAGTGATGTTTGTATAAAAAATGATCAATTGGTCAACAAAAGGGTACCAATTTACACATGAAGGCATACCAAGAAGTCAGTACCGAAGAATCAAAAGGCCATCCACCAAAATTAGGAACAAGAGGGAGTTGTTTTATTTTTCACCAAGCGACGATGATGATAAGGAGCTATCTAATTCTCAGTGACACAAATCTACAAGAAGACCCACTAAATTGGTTGAAAGGAATGTTGCAAACATATTAGACATAGGGAAGACTTTGACAGTTTTCAGTCACAAC
Organism: Sequoia sempervirens; assembly: GCA_007258455.2. NCBI lineage: Eukaryota > Viridiplantae > Streptophyta > Pinopsida > Cupressales > Cupressaceae > Sequoia > Sequoia sempervirens. The sequence goes on along the minus strand of VDFB02086081.1, from coordinate 168,174,060 downwards.
AAAGAAGGCAGCTAGAAGACAAAACAACTACAATGGCTAAAAGAAAAAATAGGCTACAAGAAAAAATAAAGAAGAGGACAAAACAACCAATTTAAATTGTGAAATATTGGGGGTAGGTGAAACCCTAAGTTGTAAGAAATCTAGGCCATTCATTGCAAATGAATCCTGGCCATTCATTTCACTTTTAGAAAACTATAAATAGGGGCTTGCTCCTCATTTGTAAGGTGGTGGTGAATTATTGTAAGAGGAATTTTGCAGCAATAAGAAGGAAGCATTGCATTATTTTGGGTGTTTTATTTGAGCTTGCTCATTTTGCATGCATGATTCAACCTCCATGTTAGTTTTAGTTTGCTAGTTTCTTAAATGTCTTTAATGGTGTTGTTACAATATTGGATGTACTTCTAGCTCATCCTTTTTGTGGTTTGTTGATGATGAATCACTTTGCAAACTTAGTATGAACTAATTCATATGTTGCACTTTAGTTCAATTATATGTTCATGAGGTGAATGCACAATCTGAAAATCTACAGACCTTAGAAGATTGTACTGGTTTTGTGTAGTTGTAGGTTTCTCTTGTTCAAGCAAAAATTAGTTTTATGGGAGTTTTTCTACTATAGTATCCTCCATTGTTACTATTCATTCATAGCTTAGATTTTGAAAAGCTTCTCTTAACCCTTCCTCTTTTGTTGTTTCTTTTAGACTCTTGATTAGTGTAGGATCCCAAGCATCACAACAATGTTAAATCTGATTAACATAGTGAGTTTCAGCTTTTTATTTTGAGTGAGCAGAAACTATTCATTCACTTCCAGCACTTTGAAACTCCATTTGTAGACCAAACTTCCCATGCTTTGTAAACCATAAAGGCCACCCTGTGATTACCGGAAAATCACATCAACCAATTGAACTATTCCAAACATTGTCATGATCTGACACCTAAGAGACCTTAGGGTGATTTCTAAAACTTAGTTGCAGATATTACCTTTCAAGAAAGGCATTGAACTTGTGCATTGGTTGTGTTGAAAATGTGCAAAACCACCCATCAAAAAAACTGGCACTAGAGGGAGGTCATGATTGAGCTCAAGGCTACAAAGCTAGATTTGTTGAATGCACCTTCAAGTGAAATATGAGATAGATAGATCTCATTATATGCTGAAAATTCTAAAATTAGAAAATTTGAAGACAAGCAACATCCAAGTTGAGATGGAGCAACAAGTGAAAATCAACATCCAAGTTGAGATGGAGCAACAAGTGAAAATCAACATCACTCAACTTCAAGCAGATTTAAATAGAAGATTGAAGAGGCCATTGCAACACTTTGCATTGGAAGAAAATTTAGAATCCATGACACTTGAAAACATAATGAGATGGAATTTTTTAACATTCTTGGGCAGAATTGAAATGGTTTTGCAAGAGGAAATTCCATTTTGGGAAATATACCTACCCTTAGCTCTTGCACATCCAAAAGAAGAATTCACTAACATGGCAACCAAAGCCTTCAAGGAGTTGATCCAAGAACAGTTGAGCAATAAGGATGGACTAAGATTAGAAGAAGTATTGATGTCTGGGTGGTGCAGGGTGCATAATGCACCACATTCAGAATTCACTTGCCCTTCATGTGCATCTACATCATTTCCCAAGCTAGGATTTTTTTGAACAAGATAGAGAAACCAACTCTCAATGAAGACGAATAATTAACCGAGGAAGGAGAGCAATTAACATTTGAGAACAACACAGTGAATTTGAACCAAGAAATTTTGTAGAAACAAGTGTTGGGACAACCAACGAAAATACTGAAATTCAAAAAGATGAGACTAAAAGCCTTGGGGAAACAAAAAATAATGATGAAAGCTCAAGTGAAAGGGGATTAGAAGACCTCTCATCCATGAATGAAGGTGATCAAGCCTTTGAAAAGGATGATCTAGAGGAGTGGGAAAAACCACATGCAGAGGAAGTCTATCATAAAGCTTCCTTCCCAATTGATGATGAAGATCTAGTGGTGGAAATATATATTGAACTCGTCTCAAGACTCATGAGGGATTGGTCAGAGCTAAGATACCAAGTGGATTTGGAGGTGTTGTTGCTGCCAGGTTGGTGTAGGCTCCATGATTTGGCACATTCTAAGTTCACATGTGGGTTGTATCAAAAGGCCATCAAGAAAGTTAAAGAACAAGTGGAGCAACCAAGTGCACAGCCTTCAATGATTGCTTCTAGAATTGAACCGAAAGGCCAAGAGCGAGAAACAAGTGATACCTTAGCTGAGTGTAGCTTACAAGAATGTGTTGGGACAACAACAAAGGAAGAACCATAAAATCTCAAACCTCCATATGAGGAAGTAGATCAAATGGGAGAGTTGTCCATTGATCATCAAGAGTCTTCCCCTCTTGTAGAGTATTTATACATGATGGATGGTAGGATTTATGGAGGAATTTTTGAGGAAAATCATGCATCATACCTCAATCCCCTTAACAAGTCAGTGTTACTTGTTGATTTCTTCCCACTTGGAATTGTGCCACAGAGGTATAGTGACACTGAGGAAGAGTATATCTCAAAGGTGGGCAGTGATGAATATATATTACCCAAACCTCTAGATGATAAAACATTAGATCCCCTTGATTGGGAAAGGGACTCCACTTCCATCTACAATGATAATGAACAAGAGGAAATAAGTAAACATCTTGATGAGCTACATGAGTTGCAAGGAGATGAAGACCAAAGCAAGGATGTCTTGGTGGCTACTCACAAAGGTGATATACCTTGCTAACTATAGGCTACAACTGGGAGTCTTTCCACCCTGTCCATTGCTTATCCTCCAAGACACTTTGAGAGTTACAATAGGATAGATGTGTCCATGTCATGTTTTTATGACATGAAGCATAAACAAATTGAGATCAACATGAGGTAAATGAGATGGGGCAGTGCGTTGCCTATTGAGGACAACAATCCAGTGAAGCCATGGATTACAGAGGATCAACGAGATGAAGTGTATCTCCTTGAAGAACAGTCGATGAAGGTTGTAGACCCAACTAAGGGCTTGGAAGAGGTGTTTGCTGATTTGTTTTCTCAGCCTTATGCAAACTTGAGATCAGGTAGAATGTTCCTTGAATTCAAAGATTTTCATTCCTTACAGTGTCTACTGCCTAATCCATTTGATTGTGATATGCAGGTCTATAATGCAAATGGGATGCTTCCCCACCAACTGCATCCTCTGAAAGTAGACGATGCATCGTTTGATCATGCCCCACCTGCTCCAAATTATCAATACTACTCCCATCGCATGAAGATATCCAGGTTTTATCTTTCCCTGCTCTTATGAATGATAATGCTTATCATTTCGATTAAGGGAACGAGGGGAGATGGACTTGTTTGTAGATTGACCACTGGTTTCATAGGCCACCTCAACTACTGGTCCTTCCTAAATATGTTATTGAATTTAAATGTTGCAATATAAGGCTTTATTTTTCCGAATACAAGGATAAATTTGCATGGCTTAGAGTTGTAATGATCACTCATTTGCTTGTGCGTGCATTGTGAAATCTTACCGAAGTGAGTGTCAGTTTGCTTTGTCTAAACTTGGTTCATTTTGAGTCTCTTGTTATATAGCTCAGTTTGAGTAGCATAGGTTTCTTTGTACATAGCTCGTTGTCTTGCTTTCATTAGGATAGTTGGTTTGTTGTAGGTTAGTTATCTTTAGAGTAGTTTCCTTGTTGTCTTGCCTCCCCTCTTTGGTTAGTATAGGTGTATGCCTTAGATTAGTTTTCTTTTTGTTTCCTTTCACTTGATTCCGCTTTGTTGCTTTGCTCAGGGTCCCTTTGTTTCCTGTTAGGCATGTTTGCAAGCGCAACCAACTTTTATTACCTGGGGAGATTTTCTAAGTATTTCTTTGAAAAACTCTAATGAAGTTTTCAGAGTGGATGGTGAAGGTATTCTATTAGTGTCAAGTGATTTGGATGTTTGATTTGAAGTGGATGAGTCATTGGTTTAATTTGATTCTGATGTATTCTAAAATATTATATCTCACACACACTTTAAGAATCCTGAGGTCGTTGTAGGTCCTTTTACGAAGTCTAGTTAAGTGAAAAATCTAAAATTCTGCTTTAGTGCCACAATGATTCTCAACCCTGAGTGTGAGCTTCATCACTTGTGCGTTGAAATGAAAATAATTGAAAGGAGAGAAAAATCAAAAGCAAAGAAAGAAAATAGAAAACAATGAAAATCAAAAGAAAGAAATTCAACTTTTAGGAAGTTCTAAATAACTCTATCGGGACTATGAACGCCCGGTCGGCAGTTGAGCAATGTTCAGGAGAATAACAACGACAACCTCATTGGGGCTATGGACGCCTAACTCACAACGAGGCAATGTCCCAGATGCTTTTCGAGTTAGAATAAAATATGTAGCTTAACATAACGGAGCTTAGGTTCCTGTAGTGGCTTAAGGAGGGAAATTAACGCATATGCACACACTTGGATTTTTAGTATATAGATGGTTGGGTTGACCAATGGTTTTGATCCTTTGTTCAAGTGTCTGGTTTATTTGTTCTAGCATGAAGATCAGAACCAGAGATTCTAGGTTCGTGATTTCAGTTTTTCATCGAAATGCTTTAAATCATTTCCCCTAGCAAGTCATCATTTGTTGTGCATGTTTTTCACACACGCCCAACGAAAGGAAGGGACCCCCTTTTCTTCCACTCCTGGCGAGTCATTGTTGCTCCCGACGAGTCATTTTTGCTCCCACCCCACTTTGCGTGCCCCTGTCCTTGAGGCCAAATTGGTCACATGCCTTGAAATGATCAAACACCGCTTGACCAAATTCACCTACCTGAATTTCACCAAGTCTTTTTCCTTTGCAGAAGTATAGTTGCAAGTTTCCCTTAGCTTTCTGCCCTAGCGTCCGTCAAGCTTGACAGACCCACATTTGCAAGTCTCCATTTGTAGACTATCTTCATCACTCCGCCTCTAGGTAGCGGCCAAACCCAAGCATCCACCTACATAGCAGATATTGCATTCACCCTCGCCGCCTGCATCTTGACAAACCTCTGATTTAACTCAGGTATCCACAAATCCACCAACTTTCCTACCAGCCATACTGTAATTGAATGTGTGTCATTAATGTCATTTTTCCTATAAGTAGAAGCGTTGACCCCCTCATTTTCAGCCAAGGAATTTGAAGTTGAGAAAAGAAAATGGAGTTCCATTTTGCACAAAACTTCCCATCAAAAGTAGTAAAATTTTCTAAGTTTGGGTTTCCTTGCAGGTTCGCCCCTGTGGGCGGTCATCCCCGCATTGTTGTTTGATCAACGACATTGCACCTATGCCATTTCACTATGCAAACCCCACGTGAAACATTTCCTTGGTAAAAAACTCTAAGTTCACCAACAAATCTGTGGGTCAGACAATCTCTACAGGCCTTCCTTCGCAGACGTCTACTTATGAGAAGCTATTACCACAACGTCATTCCATAGCAGAAAAACCTCGTTGCTTCCTCAATATGTGGGACCGAAATCCACCAGTGTCATCAACTCAACGGTGCATGAGGACGGGATTTGAAGCAACTCCTGTCAGCAGCTTCGCTCATGTGGGTCGTTGTCGTCGGAACACCGTCTTTACAAGGCCAATCCTTAACGGCGAAATTCAACGACATGTTGATTGCATTCATGTCCAGTGTCCCCACTAACGGATCAAATCCATAGCTCATCCACATTTATTCATTTTGGCATAACAGTGATACGCTAGTCGTCTGCGAGTTGTCCCACCATGAGAAGTGTAATGTTGCACTCAATGTAAGAAATGATGCTTGTGGATATGATCTTTACTAAGGAAAAAATTGATTGGGTATGAGGTTGCGTAGAAAGTTATGTTAAATTACATTGCGGGTTGTTTCATGGCAGGAGTCATGTTACTCCCTACTGCTCCCTAATGACGCTCTGACATTGGCCACCCACACCTAGCTTCCTGCACACACTTCTTGCAATGGATATTACAGCTGTGGAGGCCACTATTATCTCTGTCGTTTTACTACGGTGAACTTACCCCGGCTTCCCGCACTGACTTTTTCGTCCACAGTCCTTGTAGACCTTCACTAGGTGGAGGTCGCTGTTTACCTGGATGCTATTTTATTGCCTTCTTTGGTGGCACCTCCGCATCTTTCACCTGCGTGTACAGCCTAAGGCCTCTTGGTTTCAACAAAACTTGTGGACCATGTTTTCATTTCCTATGATGATCAATCAAACTCATGGAATGACCAAGGTTGTGGCACCCACAAAAACTTAGAACGGTCTTTAGCATATTCTTGATGGGCACAGATTCTATTTCAAGAATAAGATCATTTTATGTGGTTCTTGGGAATCATTGTTTTGTTAAAACTAATCATTATTTGAGTGTTGTTATGTGCCCCTGGTTATGTTTTGGAAATGCTATCAATCATCAAGTGCAGTGATGTTGGCACTACCTCAAGGATACTTGTAAAGTGCAAGGTGTCTACTATAGAAACTTTGATGAGCAATGAACAACAAAATTAGGCCTCGGGGTTATGAATGGGCCCATATCGTATCAAGGGCACTAAGGTTTATGTCGCGGGGGAGGGGGGTGTATTTATTGTGGTGTTTGCATCAGGAAGCTTTAGGATTTGCCTCTTGTTGGTGGTCCTCACTAGATCTAAAAACATTATTTAGTTGGAAAAGCGAGCATTCATTGTGTATGGGATACTAATGAGTTAACAATGGATGGTCATTTTGTTGTGTGGGTTCCGCATCTTCGTAGGCCATCGGTCTTCTCTCCATTGATACTGCGGCTTTACCATAGCATCCTCTTATGGGGCATCACCCACACCTCCCCCAAAACGACATTCATGGACAATATTTCCTCATCATTATTTTGAGGGGAATGGAGGATTGTTGGAAATCTCTGGCTGATTATTATGAGGACATACCTCATTTTGAAGATATCAATGGTGAGAAAATGGGGCAGTTCTAAGAATCTATTCAATTTTTGTGATCCTCCTACAATCTATTATTTGATTATATTCAATGATGCTCCATACAATCTCGGTATACTGCAAGGAAGTGTCCCCAAAAGAAGCTAATCTATTTTGATTAGTGTCTGACTTCTCTGAATCACAAATGACTTTTTGAAAATGTGTAATGAGGATGATCCATCGTTCTTGTATAGATGTGGCTCGCGTGGGACAGTTATTGTTGTGCGCTAGTCCACGCATTCTTGCAATAATGTTGGGGCAGTTGCTAAATCCCTGCATGCTGGGAATTGTTGAAGAGCATAAGACACGATAATATTAAGCACTTGCAGCGTGTAAAATTTTGCATGAATGCGATATAAAAAAATAATAGCAAGGATTTTACCCTCGTTTAAGTAATCTCACCATCCGTAGATCGTTGTCGAGTTAGAGCGGAACCCATAAATCATTTTGAATCTACTCCAAATATCTCATGAATGCTCAGATTAGCGAGATCGACAATAGGTCTATGATGTATAGAATCCTCACTATCCTACCGTCACCTTTTGAGTCCAGGGATCCTTATGGAAAATGATCCATTGATACTTCATTTAAATCCTTATCACCCATTCTTGCACAATGTTCGACGAACGCGCCATGAGTGGCATCATTTTTTCAACATATGTAGGGGGACTATTCTGTAGTCCCTTGTAGTGTTAATTTATGTAGCTTGGACAGGTGTCTCCATTCCCAAGAAATGTTTATTTAATTATTTAATTATTTTCTGGAGACTTCTAGAAAGGAGTGAGTTGTCTAGATAATTATGTAATTAAATAATTGATTCCTCTAGAGACTTCTCGAATCTTGTTAGTTAGGGTTGTTAGAGTCTATTTAATCTTAGCCATTGATTGAGATTAAATCATGGCCATTGGTTTTCCAATGAGAATAGTATAAAAGGGGATCAATGGGAATTTGGAGAACATACACTTGAGAAAGACTTGCAATGATAGCAAATAGATTTGCAATGAGAGAAAATAGTCTTGCAATGATAGCAAGGGTGCAATGATAGCATTGGGGATAACAACTGTGGAATTTTAGTAGGAGAAATTGAGGGAAGAATTTTCGAAGAAGAATATTGCCGAAGCTTTACCAGTAAGAGGCAAGCAGTTTATGTATCTCTTTATTTGTTGAAGTTTAATAAAATTCCTCATCTACAGTAGTGGTTTTCCCTTCGGGGTTTTTCCATGGACAATTTGTCCAAAAATATTGTGTTCATTATTGTGCATGTTTTTTTCTCTATTCCTGTGATTTTATTTGTGAAGTTGCAGTTGTGTTATTTTTCAATATTTGCTAAGAATTAAATTTATGCAATCAAATAATCTATTTAGATAGGAGATTAATAATCAGTAACTGTAATAGAATTTTCACATGGTATCAAAGCTGATCTAAGGGCAGACGAGGCTCAACACGGGAAGAAAAATTGAGGGTTTATAAACCCCAATGCTACCTCTTCAAAATTATTTTTATTTTTATTATTATTATTATTATTATCTTTTGAGATGGCCTCAACAAGTTTAAGAGACTAGGACAGATTGGATGGAGCCTCAAATTTTGGTGTCTGGAAAGCCAAAATTTCTTTATTGTTGGAAGAGAATGGTATCAAGGAATATGTGACCATTGTTCTACCTATACCTACAAATCCAACACAACTCTTAGCACATAAGAAGGAAGATGCCAAGGCTAGGAGGCTGATCCTTGATGGTGTCAAGGACCATATTGTTCCACATGTCGCAAAGTTAGATACAGCGAAGAAGATGTGGGATGCCATTTTGAATCTGTACTAGAATGCTACCACTAATCGGAAGTTGGTTCTCAGAGAAAATCTAAGGAATACTCGAATGAACAAGGGAGAAGACATGACAAGTTACCTCACTAGACTTAGACTTGTCAAGGATGAGTTGGCAGTGGTTGGAGATAAACCAGATGAGGACGAGCTAGTACGAGTAGCCCTAAATGGGTTTACTAAGCAATGGGATGTCTTTGTTCAAGTTATTAATGGATGAGACACCTTATCGTGTTGGGATCGACTCTGGAGTGATTTCACTCAAGAGGAGCTTAGACTCAGTCTTATTAGTGGAACCAGCAGCAAGAATCAGAAAAGTGAGGTAGAATAGGAAAATGTTGCCCTAGCAAGAAAAGGGAAAGCAAAGAATAGGTCTAGTAATGGATCAAATCCACAAGGTGAGAAGAAGGACTTGTCAAAAGTCAAGTGTTATGGCTATCACAAGTTTGGCCACTATGTCACTGATTTCCCGCAAAGGAAGAAGAATGGAAAGAAGGGAAAGAAGTAGATGATAGCTTCAACAAGCGTAGATGAGCTCTCTAGTAGAATAGAGGATGAGTTTTATCTCATATCTTGTATGGATAGCTTAACCTCACAGGATATTTGGTATATAGACAGTGGGGCATCATTTCATATAACAAGAGTTAGAGAGTACTTCTCCAGCTATAAGGAGGAGGACATCAGAATACAGATTTCTATGGGGAACATGTCCAAACTCAATCCAGTTGGGAAAGGGACTGTTCCATTTCAAAGGGAGAATGGCAAGCAGATTCCCATTCATGATGTGTTGCATGTGCCAGGATTGGGAATGAATTTGATTTATGTATTTTTCCTTCCTGGGATAAAGGTTACAATGTACTCTTTAGAGGGGAAAATGTGTTTATCAAGCATAAGGATTGGAAATCACTCACAACTATTGGAGTTAGGAGCGACCAACTTTACAGGTTGCAGTTTGATACTCATAAGGCACTAATGAGCAGCATTAATTCTAGAGATCAAGGAGAGCTATGGCATAGGAGAATGGGCCTTATACATCATGGAGCACTTAAATTGCTTCATGAGACAGTGACAGGTGTTCCAGAGGTGAGCATAGAGCATGATGATGTATGTAAGGGATGTGTGTTGGGGAAGTTTGTGAAAAGAAATTTTCCAAGGAGTTACACCAGATCTGAGGGTTTTCTTGATCTAGTACATTCAAATATATGTGGACCAATGTTGACGAAGTCTCTCAGAGGGTACGAGTACTTTGTTACTTTTATTGATGATTTCTCCAGGAAGACTTGGATATACTTCTTAAAGACCAAGGATGAGGTTTTCAGTCACTTCCAAGAGTTCAAAGCTCTTGTGGAGAATTTGACAGGCATGAAGATAAAGGTTCTTCAGTCAGACAATGGAGGCGAGTACAAAGGGAAAGAATTCCAAGAGTTTTGTACCAAGGAAGGAATCAAGAGAGAGTGGATTGTTCCTTACAACCCACAACAGAATGGGGTTGTTGAGAGGAAGAATCGGTCTATATTAGAGACAGCAAGGGCTATGTTGCATGATTAGGATATGTCATGTTACTTATGGGCAGAGGCATGCAGTACGACAATATACATACATAATAGAGTTCCACATAAGGTATTGGACAAGATGACACCAGAGGAGGCATTCTCGGGGAAGAATCCAGATGTCAGCCACTTCAGGATATTTGGGAGTTTGGCGTATTGTCACATTCCAGGGCCTACACGTTCCAAGTTAGATTAGATTGTAGAGAGAGGGTTCTTTGTGGGGTATAGTGAAACCTCAAAGGCATATTGGATATTTATTCCAGGGACCAAAAGGATCATAATCAGGCATGATGTCAAGTTCATGGAGGAAAAGGAATTCAAGAGGTCCAAAGATTTGCTAGCAGATGATCACAGAGAGAAGCCAGCAGAAGCTCCAAGGATCGTTCAACCAAATCAGGGGCAGCGAAACTTGAGTACAGTTACTATTACAAGCACAGGCTCAGGTGCTGAGAGTTTGCAGACTATGGAGCAACAGATGCAACAGATCCAAGAGATGCATCAGGGAGACATGGAGGTTGATACTTCATCCTCTACAATTGGTAGCAAGAACCAACAGTCACAAAGGGATACTTAGGAGTTTGTGGGAGCTCCTAGGATGAGTAGTAGATAGCAGAGACAACCAGCCAGGTATAATGACTATATGACAATAGTTAGTCAGTTGGTAGATAGTGAGCCTTCCAACTATCAGGAGGCTGCACAACAACAAGTGTGGCAAGATGCAATAGTTGAGGAATATACCTCAATAGTGCAGAACGATGTGTGGGAGGTTGTGCCTAGACCAACAGATATGACAGTGGTTGGATCACGCTAAATCTATAAGATCAAGCACGGTGCAGATGGTAGCATCAAGAAATACAAGGCAAGGTTCGTGGCCAAGGGGTTCTCTCAGAAGGAGGGAATTGACTATGAGGATACATTTGCTCCAGTGGCCAGGTATACTTCTATACGAGTCGTGATCTCACTTGTAGCATAGATGGGATTGTAGATCCATCAATGGATGTCAAGACGACTTTTCTTAATGGTGAATTGAAAGAGGAGGTATACATAGAACAACCAGAGGGCTTTGTGGCACACAACAATACAACCCACATGTGCAAATTGAAGAGAGCTTTGTATGGACTCAAGCAGGTTCCCAGGGCGTGGTATGAGCGCATTGATAGATACTTGCAGGGATTGGGCTTTGTGAAGAGTGAAGCAAATGCTAACCTCTACTACTTGGTGGTTGGGGGTGAGGTTCTCATTCTTGTCCTATATGTGGACGACTTGTTTTTAACAGGTTCATTGGGGCTTATAGAGGAGTGCAAGAGGGACCTTGCAACAGAGTTCAAGATGAAGGATTTGAGGCTTATGCACTACTTTCTAGGCATGGAGGTATGGAAAACAGATGGAGAGATTTTCCTTGGACAAGGGAAATACTACATCGAAATCTTGAGGAGGTTTGAGATGGAGGATTGCAGAGCCATGTCTACTCCTATGATCATGAATTGGAAGAAGGTAGACTCATCTAGAGAAAAGGATGTAGATCCCACCTTATACAGGTAGTTGATTGGGTCTCTCATGTATTTGGTCAACACCAGGCCAGATTTATCCTTTGTAGTAAACTCTCTTAGTCAGTTCATGGTTGAGCCAAAGAGAGTGCATTAGATAGTGGCAAAGCATGTGTTGCGGTATTTTCATGGTACAATCGAGTATGGGATTAGATATGCTCGAGTTGATGGTATTAGGTTGATAGGCTATACTAACAAAGATTGGCCAGGCAGTACAGTGGACAGGGAAAGCACTTCAGGATGTTGCTTTAGCTTGCGATCAAGAGTTGTCTCTTGGTACAACAGGAAGCAGAAGTCTGTGGCTTTGAGTTTTGCAAAGGTAGAATACATAGTAGCTAGCATGGCGACATGTGAAACGATATAGCTTTGGAAGTTGCTGGTAGCCTTGTTTGGTTAGTGGGTTGATACTACCGTAATACACTGCAACAATCAGAGTTGCATCAAATTGTCTTAGAATATGGTGTTTCATGATAGGTCTAAGCATATAGACATCAGATATCACTTCATCAGGGATTGTGTACAATGTGGGATTGTTCAACTATAGCATATACCTACAGATCAGTAGGTAGCAGACATTTTGACCAAGGCATTGGAAAAGGTGAAATTCATCTTCTTCAGAGATAAGTTGGGTGTCATGTAGAACACCTTCCTCGCTAAGAGGGAGTGTTAATTTATGTAGCTTAGATAGGTGTCTCCATTCCCAAGAAATGTTTATTTAATTATTTAATTATTTTCTGGAGACTTCTAGAAAGGAGTGAATTGTCTAGATAATTATGTAATTAAATAATTGATTCCTCTAGAGACTTCTAGAATCCAGTTAGTTAGGGTTGTTAGAATCTATTTAATCTTAGCCATTGATTGAGATTAAATCATGGCCATTGGTTTTTCAATGAGAATAGTATAATAGGGGATCAATGGACATTTGGAGAACATACACTTGAGAAAGATTTGCAGTGATAGCAAGTAGATTTGCAATGAGAGCAAATAGTCTTGCAATGATAGCAACTATGGAATTTCAACAGGAGAAATTGAAGGAAGGATTTACACAAAAGAATATTGTCGGAGTTCTGCCAATAAGAGGCAAGCAATTTATGTATTTCTTTATTTGCTGAAATTTAATAAAATTCCTCATCTGCAATAGTGGTTTTCCCTTCAGGGTTTTTCCACAGACAATTTGTCCAAAAATATTGTGTTCATTATTGTGCATGTTTTCTTCTCTATTCCTGTGATTTTATTTTTGAAGTTGCAGTTGTGTTATTTTTCAATATTTGTTGAAATTAAATTTCTACATTCAAATAATCTATTTAGATAGGAGATTAATAATCAGTAACTACAATAGAATTTTCACATGTAAGTCGTATCTACTTGGTCAAGTGCTTCGATGTTGCGACATTTTCATTCTTATGGTCAAGGGGTGAATGCATCAATTGACATGTACAAGGATTATCATACTGCCTTAGGCGAAGTCAAGTTTGCGGGAATTCACTGGGGAACCGCCGCTTGTGGGTGTCATCCATCAATTGGTTGTTTCTTAATGACATATTCATCTGGCCTTCCCATGTTATATCTCTGTAGTGGCAAGGTAGCACGGGTTTCCCGCATTCGCTCTTCTGATGTATCATTAAGTCTTACACGAGGTACGGGAAACTATAGAAATAAATCGGCATTGTGCAATAATTCGCGAGGCGACAAAAGGACGTTTACATCATACTCCTTCCCGTGTAAACATGTAAGGTCAAGCTTGCTTCCAAATTAGCAAAATCCAAATCGGGATTTTTAAAGGGGTGCCATCTCATTTGGCGATTTTGGGTTTCGTGTTTTCATTGTAGATGCAAGTAACATTAAAATTAGTTGTGAGAGGCACGTGTTTTCTCATTAGCTAGCAGAATTTCGTGATTCCTAGAATTATACATGCGGGCCTCGCCTTTGTTAGGTTGCACCATCATTGAATTCAAACGCAATGCAATCCTGTGATGAGTCGAGAAGGCATTACATGGGGAAAGAAAGATGCTTTTTTTTGCGGGGTTCGTTGTGCGGGTGGTTATTTACGTTTTACCGTTCTCTTAGCGGCGTCTTAACCTTGGCTTTTTGCACTCCTCTGCCCGCAATCCACTCTATGAATGTCTTCCATGCGGGGATTGCACTTAATAAAGTTGTTTAAACGGATTTTCTTCAAACCGAGCTAACCAATGTTTCTCAAAGTTTTGATGGACACTCAGGTGGGTACCATGACTCCATTCACCATTCTTTTACGGCGTCCCCATTTAAGCTTCCTGCACGCTATCTTTCGCACTATGCAACCATGCTTTGTTCCCGCAAAAGAGGTGGCGATCTGATAAATGCTGACTAAAGGATTGCTAATGGTGTCTATTAAATGGGTTTGTTTTTATCATTAAGGATTGCAACATGACACCAACTCTGGGGTAAAACCATCACTCTCGGAGCATTTCGGGGGGCGAAGGGAGAAAATTTATCTTGTTGACTACCCTTCGGCCATGACGTTCTAAAATTGCACTATGATATATTCTAGTGTAGACCCCGATACGTTATAAATGCTTGGAAGACATGACAAATGAATACGAGGTTATTTTTCAATGGATTTACTTTAAATACAACACTTTGCAGTATAAAATAATCAGGGTTCATCTTTGAGGAAAATGATGCAAACGATTCTCATAAGACACCGTTGTCCTAATGCCATGCATCATCATCGGCCCCCTATGTGGCTTCATCAACTTAGTAAAGTGCTACAATGGTATATGGCATCAAGTGAGTATCAGAATCGATCCTGTGAACATGCATCAAGGAGTTCGTCGGGTGAGAGGCAGAATGGCTATGGCGGGCCCGTAGAGTCCTTAGGCCACAGGGAAAATGAAGGAGATATTTGGCACCAATAGCAAATTGACATTGAGACATGGAGGAATTTGAAAGAGAATCTCCAATGAATGATTAATAGGGAGCGGTGGGTAGTCGCAAGGAAAAATCTATGTAGGGCTAATTCATTGTCTCAAACCTGATAAGAGATCTCTTGAGAAATTGAACACTTGACTGTGGCACAGGAACTTATGCATGGGAGAGCTATTTGTTTGATTAATGACCTTCCCACGAATCGATAATGAGATCAAATAATCTAAATATATGCTCTATAGTTCAAGGGTACACTGTGCATAAATTAGGGTTGGTCAAGGGCATTTGGAGTTTAAAGATCATTAACTTTGCTCTTATGTTGGTGGCAGGCATTGAACAAGTCTAGGTTACGGTTATGGGGGATTTTAAAGTATCTTCATATGGGATCCTTGGAGCAATGTTTTTTCCATACTATCAGCATGCCCCTAGTTATTATTTGATCTCAATAGTAATCTTCTAAAAGGATTTTTGTTCTTTGTGCAGGTCACTCTATGGAATAAGGACCAGGAAACAAAAGGTATCATTGCAAAAGAGACGATAATCAAAGATCACCTATGGAACCAAGTCGAGGAGAGGATTTTAATTCACGGATGATGCACATTAAAGATTACCAGAGTGATGTATGCATAAGCAATGATCAACTGGTCAACAAAAGGGTACCAATTTACACACGAAGGAAGGCATATCAAGAAGTCAGTACCAAAGAATCAAAAGGCCATCCACCAAAATCGGGAACAAGAGGGAGCTATTTTATTTTTCACCAAGTGACAATGATGATAAGGAGCTATCTACCAGGATTTGGAGCAGAATATCTACTTCTCAGTGACACAAATTATATATAAGAAGACCCGCTTGATTGGCTGAAATGAATGCTGCAAACATATCAAACAAAGGGCAGACTTTGACAGTTTTCAGTCACAA
Source organism: Sequoia sempervirens (assembly GCA_007258455.2). Taxonomy (NCBI): domain Eukaryota; kingdom Viridiplantae; phylum Streptophyta; class Pinopsida; order Cupressales; family Cupressaceae; genus Sequoia; species Sequoia sempervirens. The sequence continues at coordinate 168,158,347 of VDFB02086081.1, read as the reverse complement.
CAGAGAAGGTAGCTAGAAGACAAAACAACTACAGTGGCTAAAAAAAAAATAGGCTACAAGACAAAATAGAGAAGAGGACAAAACAACCTATTTTAAATTGTGAAATATTGGGGGTAGGTGAAACTCTAAGTTGTAACAAATCTATGTCATTAATTACAAATGAATTCTAGCCATTCATCTTGGTTTTGGAAAACTATAAATAGGGGCTTGCTCGTCATTTGTAAAGTGGTGGTGAATTGTTGTAAGAGGCATTTTGCAACAATAAGAAGGAAGCATTGCATTATTTTGGGTGTTTTCTTTGAGCTTGCTCATTTTGCATGCATGATTCAACCTCTATGTTAGTTTTAGTTTGCTAGTTTCTTGATTGTCTTTAATGGTAGTTGATGTTACAGTATTGGATGCACTTCCAACTCATGTTTTTTGTGGTTTGTTGATGATGAATCACTTTGCAAAGGTAGTCTAACCTAATTCATATGTTGCACTTTAGTTCAATTATATGTTCAGAGGTGAATGCACAATCTAAAAATTTGCAGACCTTAGAAGATTGCACTGGTTTTGTGTAGCTATAGGTTTCTCTTGGTCAAACAAAACTCAGTTTTATGGGATTTTGTTTACTGTAGCATCCTCCATTGTTACTGTTCTTTCATAGCTTATATTTAGAAAAGCTTATCTTAACCCTTCCTCTTTTGCTATTTCTTTTAGACTCTTGATTAGTGTAGGATCCCAAGCATCACAACAATGTTAAACTTGATGAACATAGTGAGTTTCAACTTGTTGTTTTGAGTGAGCAGTCACCGTTCATTCACTTCCAACACTTTGAAACTACATTTGCAAACCAAACATCCCATGCTTTGTAAACCATAAAGGTCACCCTATGATTACCAGCAAATCACATCAACCAATTGAACTATTCCAAGCATTGTCATGACCTGACACCTGAGCGACCTTGGGGTGATTTCTAAAACTTAGCTGCAAAAATTACCTTTCAAGAGAGGCGTTGCACTTGTGCATTGTCTGTGTTGAGAAGGTGCAAAAACACCCATCAATAGAACTAGCACTAGAGGGAGGGCATGATTGAGCTCAAGGCTACAAAGCTGGAAGTTGAATGCACCTTCAAGTAAAATCTGAGATAGATAGATCTCATCATTATGTATGCTGGAAATTCTATCATTTCTTCAAAAAGAACATCAAAACCATTTATAATATATTTTCCAAAGCCACATTCTCATGGTTCTCATGGTTAAAAGCTACGGCTAAGCATAAATTCAACAATCAAGATGAAGAATCCTAGTAGGAAATTTTTGAGGCTATCCTTCCTCAAATTTAACACAATATTATAGCTTAGACTAGAGGTGACTAAATGGGGTGCAAGGATTGAAAGTGGTTGGGCTCAAATGAGCGAGCAACCTCTAATTGTTTTCTTTTTATTAGAGGCAAAACATGAGCACATTATAATGTACTCACATTTTTCCATTAATGGACCAAAAAGTGATGGTGTCCACTTTTTGATCCTACATCTTTGAACACACACCTAGATAATATCCAAGTATAAACCATAGTAATAGATTTTTGTTGTGCAATCAATATATTTTATAGATATAATATCCCATTGTGCCACTATCGTTTTGGCAGTCATGGAATCTTCCAAAATCTTACAGAGCTAAAATTACTCCTAGAAAATCATGTCCATTTGGGAAGTTGGAAAACTCATGAATAACTACCTCACCATTTATGCCGAGTCCTTCTAAATTATAAATTACCATGTTGTCCCACTTGTGGATTTACCTTATAGTCATTCTATTAAGTTTTCAAAAAATACATAAAAGAATTATTATCTCTTTTTTGAAGACACATTCTCATGACTCTCATTTTCAAAAGCTAATCCTAATCCTAAGCATAGATTTAACAATCAAGATGAAAACATCTTTTACAAAACCTTAGAGTCATCCTTCCTCAAAGTAACGCAATATAATAACTTAGACTAGATGTGACCACATGTGATGCAAGGATTCATAGTTGTACTAGATTAATCATTAGTTATGATAGATTTTAGTGTGTAATATCATTACACCCCCTTTTTTAAAACATAAAATAAAATATCAATATACATTACAAACAATTACAAATTATTAATATATACTACAAGTCAATTAATCCATTTACACATTTATAAGTCAACTAGAAATTATTTAAATATTAATACATATTAGAAGTTAACATATGCAAATAAGAATTGGAAGGAAAACTTCCAAGATGTAGTATTAAGGTTGGAAGGAAAACTTCCAAGATGTATTATTAAGGTTTTTTAGAAAAAGTTTGATCGTGATATAAATTCTCTAACAAATATATTTTTACTATTTGCTATTAATTTGCATGTAAATATTTAAATTTTCTGAAATAAGAAGTACTTTTAGTATTAACTATAATTTGCATGTAAAGACTTCAATTTTTGTAATAAGAAAATATTTGCTTAATTTTTTTGAGATAAAATAGAACCCAAATATAATATTCTAAAATAAGAAAATCTTGAGATAAATAGAAATTTATAAAATAGAAAAGATTATTTTGCATGAACATGACACTATAAAATCTGAAGATAAATATAGATTATAAAACAGAACAGATTATTGTACATGAACATTCTAAAATCTCGAAATAAATATAGATTTAAAGAACACAACAGAGATTCTAAAATAAGAATTAGAATACTATAAATATATATAAATTTGAGAGTTAACAGAGAAAGCGAGAATTAAATTCCTAAGAATTGGAAAGTGAAGATTTTAAAACTTATACTGATAAACTCAGAAAATACAAAACAATGAACAATTCTGGAAATAATTCTCTGTTTATTCAACTGTGTTTAAGATTCTGTAACAGCGTACATATAAAGGAAAAGACTGCTAGAAAAGTAATCGCAGCCTAGAGAAATTAAAGACAATACTTCTCATGCAAACTGAGTGCATGGATGAGACGAGCTTAAAAAAGGCTTTGACAGTTTGACTGATCCTCTAAGAAAGAAAACTAACACTGCGAAGTTCCTATTTCTTAAAACAATGCATGTCTAACTGCAGTTTACTATGCATTAACAAACTAATGAAAGAAAGCTGTTTGTCGGTGGAACTGGAGTTTCGCGGTGCAACTGGAGATCTAGATGCTGTGGTTCATCATGCATTCTTGAATAAATATATGTAGATTTGAGAGAGTTAATACAGAAAGAGAGAATTAAATTCCTAAGAATTGGAACGGAGGCAAGTAGAGAAAGAGGAGGCAAGTACAATATGTCAAGGGAGACGAAACCAGTAGTAATAAAAGACTACACCATGCTGTACAATGAGATGGAGCAGCGGTTGGGATACAGCCCAGGGTATGACTGGGCGATTGGTTTGTTAAATTCAAGCCCACCTCAGTCCCCACCACAGAGGGAGACGAAGCAGAAGCAGGAAGAAACAAATCCACCCCCAGCTTACACTCATATGATGAGGAAGTTATGAGGACAATCTAATAATATACCGGTGTCTTTAGACACCACCATTTCTCTGGAAATTTGCAGGCTCTATCTTGTATTCTGAAATCTAATCTGGAGGGTTTGATTTCTTTATTGTGCTTAGTTATTATGTCCCCTGGCTACGTGATTAATGATAAGGGTTGTAGGGTTTTCCTTCTTTTCTGTCGATTGCAATTGTTTGAAAGTTTCAATAGCTTTTTCTACAAATCAACTTCGTTCAAATCCTGCAATCATGGTTTTTTCTTATAGGCATTTTGTTAACAGTCTATGAGCCTTACATTTTCCCTCACATGTCTACCTGAGCGGTTGTAACTATAAACATCTGAGAGTTTTCACTGTCCTTTATGCTTTGATAGATGTACTTACCCCATTTTAGTCTCCCATTTTGGTGCAGATAAAGAGGCTGCAGGTTTTAGATTTATATCTGTCATTTGTGTTTGAATGAAAGTTTTTATAACCTTCTGTTGCATTTAGTGAAACTCATCCCTTTGAGGCATTCTGTCAAACAATTTACGTGCCTTGTCTAAGCTTCCACATGTTACATGTATGAAAATACATGTAAATACATCATTTTCTCTTGGTTAAAAGGTAATTACTAGAAACGATTGTAGGATTTGGTTTGTGCCAGTCAATTTACATTTTAGTGTAAGATTCAGAAACCTTTTCAATAAATCTATTGTATGCATATCCTGTCATTATAACCGTCCTCGTGATCTCTTTTCTTTGGGATAATCTATGATATGGGTTATGCGCCTTGTTGCAATTCACCTTTGCATGTATGTCAAAATTTCTTCATCCTTTAGACTTTGATGCATGAATTTACAGTTTCCAAAATCTTGTTTTATGAAATCTGAGTAGAGTTATCAATGGCATGTGAAATCTGCACCCACAAATGCTTGTGTATTCATTCATCTTTGGTTTTGAGTTCTCGTGGAGCTTCACTTGGCAGGGGACTTATCCTTTCAATTGGTGAGTGAAGATCTTATATTAATGTCTTCTTGTTCTTTACACCTGTAACTCGACAATTTAGCCACCATGGTATACTGCAGTCCAGTGTTCTATTTAGGATTCAATTAAATTTCACTTCACTGGATTGAGGAAATCCCTGCCGAGTTTGCAGGCAGAATGAATTTTTGGGCTTGTAAAGATGCAATTCTCACGGGGCCAAGCGGTCACTTATGGCATGTAGAATTCTGTTGTACCGATGTTTCTGCATCTTTTAGAGATGGATGGCAGAGTTTTTTTTCTGACAATCGTATAAAAGAAAAAGGCATTCTCGTTTTCAGGCATGCCTTCAATATATATTTTGTTTTACGTTTTATACTATTAGCTAACTTTCAATTTTTTGAGGAAAACTAAAGAATGTGAGGCATGGTTTTATATGCACAATAAATAGGTTCTTTGTGCCCTTAATATTGGTTTCCACAAAATTCTTCACAAAATTCTTTGCTGTCTTTTACATTTCGAATCCTTATAGTTTATTTGAACATGTAATTAAGATAAATGATAGAGCTATGGTGTTCTCAATGTTTTTACTTTGTTGTGAGTTGCTATTCAATTCTAATGGCAAGTTTCAAATAGAATGAGGTGAAGAAAATACAATTTTTTTCTTAGTTCTTCTTTTCTTTAATATATAATCTCACATCAAAAACATCCATGTAGAACCTTTTTCCAACTTCTCAAAATGGTTGTATTGTATGGTAGACTAAATCCACCAAATGCATGTAGAACCTTTTTCCAACTTCTCAAAATGGTTGTATTGTATGGTAGACTAAATCCACCAAATGCATGAAACAATCTGTATGCATCTATAGTCATCAACTTGACTATATTTATTATAGCTCATATGTTATCATGAACTTCAAATTCATTCATGTTGCCATAGATTTGGAGACTTAACCCTTCTTTCAACCTCTCTACTTGTTATAAGTTGTTAAGATGCCCTACAAGAAGCATACAACTAGTTATACTCATTAAGGAGCTAATATGAAAGCTAAACTTCATTGGTTGAAGATTGGTGATAAGTTTTATTAGGAGTTGTCCAGTCCTAGAGAGCTAAAATAGTTCCTAGAAACTCATGTCCATTTGGGTAGCTAACAAACTCTTGACATTATTACCTCATCGTTCATCTCTAGTGTATTTTAATTATCAATTACCATGTTGTCCTACATGTGGATCTACCTTGTATTCATTCTATCATGTTTTCAAGAAAGACATCAAAACCATTTATAATATTTTTTCTAAAGCCACATTCTCATGGTTCTCACGGTCAAAAGCTAAGGCTAAGCATAAATTCAACAATCAAGATGAAAAATCAGAGTAGGAAATCTTTGAGGCTATCCTTCCTCAAATTTAACACAAGGTTGTAAAGAACATGTACAAGGATTCAAATGAGTGTGCAAGCTCTAATTGTTTTCTTTTTATTAGAGGAAAACATGATTATATGAGAGTTAAAAGCCATGTCCTTTTCATGATTTAATTTCATACATGCAGGATTCATTATCTTACAATCACGAAGGTTTAAGAACATGTATTATTCTCACTTGTCTCTCTTTTTCATAATTGCATTCATTCACACCTCCTCTATATGTTAAATTTATTTTCTGAGATTTACAACCAATTCTCGTCTATTCGCGTAAACATGATAGGGTAACATCATAAATAAGGTGAGAGTGAGAAATTCTGGAACGTTGCTACCCAGAAGTATATTATTGGTAGAGAATTTGTTTGGAAGTGATTACAAACGTGAAGATTGAATCAAAAGTCCACAGATATGTAGATCGACCCCTTTGTTTCAGATCAATTTCATGTTTGATCTGTTGTATATTTCAATGTTCCGTATCATCGTTGTGCCTTGTCTATATTCTTACATTTTTGTGCTCATACACCTGAACTATACTTTGCCTTTAACACAATTCTCAGTGGCATTATGTCAAGCTATTCAAATGCATTGTCCAATAATTTTTATGCATTATTATGCTTCCATATTTCCCATGTATTTCAATTAAAGTATTACCAATTTTAATATTTGATGAACACCACATCTCTTATGCTCCATTGATGTCTATACTCGTTCCAAATTCTCCTTTACGTGCACACAATTTGCATGTATGTTTTCCATGGTTTTACAGTCCTTTATACTTTTGATAGATGCCTATGCTCAGTTCCAAACATACTGGCTACGTGATTAATGATAAGGGTTGTAGAGTTTTCCTTTATTTCTGTCGATTGCAATTGTTCGTAAGTTTTAAAAGCCTTTTCTACAATCGACTTCCTTCAGATCCTCCAATCATGGGTTTTTCCTCGAGGCATTATGTTAACAGTCTATGTGCTTGTCTTTTCCCTCACATTTTGTATGCATGTCTACCTGAGCGGTTGTAACAATAAACATCTGACAAATTTCACTGTCCTTTATGCTTTGATAGATGTACCTACCTCATTTTAATCTTCCCATTTTGGTGCAGATAAGGAGGTTGCAGGTTTTAGTTTTATATCTGTCATCTGTGTTTGAATGAAAGTTTTTGTTTGCTTTTGTTGCATTTAGTGAAACCCATTATGTCAAACAATTTGCGTGCCTTGTCTAAGCTTCCACATCTTGCATGCATGATGCTTGGCAAACGCAGTAGAGATCAGGCATGTAAAGCGTCATTACCAGAAAAGATTTGGGGATTTGGTTTGTGCCAGTCAATTTACATTGAGTGTAAGATTCTGAAACCTTTTCAATAAATCTATTGTGTGCATGTCCTGTCATTATAGCGGTCCTTGTGACCTCTTTTCTTTGTGACAATCTATGAAATGGGTTATGCGCCTTGTTCCAATTACCTTTTCATGTACGTCAAAATTTATTCATCCTTTAGACTTTGATGCATGATTTTACAGGTTCCAAAATCTTGTTCTATAAAATCTGAGTAGAGTTATCAATGGCATGCGAAGACTGCTCCCAAAAATGTTTGTGTATTCATTCATATTTGGTTTTGAGTTCTGATGGAGCTTCATTTTACAAGGTCGTGGCAAGGGACTTCTCCTCTCAATTGGTGAGTGAAGATCTTTTATTAATGTCTTCTTGTTCTTTACACTTGTAACTCAATAATTTAGCAACCATGGCGTAATGCAGTCCAGTGTTCTGTTTAGGATTCAATTAAATTTCACTTCACTGGATGCAGGAAATCCCTGCCAATTTTGCAGGCAAAATGAATTTTATGTCTTGTAAAGATGCGATTCTCACGGCGCCAGGTGGTCACTTATGGCATGTAGAATTCTGTTATACTGATGTTTCTGCATCTTTTAGAGATGGATGGCAGAGTTTTGTTTCTGACAATCGTATAAAAGTAAAAGGCATTCTTGTTTTCACACATGCCTTCGATATATATTTTGTTGTGCAAGTCTTTGGTGCAATTCAACTTGAACAGAATGCTTCTCTTCACAATGATACATTTTGTGGTCCTGAAGAAGGAATCCTCTCCTTCATGCAAACAGAGGCCCTTGCAATTCTCAACCCTATGAAAAGAATGGAACCAATGTTTTCAGTGACCTTAACCAAGAGTGCCACATCCACAACTTTCTTCCTTGTAAGTTTTTGTTTCTATCCAAAATATAGAAAGGATTCTAATGATCATTTTAATTGAGGTTAGTGCAGTTTAGGATAAAATCAACTCATTTTTTATGTTCTGGAAGTGTTATAGTACATTCCAAAAGATTTTGCAGACTGTTGGTTACCAAAGGAGGAGGTAGAATTAAAATTTGTGCATCACAAGAACCAGGGAGTATGGTGGCATATGCTTAAAATATTTAGGGGTGGGAGGATATATGGAGTACTTTGGAAAATATTTGTCATCGACAATAAGCTGCATAAAGGAGACAACTGTGTTTTTAAGTTGATAGACGGAGTGAAGCACATTTTTATGTTTTATGTTAACAAATAGTTAGGGGAGTGGATTTGTAATTAGTTGTGCTGAGTTGTAATAATTTGTGTTTTAAATGGACTAAGTCTAAATTTCTAATTAGTAATTTTTTTCATTTATAGGTTGGTTAGACTGAAAGTTCTATTAAAAAAAGGAAGTTGGACGTACTAAATATAACACATTTTTATTGGATTAATATAAACTTGTGTTCTTATTGGTAGTAGAACTTTTTGCTAAAAGGTTTTCTTCATGAATATATTCTAGTCATATTTATCACGTGTTTACTAATTTTTGATTTTCCAATTTAAACATCCTCACATTAATCTAAGGTAACTCACATCATACTATAATGAGTATTTCATATTTTCATATGAAGCGAACATTTTTTTATTGTAGTAATTTACCCTATTTCTCAAAAAAATATGACTTTGAGAAGATTTGTTTTGGAAATGATTTACTTGACCCTAGTATCTAATTCTCAAATGAATTTCCTTCCTTTCAATATATTTTCTTATATCCTCTTACATGTATTGTGCCTTTTTATATAGCTTTCTCTCCCTTTGGTGGTTTAGGCCTATTTAATAGCTTCAAGCCTTTACTTTGGATTATTGATGTAGAGATTATTATATTTTGAGATTTTGAAGATGGAATTTTATAGAGTAACAAACTTAAGAACTATTTCCCTAAGGTCTTCTAAGAGGTAAGAGCTTTGATAATGCTCTTGATTTGATTTTTCCCATTCTTGAATTTTCTAGTGCTTACAAATTGCTTGTGTGTTTCACTTTAATAGGCTATTTTATGTTAAGGGTTTTCCCAAACTACGTGCTTTATAATTGGGCTAACATTTCATGGGTCCTCCCTCTTGCTATGCATTTAGACATTGTTAAAAACCAAAAAAAGGTAATATATTTTGATGAATCCAATGATGTTGATGTTATCCTTAAATATTAGTTGTAGTATGATTGTAGCTCCTCCTTGTCTTTCCCTATGGACCCAAGATTTTATTATGGTCATATAAACTTCCAATATGGATTGAGCTCCTAGGTATTTTATTGGGTGGATATATAAGTATGACGATGCAATTTTTAGTAATACGCGAGTGTGTTTTTTTCTACATAAAACTAGATAGGTAGGCTCAAACACCTAATCATTATTGGATCTATCCAATCATATTAAATCTTGGGTTAAGTTCAAATATATGAGCCTTACCAAATATCCACTTATTTTTTATTATTGGATGAAATAGATATTCAATCTTTGATTAGATTAAATGTCTAGACTAGATATAACAAGTTCTTTAGATTTGGATTTCCCTCTTGTTTTTGAAGCACCCATAAATCTGCAAACATTCTAAACTCCATAAAGAAGGTTAGTTCATGCAAACTTACTAAATGCTCCTATGAAATAATGCATCATGCCTTCATAAACAAGATAACAACACAAACTAATTGAGAGCATAAAAGCAGGATACATATCTATCCCATAGTGGATTGGTGCCTCTTTGATGTGGAAAGAAGCCCTTTCCCAACCCTTGATAATGCCAATGATGAGGATGCAATGGACAAAATTAGCTCTCAATTGAAGAGAGTAACTTTGCATGAGGATTGTGGATGCCTTGTTGAAGAATGAAGCCTCTACTTATAGATTCTCAAGTTGAAAGAGTGCTCAAAAGAGAGCAATGTGCGATAAAGTTTTAGCCAATAAGATGAAGCCACTAGTCACCTTGTGAATGGTTGGAGGATGTGCAAGTTTTGGTCAGTGTGCTAATAAACGAGATTGGTTGGCCTTTTTCAAATTCAAATTTTGGCTTGTTGGAGGGAGAAAATGAGAATTTAATGCCAAGTGGGGGACATGTAAGAGGGGATTTATTGCCATGTTGGAAGGAACAAGTTAACTTGCTTTCAAATTCAAACTTGAGGAATATTCCTCAAAGATGACATGTTGAGGGGAAATGTTGATTTTAATAAATGAATTAAAATGATGTATTGGTGCAAGTGGGAAAAGCTAGAGGAGGTGATGGGTGGTTAGATTAGATTAGTTAAGATGATGATTATGTGTTTTGACCCATTTGACTTAAATATTTTGATTTATTTAAATAAAAAAGGGATGAAATATAAATTTAGGATTTAATTAAATAAAGTTTGGTTTATTTAATTAAAAGGGTGATATGAGACTTGAATTAAACAAAGTTGATTTATTTAATTTAAATGGATGACCTTAGGAATGAACTTGTTTTACTTGATGAATGGATGAATGTGAATTTTATTTATTTGATGATTGAATGAATATGAACTAATTGAGTGCACGATGCTAATTTCACGTGTCTACAGTTTTATTTGGTTTTAGGATTGAATGTACAACTACAAATTATGGTGGAAGACACTAGCAAACTCCACATAAATGTGATATGGTTGAAATTTTTATATTACAAATTTTTTTAGAGGATGTCTAATTTTTAAATATCTATTTTTTTTAATCTTTAACAAAATTTACAATTATTATCATTTTCAAACACAATGTGTCGCAAACTTGAAATTATCATTTATATACGTTTTTCATAAATTTTGATTATTAAATCTATATTCAAAATGATGCGAGTCCAAGCTAGAGATCAATCTCTATGCATTGAAAGATTACAATTTTTTAATTATTTTCAATTATGTTAAGGTAGCTATACATGTGTTATTTGAGTTAAATTATGCCTTAATTCTATTGAATAATTAATTAAATTATATATTTTGATTAGAAAAATAAAAATATCCATCCTAATCCTTTGTACTAATTGTATTAGCCATTTGTACATTCTTTACTTGACCATGTTTTATCATATGTGTATTACAATAAATTACATATTGAAAAATAGAAACACAATTTGTATATTTAATATTTTTATACCATTTTCATATCGTATTTAGAGTTTCTTATAATTACATCAAGCACATTTATTCTCTTTAGGATAAAAATTGCTCTTTTAATGTCATTTTGAGCCATCATTATCTTATACTTACCTTGTTACCTTATTGGCCCTTTTCAAAACATCTAGTTCCCTACCTTGTTACCTTATTGGCCCTTTTCAAAACATCTAGTTTCCTCTTTAGGAATATATATAATTATGTTGAACTTAATAATTTCTACTTTGCTCACCCTAAAAAAAAAAAAAATTTGTCAACTGAGGTGGATATATCTAAAAAATATAAAGGGCCAAGATATATTCATATCAATGATATGCATCATACTTAGACATTTTTGTAATGCAATTTGATTAAAAAATTTATTCTAGGTGTCAATTATTTAAGCGTAAGATCAAATATTCTCAGCTTGTCACTCCTTTAGCCAATAGGTTTCCAAGACTATGAGTGGATCAACTCTAATGAAGAGTGAAGAAATTTGGAATTTAGATAGGAATAATAAGAATACCTTCCATATTAATTCTAAAACTAGCAATCACACCTTGGTGTGCAATGGGTACACCAAAGAAGTTTGGAAGGTCAATTAGGGAATATTTTGGTCTATTTTTTACATACATTTTTGTTGTATATATAAGGGACCAATTGGTAGGCCATTTATGAAATGATGTTATTTTTGCAGAAAAGGTCTGGGTAAACCCACAAAAGTGGTTTACAATTTGAGTGAGGAAGGAAAAGTTGCAAAAAATGACCCCATGCAAAAAAAATGGTTTTTGGGGTTTGAATGAACCCTTTGGTTTGAGTGAACCAAAAGAGGGTTTGAATGAACCCTTTGGTTAGAGCGAACCAAAAGAGGGTTCAAATGAACCCTGGTTCGAGCGAACCAATTAAATGTGAGGTTCCGCCGTTCTTGCCAAAAAATGCAAAGAAAACATTTTTTGAAAGGGGGTTCAAATGAACCCTAGTTTGAGCGAACCCGCTCGAACCCCCCTGGTTCGCTCAAACCCCCCTTTTCCCACCTCCTCACCCTCAGACACCAAAAATTTCTAGAATTTTGTGCTTCAAAGCTCGGGTTGACAATGAAAATGGAGGAGAATTCACAGACCCAACTGGATGATGGTAGTCCTCAAAACGAGCTATCCAACGAATATAATTTTAATATGTTTTGGTTTTTTTATGTATTTGTTTTTTTAGTTTTATTAAACATAGGCTTTTCACCGAAAATCAAGCTCTTTGTTCTACGCATGTGGAAAAATAGCAGATTATCAAAAAAAATGAAAAATATGAGTGCACTAGATATTAAAGTCCTTGATCCAAAAAAAAATGAATTTTGATACATACAAAAAAATTTACGCATTATACAGTCTTCCTATGTCTGAATTGTAATTGGTTTGACTTCGAAACTTGATTAAGAAAAAAATATTCAATAAAACACTATCAAGCCAATTGGAAGCACTAGATATTGTAGTTACAAATCTAAATTCAAAACAAAATAGAATTTTATCCTTCAAGGAAAAAAAGTTATGTGTTATACGGTGAGCGTCACTCCTTAAAAATGTTGTTTAATGAAAAAAACTAGTTTTTGAGGGAAATGGAAAAAGAAGTGCAATCTGATTTCAAAATAATAGAAAAAAAAATATTTAGAATCTACAAAAAAAATGTCACAAATCACTAGTTTGCATCATCTTCATATTCCTCACGGTTTAGCTGCTATAGGTGTCTGAAAGTGAAGATTTAGTTAGAAAAAATTATTACAGTGTCCAATTTGGCCAAAAATTGTAAACCAGTATTGTGGGATCACCCATCTCAATGAGAAGTGATAGCTTCAAATCAACTATCCATCTACTTATAAGGATTCGAACACAACTAAAACAAAATCTTTGAATCACGAAGATAATAAGGATCCATTAACAATAGACTTATGTTATGTTTGCAATAGGGAGAGAGGGAGAGAGGGAGAGTGATATGGGGATAGAAAGAGGGAGATAGAGGGGGGAAGAGAGAGAGATAGGTACAAGGAGATAGATATAGAGACGGAAATTGAGATGGAGGAGAGGGATATGAAGAGAAGGAGATGGAGAGATAAAGAGAGGAAAATGGAATAGATAGAGATGGAAGACATAAATATATAGAGAGGGAGAGAGGGAGAGAATTTAAGAGAGTGAGAGATATAAATATAAAGATAGAGATAGGGAGTTATATAGAGATGGGTAGACATAGGGAAAGATATAGGGGTGGAGAGAGATCTAGATAGATAATGAGATAGAGATAGAGGGAGATATGTAAGAATTTAAATATGAAGAGATAGTGATAGAGGTAGAGATAGAGATAGGGAGGGAGAAACAAGGAGAGAGTGTGTATGAGTAAGAGAGATATGGAGAGCGATATATATATATATATATATATATATATATATATATATATATATATATATATATATATATGTATGTATGTATGTATGTATGTATAGATAGAGAGGGAGGGATATGGAGGGGGAGAAATAAAGATATGAGAGAGTAGATAGATATAGAAAGAGGAAGTCATGATAGGGAGAGGGAGAGGGAGAGGAATGGGCATATAAAGGATAGATAGAGAGATAAATATGACTTGGGAATGATACAAAGTGTGAGATAGATACAAAAATAAAGATAAAAAGAGATAAATATATAAAGGGAGATACATAGAAGAAGAGGGGAAGAGGGGAGGGAGAGAATGAAAGCAGGGGAGATGGAGATAGAAATATAAAGATATAGGAAGTGATATATGGAGAGAGAGGTATATATATATATATAAAGAGAGAGTAGGAGAGATGGAGGCAGAGATGTGGTAAATAAGAGAGAGACATATAATGAGATAATATAAATAGAGAGGGAGAGGGAGAGATGGGAAGATAGAAATAAAGGGGGAAAGAGTGAGAGATAAATGAGGTGATAGAGATAACTAGTAGAGAGAGGGAGAGAGATAAAGAGAGGGAGGAGAGATAGATAGATAGAGATAGAGATGGGGAGGGAGAAACAATGAGTGTGTGTATGTGTGAGTGAAAGAGATACAGAGAGAGATAGGGAAGGAGAAATAAGGAGTGTGCATTTTTGAGTGAGAGAGATATTGAGATAGATATAGAGAGGGAGAGATAAATATAAATATATTGAGAGGGAGGGAGAGATGGAGAGAAATAGAGAGAGGGTAGAGAAGTTGTGAGATATAGAGAGAGTGATAGGGAGAGAGGGAGAGATATGGATAGAAAGAGGGAGAGATAGAGAGATATATAGTGGGAAAGATAGAGGGGAAGAGAGAAAGAGATGTAAGAGGTAAGGAGATAGAGAGGAAGATAGATGTGGAGATGGAGATGGAAATGGGGAGAGGGAGAGAGAGAGGGAGAGGGAGAGAGAGGGAGAGAGGGAGGGAGGGAGAGGGGGAGAGAGAGAGAGAGGGAGGGAGGGAGAGGGAGATAGATAAATAGAGATAGAAATAGGGGGAGACAAAGAGAGAGGGAGAGAATGAGAGAGGGGGAGATGGAGGGATAGAAAGATAGAGATATGAAGTTAAATAGAGAGAGGTAGAGAGGGATATATATAGAGAGAGGTAGGATAGGTACATATGGGGAGATATATATATAGATATATAAGGGAAGAGAAAGAGAGAGAGGTCTCTTTATATTTTTGTTTCCCTCTCTATCTTTATAATTTTTATTCTCTCATCTTCTCTCTCTCCCCTATTTCTCTTTATATTTGTCTTCCCTTCTCTCTTCATTTATCTATCTTCCTCTCATTTCTTCTCTCCATCTATTCCCTCTCCCTATATTTCTCCCCTTATTATTTTTTGTTATCCCTACTTATTTCCCCCTCAAGCTCCCCCCTTTCCCTCTTTATCTCTTAATCTCTCCTCCTCTATATATATCTTTGTCTCTCCTCTTCTCTCTTTTCCTCTCTCTTTTCCTCTCTCTTTCTTTATCTCTCTTCTTTCTTTATCTCTCTTCCCATCTATACCTCTATTTTTGTATCTTTATCTCTCTTTTTATCTCTTGTATCTCTTTGTCTCCCTCTCTATTTCTCTATTTCTCTCTTTATATTTTCTCTTTCTCTCTCTATTTGTTTTCCTCCTAAGTGTGTAATGGGTACGCTGAAGAGGTTTTAAAGGTGAATTATAATATCCTTAATCAAATGACATGCTACTTTGAGCATGAATCCCTAGGGATGTGTTATCCTTGTATAGTTTTCATGGAACAACTAATCAAAAGTTACCTTCTCTCTCTCACTCAATAAATTTTAATTTTAATTTTAAGTTTGAAATTCATTTTATTATATAAATTATAACAAAAATCGAAAATAGAATTATAGAGGGAGAAGCAGGAGGAGTAGGAATACGAAGGGCTTCCCTAAAAGGGCTAGAAAAACTTGTGCTTGTTATAGAAACCAATTCTTCAAAGGTGACCAACAATGACCTTCCTAGGATCCATCTCTATATGCCATAAACTCCTTCTAACTACATGTACAAAGGTTATATATTGAGTCATAAATCTCATAAAGATTCACAACGCACAGTTCTATAACACACCCATGACACAAGAGAAAAGTTCTCAACACAAGGAAATGGATTCAAATACTTTCACATCATGTTCACCAAAACTATAGAGTAGGGGGATCCATCACCCACGGTACTCTAGGTCGTGGGATAGCCCCAAGGAATAAACTACCCTAAGCTACCTCATGTTGACTAGATAAATTCAAAAGGATAGAATACTAAGGCTGAAAAAGGAAGGGAAAATAGTGTACCGCTTTCTTTCTACTAAAACTAGGTATTTGCAAACTCAAAAGAGATAGCTACAAAGGTTTTGGTCTACTACCCAGACAACTCACTATCTAAGGAGGGTAGCACGGATCTTGGACTCCAGTGCATTGTGCTAGCATCTAGTATAGATAGAGGTCCAAAAAGAAAATAGAAAACACTAAAAATCTACTAACTATTTGACTGCTCAAATTTTATGGCTTGACAAAGAGAAAAAACAACACAGAAAGTATTAAATGGACTATTCTAGAAATGACGAAGAGAGGATAGAAAGTGATACTAAGCTTCCCATGATTTGATTCTTCGATTAGCTCCACTTGAATGTACCTACACACACAAGGACATGAGAAAATTTTTGGGTTGCGTTTGAGGATTGGCTCAATCAAACCCCCATTTCGGTGTTCCCACCTCCACAGACAACCAAATAGCCACAAGATGTAGAAATCGGTAGAGAAAATAGAAAGGAAATAGTGTAGAGAGCACAAACAACTAGAATTCTACTCAATAATTATGATGATACAAAATGAGCAACAAGAGACAATATCATCTTCTCAACTATGAGCACTGAAGGCCAATAGCAAAAAGAAGAGAGTGACACCACCACATAGAGAAGATGAAGCTTGATGATTATCCAATGACAATGGTGTTGCAACAAGAACACGATGTTGGAGCCAAGTGAGGAGCTTGTAGCCAAAAGAAACGGTGTAGAAGCAAGATAGTGAAGAGAATAAGAGAGCTAGAATGCATGTTAAAATGAATTAATTCAAGAGAGATTGAATAGAATGTGAAGGAGTGCATTTGAATTAGCAAAAAGGAGGTAAAAGGCCCAATTTTCATAGGTCAAAGAGGCAAGACCTTACATTTTACACCTAATGGAAAGAGTAATGTTTCTGCATATTCCAGGGGGAGGAATCCTATCAGGATGGTAGCGTGGTGCGTGGATGTCCAAATGGCACACATGCATCCCTGACAAAATTCCTCCACCGATGCAAAAATATGTGGCTAGGTGGATGGGACAAGGTGGTGGCGATGGATTTTGCATCATCAAATTTACATTTTCTAAGGTAGGGGAAATTAAATAGAGAATTTTCCTAGGGTGCAAATTTGCACCATTACAATAACACTATAAAATCTAGAGATAAATATAAATTTACAAAATAGAACAAATTATTTTGCATGAACATTAAAAAATCTTGAGATAAATATAGATTTATAAAACAAAAAAGATTATTTTTCATGAATCTCTAGATAAATATAGATTTATAAAACAAAAATATTACTACATGAACATTCTAAAATAAGAATTAGAATACTATAAAAATATATAGATTTGAGAGAGTTAAAGACAGAAAACGAGAATTATATTCCAAGAATTGGAAGGGAGGCAAGTAGAGAAAAAGGATGAAGGTAAAATCATGTCAAGGGAGATGAAAGCAATAATAGTAAAAGACTACATCACGTTGTACAATGAGATGAAGTGGAGGTTAGGATAGATCCCAGGGTATGACTAGGTGATTGGTTTGTTACAATCAATCTCACCTCTCATCTCAATCAATCCCCACCACATAGGGAAGAAACAACACTAGGCCCAACTTACACTCATATGATGAGGAAGTTATGAGGGAAATCTTATAATAATATACTAGTGTCTTTAGAAACCACCATTTCTCTAGAGATTTGTAGGTTCTATCTTGTTTTCTGAGATCTAATATGGAGGGTTTGATTTCTTTCTTGTCCTTAAGATTAAGCTTTTCCACAAGATCATGTGTTCTTGTTACTTGTTTTAGCTGTAATTTCATTCGATTGAACATTATAATGAGTAATTAATATTTCCTTTTTGTATTTAAAGAATTGATTCTATTACAATGAACAGTTAAAGTTAGGGATTTCCCACACATGCACTTGGTTTTACTTGGTGGTCATGTTCATGTGTTGCCACAAAGAGCAACTAAAGGTGCCCCACCACATAAAGCAGCTATAGTCAAGGGGATTACATGCTAACGGCTTAATGGACTTTATGAGGGCTTGCTTGCAAAGATAAGTGGGATAAGTGTCAATTATGGTAGAGGAAAGAAATAATAATGAAAACAGAGCATGAGTAGAAATACATAATAACATTCATTCATTCGTATGTTCAAAAATAGAGTAATACTTCATATTTAGGGTTTGTTCAATCTTATGGAAGTGGTTGGAAAACAACTTGTAATAGATAGAGTAAGCTACAAGCAACTTAATCTCATACGAAACAATATGAGCATTCGGGAGTCTTCCAGAGTTAATATGTTTACCTACCACACCTACCAAAGCTAACTAAGTTAAGTAATCTAAATAGAATGTTGTGTACAATTGAATTATCTCTAACACCCCCTCCTAATCTCAACTATTACAATTATCAACACTAATAATCCCTAAGTGTTTTCTTTGAAATTCAAAAGCATTCTTTCCCAATGGTTTTGTAAAGATGTCTGCTAGCTGATCTCGTGATCCACAGAAGTCAAGAGAAATTTCTCCATTTTGGACAAGCTCTCGAATGAAGTGAAAGTGAGTGTCAACATGCTTTCTTTTCTTGTGGAAGGAATGATTTTTGGATAAGGAAATTGTTGAGTTGTTATCACAAAAAATAGGAGTTGGCTCCTTTTCAACATGTGCAAGATCATTTAGTATCCTTCTTAGCCATACTATTTGACAAGACATTGTAGTTGCAGCCACATACTTTTCCTCTGCTAAAGATATTGAAAAGTCTATGGGTTGTTTCTTAGATGCCCATGAGATGAGATTTGTTCCCAAGTGAAAAGCATAACTTGATGTGCTCTTCCTATCGTCTATGCTGCCAACATAATCACTGTCTATGTATCTTGAGAGTGAAGTATCTTCAGGTCGAGTGTACCATGATCCATAGTTGATTGTCCCTATAACATATCTCAAATTTATTTTTGCTACCTTCCAGTGTGAATCTTTTGGAGAGTCCATGAATCTAGATACAAAACTTGCAGCAAACATTATCTTAGGTCTCGTTGTTGTGAGATATAGAAGACTGCTAACTAGCCTCTTGTACAAGGTAGAATCATTTGTTCAAATGGTACATCATCTTTTTTGATCAACTTTGTTCCTTGAGCAATGGGTGTGTATGCTAGTTTGCAACTGTCCATTTTGATTATTTTTAACATAATTTCTAAAGCATTCTTTTGTTGAAAAACAAAAATACCTTGAGCAGATTGGTTACTTTCAATCCCCAAAAAGTATTTCATGATTCCAAGATCATTCATTTCAAACTCTTTTTTCATGGTAGCTTTGAACTCATCTAACATCAAATTTCTTGTATAGAACAAGTCATCAACATAAAGACAAACAATAAGAATTTTACCTACATGATTTGTTTTTGTATAGAGAGTTGGCTCATGACTGCTCCTGATGAATCCACTATTGATGAAGTAAGGGTCAATCCGACTGTATCAGGCTCTTGGGGATTTTTTTAAGCCATATAATGCTTTCTTCAACTTATATACTTTATGCTCTTGTCCTTTGATTTCAAACCCTGGTGGCTGATCTACATATATCTCTTCTTCCAATAGTCCATTTAAAAATGCAGATTTGACGTCCATTTGGAAAACCTTCCATATATTTTGATCTGCAATAGCCAAAATAGTTTTGAATGTGTCTAACCTTGCCATTAGAGGAAAGGTTTGTCCATAGTCTATGCCAAGTTGTTGAGAGAAACCCTTGGCAACCAACCTTGCTTTGTGTTTTTCTATCTTTCCTTTGTCATTAAGCTATTTTTTCTTACATATCCACTTCACACCAATGCTTTTTTTGTCACTTGGTAGATCAACAAGATCCCAAGTTGTGTTCTTTTCTATGACTTCAATTTCCTGATTCATTTCATCAACCCAATGTTCCTCTTTTACTACTTCTTCAAACTGGGTTGGTTGATATGAAAGAAAGGAAAAAAGATCTTGTTCAATTGCATTTTCTTTCTCATATATTTCCCTCATGTTTCTATTTCTCTAATTGTCTGTAGAGGAAGATAAATCACTAATCGGAGAATTAATATTTCCAAAGTGTTGTTGCTGACCTTGTACCTACAATCTTAGTGGCCTTGGCAAATGAACTTGTTGATCTAAAGGTTCATCAAATAGCTATAATGGATTTGGGCCATTCAAAGTTTCATTTTCTTGATCACTCCATGATTTGTTCTCAAAGAACTTGACATCTCTACTCACCACGAATTTCTTGGTGACAGTATTGTAGAGTCTATAGGATTTTGATTGTTCACTATAGCCGACAAAGATACATTTTTCACTCCTATTGTCAATTTTTTTCTGTAGCTCCTCTGGAACATGTGCAAATGCAATGCAACCAAAAATTCTAAAATGAGCTATATTCAACTTTGTACCAGACCAAGCCTCTTGTGGCCTTACCTTGAACACTAGTTGTAGGAGATCAATTTAAAATATAAACTGTTGTAGCAACAACTTCTATCCAATAATCATTAGACATATTATTTTCTTTGCGCATACATCTAGCCATATTCATATGATGGTCTGATTTTTCCTTTCAGCTACTCCATTTTGTTGTGGAGTATATCTTGTTGTGGTTTGCATAATGATGCCATGTTGTTTGCAAAAGTCTATGAAATATTTTGAGTTGTATTCTCCTCCTCTATCTAATCTGGGCACTTTTATATATTTATCACTTTGTTTTTCAGCTTCAGGTTTGAATTGTTTGAACTTTGAAAAAGTATCAGACTTATTCTTGGGAAAGTAAATCCAGATTTTCCTACTAAAGTCATCAATAAAGGTCAAAAAATAAATGCTACCACCAATGGATTGAGTTTGCATTGGTCCACAAAGATCTATGTGGACTAGCTCTAAGTGTTATTTTGCTTTGTTTGAGGATGATGGGAATTTGTCTCTCTTATGCTTTCCAAGAATACAACTTTCACATTGACTTTCAAGATCTTTTAAAACAGGAAGACCTTTGACCATAGATTGCTTTTGAAGAAGACTAAGACTCTTGAAAGGAAGATGACCAAACCTAGAATGCCATAATTGTGACTCATCCATGATTGAGACATTGTGGGAAAATGACTGTGACAGAATGAAACTCTTAAGATTTAAGGGGAACATTCTATTCTTGGTCCTTTCAATCTTTTCTATAAGTCTTCTACCAGGAGGTTTGTCAAAAATACAAGTTGTACCTTTAAATATTATATCATAGCCATGTTCCATCAATTGACCTACACTTATGAGATTGTGTTTCAAGTTTGGAACATAATAGACATCATGTATCTCTTTTCATTGATTTTGTTTAGAAAGAACAGGCACAATTCCTTTCCCTTGGGCTTTTACTTGAGAATCATCACCAAGAGTAATTTCAGAATTTATAGAAGTATCCATGCATGAAATTGAATCTTTGTTACCTATCATATGATTGTTGCAGCCACTGTCCAGCAACCAAAGGTCTTTGGTGTGATTGTCTTCAGAAATATGGCAGGAAAGAAACATTGCTTCAGAAGATTCTCCTTCATTGTTCGAGAAATACATGCTCTACCATTGTTTTGGTCTGATTGTTTCTTTCTGCATTCAAATTAATAGTGTCCAAATTTCTTGCAGTAGAAGAACTGGACTTTGGATTTCTCAGTCCATTTTCTACCTCTTTGTGCCTGATTCTAAGAGTTTCTAGACTGCCCTGATTGTTCTTGTGTTGACCTTTCTTCGCCATATTGATTTGATCTACCTCTATTACTTCTCCCTCGGTTGCTTCTGCCTCTATTTCCTCTACCTCTACCTCTACTGAAAGAGGCTTGAGTCTTGAAAGCTTGTTCCAAAGACTCTTCTTCTAGATTTAGTCAAGTCTCATGTGACAAGAGTGATCAAATTAGCCACTGGACTCTGGATTTATCAATCCATTTTTTGCCTCTTTGTGTCTGATTCTAAGAGTTTCTATACTGCCCTAATTGTTCTTGTGTTGACCTTTCTTCGCCATATTGATTTGATCTGCCTCTGTTACTTCTCCCTCTGTTGCTTCTGCCTTTGTTTCCTCTGCATCTACGTCTACTAAAAGAAGCTTGAGTCTTGAAAGCTTGTTCCAAAGACTCTTATTATAGATTTAGTCAGGTCTCATGTGACAAGAGTGATCCAGTTAGCTCTACTACTAAAAAAGTAGTGAGATCTTTGGACTCCAAAATAGCTGTTACAACCATTTCAAATTTCTTTGGTAAGCTTCTGAGGACTTTTTCAACAATCTTTTGATCTTCAATGGTTTCACCATTAATCTTGATCTGGTTTACAATGCCCATGCCTCTAGGCATAAACTAATCAATATTTTTTGAGTTAGTCATTTTCAATGTTTCAAACTATGTTCGCAAGTTTTGCAGTTTGACTATCTTGACTTTGTCAGTACCCTCATATGCAAATTTGAGGATATCCCAAGCTTTTTTTGATGTTGTTGCACCTATGGTTTTTGAGAAAATAGAATCATCAACAGAGTTTTGAATCCAACATTTTTCCCTGTTCTCTTTCTTTCTCTAATCTGCAGCTGCATTTCTTTGAGCATTATTCATAGCAGATAAGTCTGTTGGAGTGGGCTCTATGTAGCCATTCTCAATTAGTTCCCAACATTCCTAGGCTTGCAAAAAAGACTTCGTTTTCAAGGACCAAAAATCATATTTTTTACCAAGAAGAATGGGAGTCTATGGCAGATTGCTAGAGGTAGCCATGATTAGAAAAAACTTCCAATATAGAAAAATGATTACCCTTTCTCAATGATCCCTACAAAATATGCCTTAGATGCCTCTTCCAATACTGAAATGGCAGGACTCTTGGAAGTGCAAGTCTACAATTTCTATGACAATAATGGCAGCTTCCTTATGAGCAACTCTGTGCTCTTCTGATACTTTCGAATCTCCAGAGAGCAACTATTTTGAGTTAGAATCTATGCGGCTTCTTCACTCCACCAATGCCTCTAACTTCCTTGACTCTGATCTGGGCTTTTCCTTGGTTCTGTTCTGGGCTTTTCCTTCCGTTGACTTCCTCCACATAATTTCCTTCAGCAACAATATCTCCTTCGGTTTCCTTGTCTTGATCTAGTTGATCTCCATTTAAGTATGAAGATTCTTATGCAACCTAGACGTGATAAGTTGCTCTGATACCATGTCAATTATGGCAAAGGAAAGAAATAACAATGAAAACAGAGCATGAACAGAGCAAGAGCAGAAATACATAATAACAGTCATTCATTTGTATGTTAAAAAATAGAGTAATACAATATTTAGGGCTTGTTCAATCTTCTGGGAGCAGCTGGAAAACAACTTGCAATTGATAGAGTAAGCTACAAGCAACTTAACCTCATAAGAAACAATTTGAGCATTCGAGAGTCTTCCAGAGTAAATACATTTACCTACCACACCTACCAAAGCTAACTAAGTTAAGCAGTCTATATAGAATGTTGCATATAGTTGAATTATCTCTGGCAATAAGCTACCCTCTTGTATTAGATAAGTTTTGATGACATTGACTTTAATGTTTGGTTCCTTTTGCCAGATCACAATATTCCATTGGACATGAAGAATAGGATGCTAACACATTTGCTTCATGAGTAACTCACTCTTAATACATTCTTTTGTTTACTGACCCAATTGAGCTCCACTTCAGATTGGCTTATCTTTGTCCTTGAAATAAAATGCAGAGATCTCCCTTATATTTTGTTGGACTCCTCACAATTACATCAATATATAAACATTATTGTAAAAGATTTCAACACTTTTTAATAAATTACTTTGGATTGTTTAAAGAAAAGGGATTAAATCCATAGACGAAGATTTAATGCAACATCATGAGGAAATCTTATTATTGTTGGAATACTAAAGAAAGACTGGCGTTTAACACACATGAGCTGCTACATTCCTGGGTTCAGACCTCGTGTGAGGTACATAGCATTTGTACCATATTCTTTCAATCAACAATAAGTATTGAAATAAATAGGTACCTAAAAATGTAGATTTAGGATTCGATTTAACAAAAAATGAGCGAAGCTCTCCTAAAGACAGGGCGTCCTATATTCTTTACCACCGGTGTTTGTATTCTACTAAAAATCAAAGACACCTGTTTATTAACTGAAAATGATGCTATCTCTTTTTATGCTGATGGACAGATTATATATAATTTTTTCGTTTCTTGCAGCATGTTATATGTCCTGTGACAAAGAGCTTGCTGCTTATGCCCACCCAATAGTACATTAACCATCGGGACATTCCCTGAGAGTTAAAAGCCCTGTTCTTTTCATGATTTAATTTCGTACATGCACTACTCGTTATCTTACAATCACCAAGAGCTAAGAAAACGTACTGTTCTCACTTGTCTTTCTTTTTCATAATTGCATTCATTTCTGAGATGTATAACCAATTCGCATAAACATGAGAGAGGTAACTATTATTCTCCATCTCCTTTACTGATATCATTTATTTCTTTACTGCCAAAAGTGCGAAGAGAGTAGGAAATTCTGGAACGTTGCTACCAGGAAGGAGATTATTGGTAGAGAATACTGTTTGCAAGTGATTACAGACGTGAAGATTGAATCAAAAGTCCCCAGGTATGTAGATCAACCCCTTTGTTTCATGTCTGATCTGTTGTATTGGGTTCATTTCCCTGAGTGTCAACCTTCCCACTTTTGCAAAATAGTCATTGCTGTAATCCCTGCATCCACCACACGACTTTTACATCGCCAATACAATTCACATTTGGAAAACCCAGTTAATGAAATACGCATAAATAAAGTGAAAAATAAAACACTCACAGATCACCGAGAAACTTGGTAGCGACCATGAGACTGGTGATGGTAAGCCTCTGGATGTTGAGAGAGGTTAAGCAGAAGTTGGGATTGTTGAGAATTTGCATGTGCTTTTTCCAGGGCATTTCACAATCCTTTATACTTTTGATAGATGTCTATGCTCAGTTTCAAACTTTCTGGCTACGTGATTAATGATAAGGGTTGTAGAGTTTTCCTTTATTTCTGTCGATTGCAATTGCTTGAAAGTTTCACTAGCCTTTTCTACAATCCACTTCGTTCATATCCTGCAATCATGGTTTTTTCCTTCAGGCATTATGTTAACAGTCTACCTGAGCGATTGTAACTATAAACATCTGACAAATTTCACTCTCCTTTATGCTTTTATAGATGTACTTACCCCATTTTAATGTTCGCATTTTGGTGCAGATAAGGAGGTTGCAGGTTTTAGTTTTATAGCTGTCATTTGTGTTTGAATGAAAGTTTAGATAACCTTTTGTTGCATTTAGTGAAACCCATTCCTTTGAGGCATTCTGTCAAACAATTTACGTCTAAGCTTCCACATCTTGCATGCATGAAAATACATGTAAATACAACATTTTATCTTGGTTAAAGCGTAATTAATAGAAAAGATTGTGCGATTTGGTTTGTGTCAGTCAATTTACATTTAAGTGCAAGATTCAGAAACCTTCTATGAAATGGGTTATGAGCCTTGCTGCAGTTCACCTTTGCATGTATGTCAAAATTTCTTCATCCTTTAGACTTTGATGCATGAATTTACAGGTTCCAAGATGTTGTTTTATGAAATCTGAGTAGAGTTATCAATGGCATGTGAAGACTGCACCCACAAATGTTTGTGTATTCATTCATCTTTGTCTTTGAGTTCCGATGGAGCTTCATTTTACAAGGTCATGGCAGGGGACTTCTCCTCTCAATTGGTGAGTGGATCTTTTATTAATGTCTTCTTGTTCTTTACACTTGTAACTCAACAATTTAGCAACCATGATATAATGCAGTCCAGTGTTCTGTTTAAGATTCAATTAAATTTCACTTCACTGGATGCAGGAAATCCCTGCCGAGTTTGCAGGCAGAATGAATTTTAGAGCTTGTAAAGATGCGATTCTCACAGGGCCAAGTGGTCACTTATGGCATGTAGAATTCTGTTGTACTGATGTTTCTGCATCTTTTAGAGATGGATGGCAGAGTTTTGTTTCTGACAATCATATAAAAGCAAAAGACATTCTTGTTTTCAGGCATGCCTTCAATATTTATTTTGTTGTGCAAGTCTTCGGTGCAATTCAACTTGAACAAAATGCTTCTCTTCATAATGATACAGCTTGTGGTCCTGAAGAAGGAATCCTCTCCTCCATGCAAACAGAGGCCCATACAACTCTCAACCCTATGAAAAGTACTGAACCAATGTTTTCAGTGACCTTAACCAAAACAGCAACATCCGCAGCTTTCTTCCTTGTAAGTTTTTGTTTCTATCCAAAATATAGAAAGGATTCTAATGATCATTTTAATTGAGGTTAGTGCAGTTTAGGATAAAATCAACTCATTTTTTATGTTCTGGAAGTGTTACAGTACATTCCAAAAGATTTTGCACACTGCTGGTTACCAAATAAGAAGGTAGAATTAAAATTTGTGCATCACAAGAACCATGGAGTATGGCGGCATATGCTTAAAATATTTAGGGGTGGAACAGTATATGGAGTACATTGGAAAAGATTTGTCATCGACAATAAGCTGCATAAAGGAGACAACTGTGTTTTTAAGTTGATAGACGGAGTGAAGCACACTTTCATGTTCTATGTTAACAAATAGTTGGAGAGTAGATTTGTAATTAGTTGTGCTTTAAATGGACAAGTCTAAATTCTTAATTAGTAACTTTTTTTTCATTTATAGGTTGGTTAGAATGAAAGTTCTATAAAAAAAAAAAAAAAGTTGGACGTATTACATATAACACATTTTTATTGGATTAATACAAATTTGTGTTCTTATTGTTGGTGGAGATTTTTTCTTAAAAGGGTTTCACCACGGATATATTCTAGAGTCGTATTTATTGTGTGTTTACTAATTTTTTATTTTCTAATTTAAACATCCTCACATTAATCTAAGGTAACTCACATCATACTATAATGAGTATTTCATATTTTCAAACAAACCGAACATTTTTTTATTGTAGTAGTTTACCCTATTTCTCAACAATACATGACTTTGAGAAGATTGGTTTTGGGAATGATTTACTTGATCCTAGTATCTAATTGTCAAATGAATTTCCTTCCTTTCAATGTATATTTTTATATCCTCTTACATGTGTTGTGCCTTTTTATATAGCTTTCTCTCCCTTAGGTGGTTTAGTGCTTACAAATTGCTTGTGCGTTTCACTTTAATAGGTTATTTTATGTTAGAGGTTTTCCCAAAATGCATGCTCTATTATTAGGCTATCATTTCATGGGTTCTCCCTCTTGCTATTCATTTAGACATTGTTGAAAACCAAAAAAAGGGAATATATTTTGATGAATCCAATGATGTGGATGCTATCCTTAAATATTAGTTTCGGTATGATTGTAGCTCCTCGTTGTCTTTCCCTATGAACCCAAGATTTTGTTATTGCTGAACAACATGGTCATATAAACTCTCAATATGGATTGAGTTCCTAGGTATTTTATTGGGTGGATACATAAGTATGAGGATGAAATTTGTAATAACACTTGGGTGTACTTTTACTAAATAAAACTAGATAGGTAGGTTCAAACACCTAATCATTATTGGATATCCAATCATATTAAATATTGGGTTAAGTTCAAACATATGAGCCTTACCAAATATCCAACTAGTTTTGATTATTGAATGAAAATAGATATTCAATCTTTGATTATATTAAATGTCTAGACTAGATATGACAAGTTCTTTAGATTTGGATTTCCCCCTTGTTTTATTTGGTTTTAGGATTGAACTTACAACTACAAATTCGTGGTGGAAGCCACTAACAAACTCCACATTTTATATAATTTCAAACTTTTTTCTAGAGGATGTCCAATTTTTAAATATCTATTCTTTTAATATTTAAACATAATTTTACAATTATTATCATTTTCAAGCATAATGTCTCACAAAGTTGAAATTATCTTTTCAATACATTTTTCATAAATTCTGATTATTAAATCAATTCAAAACTATATGAGTCCAAGCTAGAGATCAATTTCTATGCATTCAAAGATTAAAAATATTTTTTATTATTTTCAATTATGTTAAGGTAGCTATACATGTGGGATTTTAGTTTTATGCTTTAATTCTATTGAATGATTAATTAGATTATATATTTGATAAAATAATATCTATCCCAATCCTCTGTAGTAATTGCATTAGCCATTTTTTTACATTCTTTACTTGACCATCTTTTATCATGTGTATTAGAATAAATTACATATTGGATAATAGAAAGATAATTTGTATATTTAATATTTATATACAATGTTCATATTGTATTTTGAGTTGCTTCAAATAATTACATCAAACACATTTAACTTTTCTCTTTAGGAAAAAAATTGCTCTTTTAATGTCATTTTGAGCCATCATTATCTTACACTTACCTTGTTACATTATTGGCCTTTTTACAAAACATCTAGTTTCCTCTTTAGGAATATATAAAATTGTGTTGAACTTAATAATTTCTGCTTTGTTCACCCTAAAAAAAAAAAAATTTGTTGAGGTGGATCTATCCAAAAAACATAAAGGGTCAAGATATATTCATAATAGTGATATGCATCATACTTAGAGATTTTTGTAATGCAATTTACTTAAAATTTATTTTAGGTGTCAATTATTTGAGCATAAGATCAAAGATTTCCAACTTTTCACTCCTTCAACCAATAGTTTTCCAAGACTATGAGTGGATCAACTCTAATGAAGAGTGAAGAAATTTGGACTATAGATAAGAATAGTAAGAATAGGGGAGAGGGGCCAGTAGTTGTGTGGGCTAACTTTGTCATCATGTAGTGATTGGCTGGAATATCGTATAACCTTCATTTTTTTTTAAATGTGGAATGGTCTCTTATCTATCTATAACTAAGGTTTTGGGTGTGACTCATCATGCAACTCGCCACATCAACACATCTATTAAGAAGTGTAAAATTTGACTTTTTAAAGATCCAACCAAAACTTAATCATGGGACCCCCAGTAGTTGAACAAAAAGATATCATTTGTTGCTTGTAGAATATCATATTTTTATTTAAAATAAAACTAATATGCAACCTAAATGGACCAAATACCTATTGGTAACCATAAATCTTTGATATCTCTAATTTTTATATTCAACACATATGGACCAATAGTTGAACACAAAAAAACTATTTGTTGTTATAAAAACAACACATAATTATTTAAAATATAACTTATATCAAACAAAAATGGACCAATAGTTGAACACTAAAACTTTTTGAAAATCTTTCACATTTAAAAATAATTATTTATTGTGCTCACATTTTATATTTGTGATAGGAAAAACTATTAATGTCAAATATTTCAATGCTTGTACATTGCTACCCCAATACTTGTACACATAAGAACAACATTTTTTCACTATGATAACAATATTTGTTTAAATCAGCATCTTATTTTATTAAATGGGTATTTTATTTTATAAATGATACACTTATAGTGGATAGTTATGATATTTTATTTGAGACAAAAAAATGCTTATTTCACTTCTTCTTGAATGTATTTATGTTTTTTTTATATAACATTTAGAGGTTCTCATGAGTTCAAGTATGGGTCCATTTTGATCAACATTTGGTTTTTCCTATTTACATGTGTATTATTTATTTACAATATATAGTATAAATATTATGTAAGACTAAGTATTATAATCACAATTGACTGCATGACTATTGAACCCTGCACAACTACTAGCCCCTCTCACCACCTTCCATATTAATTCTAAAATTAATCCAATACCTAATGTAGACACTAAAATCACAAATGCATTAATTTATGCATTCACCACCTCTTAATGTATTAAAATAATTGGTATATATTACTTTATCATAATTAAATTAATTAAATAATATATATTATTTTTTTAATTTAAAATGAATCATTTATCACATTATCCACAACTAAATTAGTTCAAATCCTAAATTACACCTCACAAGTTAACTATCTAAGCAAAATAGCTAACTATGTAATCAATTTAGTTAACTCACTAATTAAAATAGACAAACAAAAAATACACTCATCAAATTGATTAAAAAGCTAATTAATTTAGCTATCTAGAAATCACAAAATTAAACAATTATCAACTCACCAATTAAATTAGTTGACTACCAAGTTATCTCTACCTAACTGGAAAATTGATATCCGCATCTTCCCATCAAATATGCCAATGATGGATCAATCTCATGATCTAGTATTAAATCTCCACCATTCAATTTACCCCAAAAATTTAATAAATTGGAGCCTAATCCTCTATTTTCATAAGAATCTTGTTGTTTTGTTTCACAACATGCCCCATTTGGCTTTCAAAAAATAGTGAACCCCCTTTATTTTTAGTTTAAGTTTTAGCATGCCTTACAGTGTTGGCAAGTTCCTCTAAGTCTTCTAATTTTTAGAATTAGTCCTTTTAATGGTCAAAATTTCATCACTGGTTTACAAGTGAATTGCACCCGCACCTAGTATAAAATTTATCGTTAACTTAAAGTTGCCCACACTCAAGGATTTATAAATATTTTTTTATTTTTTTCAAAGATCCTAGTCCCAACTAAGCTAAAATTTTAGTGTTAAAACAACTAGTTCACTTAGAATTTCCTACAAATGATCATTTATAAAGAAAAACTAATTCCTTGTAGAATTTTGACTCATATCTAAACCTATTCAATTAATATCATACCTTGAAGGTTCACTTGAAAATCTTTGCACATTATATGTTGATGTCATCATCACAACATCATCTTTCTTTCTTGTGGACATTCATTCTTCATTAGGACTAAACCTATTACACCCTAAGTTTTGATTTGAAAATTATTTTTAACTTTTATGTTAAAAATTTATTTTTGACATTAATGGATGATTTTATGTCAATTGATATTTGATGAAATTATAATGCAATACAAAATGTTTTGATTGTAATGAATATTACTTTTAATCAATTATTATGACATTGTGGCTAGGAATGGACTAACTATGTTGGTGACTTTCTAAGTTGAATGCAAAAGAAAATTTTACCCTCCCATAGGGAGAAGGAGGGTATCATCGAAGAGAAGAGTATAGACATGGGTAAACAAATGGGTTATTGCTAATTTGATTCAAACACACACACTCATGTAGGATTTTGTATCAAATTCGGGTAAGTAATCCCAATATTTTCATTGATTTTATCTAATGTCATGGCTAGTGTAGTCAACTTGTAAGAATATGTTAAATCATATCTGGTCTATGGCCTAGTCTTTCACAATGAAAAGGTGTTATGTTGTTTCAACATCATCTTTTGGATTTATCAATTGATATAAAGATTTATTTGATTATTATTTAAAATGAATTTTTTAAAATTATATAGATATATGATATATTTAATTGTTAGCAATAATGTCTGCGACCTGTTAAGAAAGCCCATGACTGTTTGTGGTAGTTGAACATGAAAATCAATGCATGTTAAGGGAATTAAATAGAATCGAGCCATATAAACCTCACATAGAGGCTAAATCCTCCATCAAAGGCTATATTTCTACCTTTTAAAGTGATATTAATGACATTAAATGAGGGAATAATGGAGGGTGTAAGTTTAACTACTTGGACGTGCCTTTAAGTTAAATAGTTAAAAATTAATATTATTAGAAGAGTAACTGTTATTGAGAATGGATTTCATGTTTCAAAGTGAATGATCATTCTTAATTTTATTCATTATCTTCTATGTTGGAAAGGGAGAACAACAGTTGCATGTCTTGAAGAGAAGTGCTTTTGTTGATAGAGGTGAATATATACAAATGAAGTAGTTCTTGAGGAATTTTTTTATTAAGAACACAAATTATTGATAGCTATGGTTTATGATGAGGCCAATTATTAGTTAGTTTTTGGTTATTTTAGAGCATAATTTTAGACATTTTCAGATACTTGTTTCATACATATTCCTAAACTTTACTATCTATCTACAATCATCATGCAAAGTTTGAACCTAGTTTTGAGTATATGGAAATATGATTATGGTATGTTAGTAATTGCATGGTTAATGTGTGAATATGTATGGAATACAATGTATTTCTATGTTTAAATTATAGTTATTTAGTATTATGTATATGATTTGGAGAACTAACTCTTTGTAGCCAAGAAGCTAGAGCAAGCAAACTGTAGCCCACAACAACCAAGGGGTGCATCTGATAGCCAAAGGAGTTTCAGACAATGATCTAGGGGAAATTCAAAAATAAAAAGAATGTAGCAATTGAAAAATTAGAGGCGTCTATTTATCAGGATGGTTGTTTTGTCACCATGTCATTTAGTAAGACTATTGAAGGAGAAGAGATCTGCTATGATTGGGAATCCAACGTGACTATTTACACAATCCATGTTTTTGTTTTACCATTGCAGCAAAGTTGCAATCCTAATTTTTAGTTATGATTTAGACTTTGTCACACTCTATTCCTTAGGGGAGTGGTGATTTACATTTACATTTATGCTTTGAGTCCTTGTTTTAATAAGACTCCCCCACACCTATATATGGTTCAGTGGTCAAGAATAACATGCAGAGTAGATATAGAAATTAGATATGCTTAGATTTTTTCTATTACACAACAATACACTTTTTTCTAGCTATGATTTCATGAATTATATATTCTTGAAGATTTTGGTTAGATAGTGAATCTTGAGTTATGTAATGAAGATATTTTCAGTTACTATTATTGTTAATTGATTGAAGTAGGTAGATTTGAGTTTATCCTATGGATACAATCACTTGAGCAAGGGCCACTCAAGGTAATTGTTCCCAACTCTAATTTTTGTACATTTATTTCTATTGTTATAGTAGTTCCCTTCATTATTACATTTTTCTTAATCAAATTCTTCATGTGGTGAATGTGAATGAAATTATGAATAAGATCTTGTCTTCTATTTCATGTTTTGTTTGTCTCAATGTATTATCCTCTGGAGTGATTCAAGTTAGAGTAATTCAAAGTTAGCAATGTCATTTAGTTATAAAATTCATTCTTGATAGTGAACTAGTCACAATCTTTAGTTGTAAGTACCTATATAGCAATAGTTCCAGATTTAATTCTTTTTACTATTAAGTACTTTATGTTTTCCCACATGTACAAACACCTATACTAAGATGATATAGGAAATATAGATTCTCTGAGTGTACAAACAGTGTCAGCATCATCACAAGCTTATGTTAGCCCTAGTTGATAATTAATTGGAGTCTTTACAAGGGTTTAGTGGATTGTTCAGTTAGGTACCCCCTTTCAATTGTGTGAATTTCACCAAGTTTACTAAACATTAGTTGGGACTTACATTTTTAACATCATTTTCAGGGATGGTGCTACATTCAAAGATTCATCTTTGTTATTTCAAGCTTTCATAGTTTAATAGTATTTTTTTTCCAACATTAGGATAATTAGGTTTTATTCCATCAATACCAAAACATTTTACTAACATTGTGCAAGAGTCATTGATACATAAATTAACATCTATTTTATGCAGAGGTAGTGAGATGCTTTGGGAAGATTTATCCCCTCAATACACGAGGCTAAAGAGGATATTGGTGATTATAGTGACTAGTGAAAGGGTATTCCTAAAGAAGAACTTTCCCTTTCACCAAAATCCACTGCAAATATAGAGGATACCTTCCAAACCATGGTTGATGCAATGGTGGATGATTCGCCAAAACATGTAACTTTTGATCTCCCTATTACCAACTAGGAGAGGGAAACTACACTGAAGAATATACCTCCTTTAGCATTACTATTCTTCTATGGTTTGGTTATTGAGGATCCATATACCTTCTTGTTTGTGTTTGATATCTTGTGTAGAAGTTATGATTACACAAAAATGAACACAGGCTCAAGCAGTTTCTAGCAACCTTGAAGGATGTTTTCTTGATATGGTTTATGGGTTTGGGAGAAGATATTCTAGATTATAACACTATGAAGAAAAATTTCTTGGAAAAATACCAAGATTACTATAGAGGAATTGACAGAAGAAGAGACGACATTTTCAAGATGTCTTGAAAAAATAATATGAACCATTGGAGGAATATGTAGAAAGTTTCTAGTTGTGCTTAAAGAAGAATCCACAAAATAGGCTTTCAAAAGAATCTCTGAAGTTAGTGTTTTTAAGAGGATTCAATGATGATTACATGGATTCCCTTGACCTTATTGGGTCAGGAGATGTATCACAATTTCCTTTTAAATAAATTAAATGCAAGGTTGGTAGGAATTATTCAAGGACCTCTACTAAAAGGATTGAAGGGGATAGAAGATCTTTCATCAGCAACACATCTAATGGATTCTTTAGAGTGGAATTGATTAACCTGCTATCAAACATGAAAGAAGACATCATAAGCCATTTAGATACCCAATTGGGCACTATACCTGTGAATAAAAATCAAGAAGAGGTAGAGGCAATCCTTATTGAATACTACCCTAACTGTAGACAAAGGAAAGCTAATTGTAAGTGCAAAAGAGTAGCAAGTATTTCAAGGGATAGACCAAGGAAACGAGACTTTCAAGCACTAGAGGGTGACTATGGACAATTGTTCTACATTGCGCAAAGGATGCCATGGTTCAACCAAGACAAGGTATGCCTCATGATCCATTGAATTTCAATACACCATTTCTAGTTACCAATCAAAATTTCTCTAGTTGGAACCATCATACTTTGGAAAACACACAAAATTAATGGTATAATCCTCAACCAAACTGAAATCAACAACAAAACTTTCAAGGATCTAACTACAACCCCTAATGGCCATAGAAAAATCAATGGCAACCTTAGTGGCAAAAGGGCTAGTAATGGAAAAACTAAAGTATGAATTACCAACAGTCGTTGTAGCCACAACAGCAAGCCATTATGCCCAATCCAATAAATCCATCATCTTAGCCACCAAGAGCACCTCAACTACCAACACAACCTTCACATAACCCAAATAACAAGTTTGTTCAATAGGCCTACACTAACGAGGAAATTAAACACCATACTTATGGGGTAGAGGTGAGTGATGTCTGCCTTAGGTCAAAGAAAACATTGGTTGGACCTTCATCCCCTCAAATCACTGAGTTGGTAGATGAGGAAACCTCAACAAAAGCCTTCAACAATCCACCTTTGGAGCTTGAGTCAAATCAAGTCAACCAAACAAATTAAAGTCTATAGCCTCCATTCCTTGAATGATTAGTTGTTCAAAAACATTAGAACCAAGTTAAAACTAACCTATTAGGGTAGATTTAGGATGTGTGTATAAAGGCACCCCTCATCCAAGCCATCAAGGATATTCCCATTTACACTAAAACAATGAGAAAGAGAAAATACCCTTAGACTATCTATGTTCTAGGGAATCTTCCTTCAACATTATGTTAGGAAACATAACTATCACTAAGCATACAGATCCTAGAAGTCCAATGGTAGATGTTAAGATAAATGGCGCCCTCATAAAAAACACATAAACTCATAAAAGAGTTGTTTGCATCCAAAAAGTTCCATTATCTTATCCAAACATGATTTTTATACAATAATTGTTGGAAGTTTGGAAGTATGTCATTATTGATATAGCTTGGCAACATGAGTATAAAGTGTACATACATAGGTTGATTTGGTTGACCCAATGTTGTCATTGATGTCAACATTGTGGAGAAGTATTTTTGGTTTTATTTGTACAAATACTAATTGTACCAAAAATTTGATCTATTAGAAGTTCTGTTAAGTACATTCTCTGTTGATGGTGTTGTGGTCTAGTGCATCATTTTTTGGGTCTGCACATCACTGCAAGAAGAGATATAACTTTGTGCTATTAATCATATCATTATGACTAATTCATATAGCTATATTCAAGATATCAAGAAGTTTGTTGAAGATTACCAGAAGTTATCAATAAAAAAGTTCAACTCTGTATATTATAGTCATCTCTCTAATCAGTATACTAGGGTGGGAGATTCTGCATTTTATTGAGAAGGTTGTTTTGGTGTTGTGGCTCTAAAGGTAGTCTCTCTGATGTCGATGAAAATAGAAACTAAAGAAATATCAAATCTAGAAGGTGTTTATTTTGAGAAGTGTGTGTATAATTAGATTTTTTTTATTAGGTCCTATCCCTAGCCGACCTAATGCATGATATGTGTTGAGAAGATTAAATGTATATTGCAGATGTTAGTTGGGTCTATTTTAGATCCATGCCAATTTGAAATTAAGTGTTACACATTTTTTTTGATTGAAAAGATGATTTTAAATCTTGTATGGTGCCAACATGAGCTATTTTGGATTGTTTTGTTTACATCTAATTAGGCAGACCTAATTGATGTGTGTGGATGTAATTGGGTATATATATGAGATAGTTTTGAATTGTAAGGTATGGGTAAGTATGAGAGTGAAGTGAATGTGCAAGTATAATGACATATTATATGCAAGTGGTGTTAAATGATGTGAACATGTGAATACAGTGGTAGAAGTTTAGATTCAGAGCAGAGTTGTTGTGTGACTGCTAAGCAAAGTAGTACTTCATATTCAGAGCTTCAAAGGAACTGAATTACAACAAAAGGTACACTTTGTATCATTTCTTACCTTGGTAGTGAGCCACCATTTTTGTATTGTACTTAACATTGGTTGTGAGTCTTTCAAGGATAGTGTGTGCTAGTAGTGATCCCTTGTAATATACTATATCTAGATATAATATATTGTGAGCTAATCCTCACTGTGGTTTTTCCCATTTTTGGTTTTCCACATAAAAATCCTAGTGCTCATGTGTTTTTTGGATTTGTGGATGATTCATTCTTTCAAATTTCTTGTTTCAATTAATATATTTTGGTGATTATATTTGTTTTCTTCAAAAAGTTATAGAATACCGATTCAACCCCTCTCAATATTTTGAATGTTCAACAATTGGTATCAAAGCATAAGGTTCCTTGGAGAAAAGCCTAACATCTTGAGGAAGATCTGGGAAGGTTGAACACATGGCTAACAAGAAGTGTCATATTCCTCCAAAAGAATTTTTTGCAATTGAATATGTAGAAGATGAATGCATGTTCAACAAAGAAGAACTTAAGGTTGTTCTTGAAGATCTTGACAGAGTTGAAAATGAGAACAAAAGTTTGAAGGAAAGCTTAGGAGAAGAAAATGAATGCATCAAGAAACTGAGAGAAAAAATCAAGAAGTTCAAAGAAAGTCATAGGGAAGTCAATATACACTTGAAGCAAGCAAATGAAGAGATCTCATCAGACTAAAATTGCAAATAGCAGAAAAGAAGAGGATTGAGGAATGTTTGAATACAGTGGTACAAAACAAGATTGAAGAATGCTCTAATCTTGAAAAAGAAGTGGTAAATCTCAAATCTAATATGAAAAAGGAAAGAATACATGAGGGGAAATTCAAAATAAGCACTACAATGCTTGATGAATTACTTGCAACATAGAAACCCTCTAAGGAAAAAGGTGGTTTGGAACTTGAAGAAGGACAAAGTTCAAAGTCAAATCAGACACCTACCAAGGTTAACAATCAAAATAAGACTCAAGGCAATAAGAGACAATTCAGAAATCAAAGAATCAATGTTGGAAGGCCTCCTATTAGACAACCAAATGCACATAGGTACCCATCTTTCAATGGTATTTTTTTCATGTAATAAATATGGACATAAAGCAATAGAATATAGGAGTAGAATGAATTAGAATGTTGGATTCTTCTCTAGACAATGGTTTGCATGCAAGAAATTTGGACATAAAAGTACTAAGTTCAAAAGTTAGATAATGAATAGATATAACACAAGGAGAATGTTTCAATGTTTTAATGGCTATTGTGATTCCTGCAATATATTTGGACATAAGGCTAACCAATGCAGATCAAGAGTGAATAGAATTCAATTTGGACAGAAAAATGTTGTATGCTACTTTTGCAACAAGCCTCGACACATTTCAAGATTATGTAGAAGAAAAATTCAAGGACAACCAATCTAATAAAGAGGAATGAATCTATGAAGGAAGTTAATCCTACCAAGGTTAAGAAGGAAATGGAAAAGATATGGAGAAAGGAAGATGAGTCTAAGAAAAAAGATGAATTAGGAACTACAAATTCATTTGTACCTACCTCTGGTACAAATAATTCTTTTAAAAACTAAGCCCATGCAAAGGCTTAGGGGGAGAAATAATAGAAAATCCTAAAATCCCCCTGAAATATTAGGTGTCAAGTCATGACACGAAGATATGTCTTAGAAAAGGAACTTTTAACACTATTAAAGAAAATTGCAAAAGGAAATATTGTGATGCAAAAATTTACAAAGCATCTGTAGATTAACTATGAATACAAGGTTCTGAAGCTTGACATATTTTTTTGTAGCATTTATTACTGACACATTTATTGATACAGGTCAAATCATGGAGTTAAGAACATATTTGAGAAGAAAAATTCATTTGATGTGAAGAAAATGCAAATTGAAGAAGAGGAAGTGGATTCGAGGCATGTTCTGGAAGCTAAACATCAAAACCCTATTCTTCGTTGGAGAAAAGTCAAGAGGTATTTTTCTTACACAATTCTTTTCTGAAATTTTCATTTCTAATGCAATGGATGGTTTGAAGGTAGTAAATGTTTCAGATAGACCGCAAATTAAATTGAAGAGGTATTCCTTGAAAAATTTGTTGAAAGATTCATCAAGTACATTTTTTGGCATTCCCCTTAGAGTTTTTCCTCTTGAGGATATTTATGCATACATATACAGAAAAATAGAAGAAATGATGCCCGTTAGATTGAGTATGTTGTGGACAAGTGAATTGAAAGAAATTTATAATACTATCAAACCGGAGTACAAAACTCTAGTTGAAAAGAAACTTGATGTATGGCAAAAATTTCCATTGTTTGAATTTGACAAGTACATTTGAATTACATTGAGTAGAATTCATGACGAGTCTATTTGGATTGAAGGTGAACACTCAATAACCAGAGAAGCTATAAGGGATGTGACTAGTTTGTGGTCCTCGAAACCAGTTCCAAGATGGAAGTCTGACGATGACCAAAAATTAATAGAAAAGATTGGTGCAACTCTTCAAGGAAAAGAACCTGTCTTGAGTACAATTAAAAATCTAGTTATCCGGTATGCCGCAATGCTTATTGGACATAAAATTTATCTACCTAATGATGGTCATATAGTCTCTATTGCTGCTACTCACATTACATTTGACATGATTGAGAATGGTGCAAAATATGATCTTTATGGGCTACTTCAACAACATTTGGTGAAGAATTTGAAAGAAATCAAAAAGAACAATAAGAGTACATTCTGATATGGTACTTTAATAGTTTTCTTACTTTTCTACTTCATGAAGGAGATATTGGTAATTGGAAAGGTTGAATTGACAAATAAAAAGCTGGTAGCACACCAGTTAAGAAATCTCATGATGAATCTTGGTAGTTCGGATGCTCAAGAAGCTACTCTTAAAACATTCTTTGGAATGTTTCAGATGAGGATGAATATGAGAACAAGAATTCTAGAAAGTGTGGTGGAAAAATACTTTGGAGACATAAATTTCCTTGTCTCTACTGATTTTTGTTACATAGAAGTAGTTGAGCCCAAAATTGTGTGAAT
Organism: Sequoia sempervirens; assembly: GCA_007258455.2. Lineage (NCBI taxonomy): Eukaryota > Viridiplantae > Streptophyta > Pinopsida > Cupressales > Cupressaceae > Sequoia > Sequoia sempervirens. Next base: position 168,118,701 of record VDFB02086081.1, on the reverse strand, counting down.
TTCTAAGTTAGATTATGAAGTATCTATGGAGGAAGGTGATCATTATGTAAAAGTGCTTCTAGAAATCCCAAAGGACCCCAACTGAACATGTTTAGAAGAAAATTCTATGACTGAAGCCTCTGGCAGTACAAGAAGAACATGAAAGAAGAGAAAGGGTGTTGTTATTAAGCAAGAGGTCACAGAACAAGAAGGAATTCAATTTTATGTAACCCTATATGAGCATGAATTTGCAAGTACACAAGACCTAGATGAAGCATTAAAATATTTACAAGAGGTAATTCCCGGTGCTAGCATTATTGATCTGCATCCACTTTGGAAAATCTTAGGAGTATGGTTGATTCATTGAAACCATACATCTCTAGATTGAAAGAGAAAATAGGAAATGAGTCAAAAGCAAGAACTACAAAGGAAAATCTAAAAGGCATCAGAAAGAAATGTGTAGATGCACACCACAGAGTCTTGAAGGGATTGAAGAATGTTCAAGATTGTGAAGAAGAAACACGGGAGTTAAGAATGAAATGAGTCAGAATGAAATTTGATTGAGCACTCAAGAAGATGTTTATAGCGTGGAAAATGATAGGGACAATCTGAGATGGTCTTACATCATACAATTGTAGGATAAATTATTTAGCTTACAAAATTAGAGAACAAATATAATCAAGCATTATTTGGCACTAAGAGATTTAGTAAAAATAAGGTACACTCTTGTATCTAGTTCCCTTTCTAATGTTGACAGTCTATCAAATATAAATCTCATCCCCAACACTATGGAAGAAGGTATAGAGTCTTTAACAAAGCTTGAATTACTATACGAGACTCTTGTACATGCAAAAGGCTCTTGGGAAGAAGGAAAAGCTACTTAGCAGGATACTTTCAAGAATCTTAAGGGATCTTCATCTTTAGGTTAAAAAAATATATCCTTTTGATCAACTATCCTATTTTTGATACATGCATACATACATATATTCAAGGGAAATATACCTGACCCCTGCATGACCTTTTCCATTGATGTCAAAGGGGGGGAGATAGAGAGCAAGAAGAAGAAAAAAATTGGATATCTGGAATACATTTCTAGAAAGTCAAGGTTAATGTTGAAAGGAGGAGTTGAGGTTAGGAAGAAATAAATTTTGTTTCAAGATATGAAAAATGTTTTTGATATGCATGTTTCCGTCAATGATAAAGGGGGAGATTATTGGAAGTTTGGAAGTCAGATCATTGTTGATACAACTTGGAAACATGATCATGAAGTGTACATACATACGTTGATTTGGCTGACCCAGTGTTGCCATTGATGTCAACATTGTGGGGAAGCATTTTTGGTGTTATTTGTACAAATACTAATTGTAATGAAAAGTTGATCTCTCAAAAGTTTGGTTAAGTATTCTCTATTGATGGTGTTGTGGTCTAGTGTGTTGATTTTTGCATCCACGCTTCACCACAAGAAGAGATATAACTTTGTGCTCTTAATCATATCATTATGACTGATTCACACAACTATATTCAAGATCTCAAGAAGTTTGGTGAAGAGTATTGGAAGTTATCAATGACAAAGTTCAACTCTATATATTACAGTCATCTCTCTAATTAGTATACCAGCATGGGAGATTTTTCTTTTTCTTGAGAAGGTTTTTTTGATGTTTTGGTTCTAGAGGTAGTGTCTCTGATGTCAATGAAAAGAGAAACTAAAGAAATATCGAATCTAGAAGGTGTTTATTTTGGAAAGTGTGTGTATAATTGGAGTTTTTGGGATTAGGTCCTATTCTTGGCTAACCTAATGCATGATACGTGTTAAGAATATTAAATGTATATTACGATTGTTATTTGGATCTATTTTAGATCCATGTCGACTTGAAATTGAGTATTACACGTTTTGTTTGAGCGAAAAGATGATTTTAAATCTTGTATGGTGCTGACATGAGCTATTTTGGGTTGTTTTGTTTACGTCTAATTAGGCCAACCTAAATGATGTGTGTGGATGTAATTGGGTATATATGAGGTATTTTGGATTTGTAAGGTGTGGGTAAGTATGAGAGTGAAATGAATGTGCAAGCATAATGGCATATCATATGTGAGTGGTGTTTTATGATGTGAACATGTGAATTCAGTAGTAGAAGTTTGAATTCAAAGCAAAGTTGTTGTGTGACTACTAAGTAGATTGGTACTTCATATTCATAGCTTCAAAGGACCATAATTACAGTACAAGGAAGGTGCACTTTGTATCAATTCATACATTGGCAGTGAGCCACCATTTTTGTATTGCACTTAACATTGGTTGTGAGCCTTTCAAGGACAGTGTGTCTTGGTAGTGAGCCCCTATAATATACTATATCTGGATATAATATTGTGATCCTAAATGTTTAACCTATATTAATGATGCAAAATAACTAAAATGAAATAAGGAAAAAACATAAAGGGGCACCTCAAGATTAGCCTAAGGAATAATAAAGCAAAGAAACAAGATAAAATGAAGATTGTAATCTGCTTATACCTTCTTTGCTACTGAAACTCCTTGGTTGGCCCTTGATTTTGATTGCTTTGTGTGCTCCTTGGATGGCTCTTGATGCAAGATTGACAATAGGAATAGATGATAGTGCAAATGACTAAAATGGCTTGGCTACATGAATGAAATGCTTGTGAATTGATTGTTCAAAATGACAACATTTAGTTGCAAATGACTAAGTGTTTAAAATGCCTTAGAGGAGGAGGTATTTATAGAGAAACTTGAATTCTCTAGATAATTCAATGGTTGATATTGAGCCACCAAGGTTAAGATGTAGGGCTATGGTGAGTTGAGGACTCACAAGCCCTCACATCTTGACATGTGGAATGTGAAGTGGCTAAGGGTGAGATGATGTGTAGGTGATGTGGAAGGAGAGTACATGATGTGGAGGAAGGACAAGTACCTTCCAAATAACTCGGGAAGTGAGAAGGATTCCTCAAAAAGAAATTTATGGGTATGTGCAGGATAATGGTGGGCCAAAAAGTGGCAATGAGGAAAAAAACACGTCTTTCATCAACCCAAAAACACGAAAATATCGTGTTGACTTTTTTTAGGCTCGGGTGTCAGTACACACCACCAAAGCAAACACCAATCCTAGTTTTCCATATCGGATATCTGATGCAAATCAGATATCTGATTTGGATCAGATATCCGATTTGTAAAAAGAATATATATACAATATTTGTTGTTGTTTTAAAGTAACGGTCTGCAAATCGGATATCCGATTTGAAATGGATATCCAATTTGTAGACCGTTACTTTAAAACAACGAATTTTTTTTTATATATATGCTTTTTACAAATCGGATATTTGTTTCAAATCGGATATCTGATTTGTAAAAATCATATATATACAAAATTTGTTGTTGCTTTAAAGTAACGGTCTAGAAATTGGATATCCGTTCCAAATCAGATATCTGATTTGAAACAGATATCCGATTTGTGTACACATAGACCTAAGGGTTAATGGTAGATGGTAGAAGGTTTAAGTGTTAAAGGTTTAGGGTTTAGAGTATATGGTAGAGGGTTTAAGGGTCAAGGGTTTATGGTAGAGGTTTATAAGGGTATAAGGGAGAGAGATAGATGGATTTAGTGTGTGAGAGAGTGGGATAAGGTCG
>VDFB02086081.1:168083136-168114985 GCA_007258455.2 Sequoia sempervirens | reverse complement strand
CTGGGGTGCATCTGCCCCGGTTTAGGGCGGAATCACCCCAGCTCGAGGCGGAGTCACCCTAGCCTAGGACGAAATCGCCCCGACGTGGGGGCAGACTCGCCCTAGGGTGGGTATAGCTGCAAAAGGGGAAGATGGCTAAGTAAGAAGACTTGTTTATCCTGACTAGGGAAAAGCGGGAAGAAGAAAGAGATAAAATAAAATAAAAGAAGAAAACAAGCAATGTCTTGGGGCCGAGAATATGGTGTACTGACAAGCGGGTAATATGGATGCAGGGTTTGGGACAATTACAGACATATGAGTGGTGGTCGAAGGTACTGACAGCGACCCTAGCATCCATGACCAGTGTGGATCACGTAGCGCTAGATCATGCGGGGTTACTGCACTTTTTACAGGTGTCAGTGATGAGGGCACATCAAGCAGTGTTGACGGCCTTGATAGAGAGATGGAGCTCAGAGACATCAAGATTTCATCTTTCAACGGGGGAGATGACAGTGACACTGGAGGATGTATGGCGCATTCTAAAGCTGTCGATAGCAAGGATATTGGTTAGTGATGTGGTATCGAGAGGGGCCGAGTTAGATCACACTTTGGTAGTGTTATTTGGACATGAGGATCTGCCCCTATAGGTTCAGCAGTTGGATCTAGATAGATTTTTGACAGTGGGGGTACCACCCCTACCATTATTTTATGTGGTCTAATTAGTGGGATAATGTTACCAAACCATAGCAGGCAGTTCTGCAGTCTTTGGTTCATAGAGGCGATTTGATATATTGTCGAGCGGTTTGAGGGATAGATCTCATGGGGTACATGTGTCTTAGCACAGTTGTACAGGGATATGCATGTGATTTGCTACTGAAATGCAGTGAGTTTGACACACACGACCCTTCTGCAGGTGTGGGCATGGGAGCATATTATGGTGACTAGACCTGTAGTGGTTAGGGAGGGAGATGAGGATGATAGGGAGCCGGTGGCCTAGCGGTATGGAGAGGCAAGGGGCTAGATTTTATGGTATGAGATGTTGGGAGATATGGAGAGAAGGAGGAGGGTGATAGATGATTTGTAGGAGAGAGACATATTATGGCAGCCATATATGTATCGACACTTCAAGGTATGGAGGGGGGAGGAGGAGTGGTAGAGAGGTTACTTTATGAGTCGGTGCATCTTGATTGGGAGTCATCCACGCATAGTGGAGATGCATCAACCAGACAGGGTGGTGAGGCAGTTTGGGCTGATACAGGATATTCCAGATGCGCCCATCAGGTTTCGTCAACTCACTAGAGAGAGACCACGGGGTCCCGAGTTTAAACCAAGGAAGGCCAGAGCGGCATGGGCGACAACAGTGTAGGTACCCTACCCAAGGAGATCTATTGGGGCGGAGGATGAAGGAGTGATAGTACAATATGACCGGTGGTGGCACAACCACCGATGGGAGAGGGTTACTCTGCTGGTGCCTATTGTAGGAGCCATATGATTTGGATTAGAGGATGAGCGCCAGGGGGTGAGAGAGGGCGGAGATAGGAGGAGACAGGAATAGAGGGGAGGGGATGGGAGAGGAGCAAGATAGTAGGAGGATCTAGAGGGTGTGGGTTAGTAGGGCAGAGGAGGGGATGGGATGGAGGCAATGGGATAGCTAGAGAGGAGGAGGGAGGGGAGGAGGAGACAACGGAGGAGGGCTAGGGTGGGGGTGGATGTATCAAGATTCATGGATGGGAGAGAGGTAGTATGATAGGAGGGTGGGATAGGCCCAGAGCTGGATGCAGGAGGATAGGATGAGCTAGAGGTGGAGATGATATGCACAGTAGAGGGTGGAGTTGTTCAGCAAACTAGTATAGGAGGTAGGGTATGGTGGAGGAGAGTGTTGGTGCAGGTTGAGCAGGAGGAGATGGAGAGGGTGGATAGCAGGGGGAGTCTAGGAGGAGATTTAGGCCAAGGATCAACCAGAGAGTAGGAGATGACATAGGAGGATGAAAAGCATGGCAGAGCAGGGGCCTTCCATAGTAGAGATAGGGAGCGAGGATGAGGGGGAACCAGAGGGGGAGGTAGTTCTGTAGGAGAGCTGAGGAGACTGATGAGAGTGGGGAGACATGGTCAACCATGGAGAGTTCGAGTTCGTCCCACAGGATATTCAATAGGAGCATGAGTGCAAGGGAGGTGATGATGTGATGGAGATAGATGGAGACATTCCAGATATGGATATTTTGGATGCAGAGCCATTGGGGGTGGTTCTGGTCATGACATTAGAGGATCCTATTACTCAGCTGAGAGATACTGCGGAGAGACTTCAAATTACATATCAGAGGTTGAGGATAGCAAAGGAAAAGGTGATCAGACTCAGAGTCGAGCTATCGAGAGTACCAACAGGAGGTCAAAGAGATTATGAACTTATGGTTGACCTCTTAAACACACAGGTAGAGGTGATGGGGAGGGAGAGAGAGAGAGAGAGAGACTGTAGGCTGTCATACAGGGGGTACGGGATGAGTTGGTTGTTGTTAGTTAGGACCGTGATAGACTATAGGAAGAGATTTTTATATTATAGGTCGGGAGGAGGTCAAGGAGGGTGATAGATCAGGTGCTAGTAGGCATTAGACAGCAGATAGATGATCTCTGGCAGGAGCGAGATGAGCTACGAGATAGAGTGCATTGTTTGGAGTAGATAGTTGGAGATATGGGGTTGATGCAGGAGAGAGAGGGTCAGGCAAGGGAGAAGGCCCGTATTATGCAGGAAAAGAGAGATGTAGTGCAGGAATAGGTGCAGGTGGTGGAGGCAAAGAGGGATGTGGCACAGGCGTGAGTGTAGGTGTTGTAGAGTGAGAGAGAGTTGGTAGAGGCACAAATACAGTCTATTCAGAGGAGAGAGGAGGCAGTTTCAGAGGTATCGTCACTGTAGAGAGAGTGAGATGCAGTAGTTTTGAGAGTACAGGAGCTTCAGAGGGACATGGATGTAGCTATGGCTCAGTCACAGGCTACACATAGGGAAAGAGATGTTGCAAATATGCTAATGCAGATGTTGCAGGGAGAGCGAGACGTAGCAGTGGCTCAGTTGCAGTCAGTGCAGGTCATTGATCTGTGATAGGGACAGATACATAGGGGTTATAGAGGGAGAGGGATGCAGTAGTGGCTAGGGCAGTGGCTGCCAAGGAGATGAGAGATCAGGTTCAGGCAGAGATGGCACAGTTACAACTATCCCAGGAGGCTTGGGAGTAGGAGAGGAGATTGATCACTAGAGATTAGGATAGGTATCGTCAGGAGCGGAATTTCGCTCGGGTCCAGGTTGCTAACCGAGAGGAGAATGTGAGGGAGGCAGTATTTTGGATGGCCACATATACCATGCAATTCCAGACCCGACACAATGGACATTCCAGTATGTTCGGTAGACACCACAGATGCCAGCACCATCCTAATCATTGGGGACACGGACCTGAGGTTTTAGTGACTCACCGGGTGTTTCACTAGGCAGGAGATCAGTACCTGATTCACCACAAAGATCAGATGTGGGTAGCTCATTCAGGAGATGACAGGGTACCGAGTTTTTTTACAAGTGCAGGGTGGATGGATAGGCCATAGTGGTTATTTACAGGACCTTGTATTGGTATTTTGATCTGATAATTTTTGTATACGATGGTCATAGATATGATGACATCAATGGAATTATTATGATATTATTCATGTGATAGTCATGATTATGAGGTGTACTTTGGACTTTTGGTACATTTATATATGATATATGATAGCCCTTATTAACACCATGTTCATGCTTTGGATGGATGATCCTATTTATACATTTGTAGAATATAGATGATTTTATTGATGCAGATGCTTATATGGTGATATGATGATGGCTTATGTGGATGCTTTTATGAATGTTCTATATATGTAGGATGTGATGTATTATGATTTTAACACTTTGTGATGCAGATGGCATGGATCTAACACGTTGTGATGCAGGTGGCAATGTATGCATGATGAACCTAATGTGTGATAATGCACTTATAATTTTAATAATGCAAAAGGTAATAACACATGGTCATAAGTGTCAATAAGGACTGACATGATAATTGAAGATGGGTGTGGGCATAGTGTGAGTTTGCACCTGTCAAAAATGTTTAGTATCCTGAGAAGAATGGGAGAGATCGAGGTAAAGTGTTTGCACAACCAAAGTCATAGGGTGAATGCAATGCAACAGATGATCAAATGCAAGCCTAATATGATTTTCCATCTTCAGAGCACTAATTTTTTCTATAGCATAAGACACTAAGTGCCAAGGTATAGGCCACCAAGGCGAGTTAGTACCTAATGCATGAAACAGACACACAAACAAGAAGGCTATCCCAACACCCCAAAGTAGTGAAAACTTTGGTCGGGCCAAGCATTGGGATAACCACAAGCACAAAGGGATGCCCCAGCGTAACACAAGATCATAGGGATCATGGTGGATACTACGTTGGACAACCCAACAGATAGCAACAAGAAAAGTTCAAGATATGCCCCTATGTGAACCAGCCAAAACACACCATAATATGATAGATTATAGCAATCTTAACTAATTGTGATAGGAAGCTCAAATGATAAAAAAAATCCAAAAGCATCAAAAGATTGCAATCAAATTTCAAAATGTCCCTTGTCATAGGATCAGGAGGATGGATGAGGTTGACAAGGTCTATTAGGAAGGATGCATTCTATTGAGACTGATGGAGGATATTAAACTAAAAGATCGATATGACGCGGGATATTCCGAACCGATCGGATTTTTTGATGCTAAAGGATCTCATTTGTTAACAACGATCTAGATAAGGGGATAGATTAATGACACAACACAAGACAGATGACTGACACATCCTACAGACAATGGTGACCGATGATGAATGACACAAGACATGACATGCAAATGCCTCGGGGTAGGATCAAATGATCAACCTTGCCTACGTGGAAGCGCATGGGCAACGTAGTTCAGAAAAGACAAATGAAAACCGACCATGGACAAAAGAAAAAATGAGGTGATGAAGATAGATGATGGATTACCATCACGGGATGGTCAAAAATGTCCCATGGTTAGATCAAATGATCAGCCTTGCATACGTGAAAGCGTAGGGGCAACGTAGTTTGACTAAGGATGAGAAGACCAACATGACAGGATGAGTTCTAAGTGGAGACCAACATGATGGATGATCCTATATGACACAAACCAACCAATGAATAGACGAATGACACAAGCTTAGAGTGGGATAATGAAAAGCTCAGGATGAGGGATATCCAATGTGGATGATCCAATGCTCAATCAAAATATACCGAGCAGCCAAGGATAGGATGGGAGAGGATGTTACGATAGGATAGATGAAGTCATAAAGTAACTGGGACGCAAGGTATATAATGATTAAACCCTCTACAAATGGCACTTGCGAACAAGTTTTCACCACCTGTACTTATCCAAGGTGCCACCAAAGGTGGTTTTCACCATAGGACAAATTTATTTCTCTTTACTATTTTTTTTTTTCATTTTTTATTTTTCTTGATTTTTTTTTTTTTTGTATTTTTGCAGGTAGGGTTACCAAGCAGATTTAGGTGTAGAACCTCTTTAGATGCATGATATTAATAGGCTCTTCTAGGGGTTCTCCTTAAGGGTAGCAAGTTTGTATGCCCCAAATACATATTTAGTGGTTATAATATAAGGACCCAACCAATTTACTTCAAATTTTCCTTTCTTATCATGGTCCTGCTGAGTACATTGGTTCTCTTTAAGGACTAGTTCACCAATCTAGAATTTTTGAGGATGAACCTTCTTGTTGTAGTTACTCTTGAGGTGGTTTTGATAAGCTTGTAGATCATCATAGGCTTTGATTCATCTTTCATCAAGTAACTCCAGCTATGCAAGTCGTGCAACACGAGCATCCTCCTCACTGATAAGGTTCTTTAGAGAAATCCTTAGTGATGGGATCTTGACTTCAATTGGAAAGATGGATTTGACACCATATACTAAAGAATAGGGGGTGGCACTTGTAGGGGTGCGGATAGAGGTGCGATATATCCAGAGGGCAGGATGAATATGGAGGTGCCAATCTCGACCAGTGTTATTGACAACCTTCTTAAGGATGCGGATAAGGATCTTGTTGGTTGCTTCTGACTGACCATTACCTTGGGGGTAATAAGGTGTTGACCAACAATGCTGGATGTGAAAGGTGTCATAGAGATATTTCATGGCTTGGTTTTTAAAAGGTTTTCCATTATCGAATAGGATGGTGGATGGAATACCATAACTACAAAGAATATGGTAAAGGATGAATTTTGAAATTTGAGTACTAGTGATTTGTGAGTGGAATTGCTTCCACCCACTTGGTAATATATTCAGTTGCAGTAATTATGAATGTATGGTCATCGAAAGAGGGTGGGTAAATATTTCCAATCAAGTTGAAACCCCATTGAGAGAAGGGCCATGGTGCCAGAAGGGATTGAAGGTCCTGTGCTGAAGCATGAATCAAATCTGCATGTTGCTAGCAAGGAAGGAATTTCTTCACGAATTCACAAGAGTCATGCTCTAATGTATCCAACTCGGAGAATCCTTTTGGCCAAGGCCATACCATTTGAGTGGGCCCCGCAAACACCATTATGTACCTTTGTGAGTGCAGTATGGGCTTTGGTCTCATTCAAACATCTAAGGAAGGTTTCATCATACCCATAATGATAAAGCGTATCATCGACGATAATGTATCGGGCTGAACGTTGAATAAAGGATTTTCATTGGTTTCGCATGAGGTCTGGGGATAGAATATTATCATGCAGATAGGTATATATGTCTTGGTACCATGGGGAAGCGGGACCCATAATGTCACACACCATGTCAATCTCAGGAATATCATACAATGGGATTAAAATTTGTTCCATAAGGAACTCGCATTATGTCTGATCTTTAGGCATCTATCTAGGTATCACCCTAGCTTCGACACTCCAACAATTACCACACGATTGGATTGAGGTACAACTTTTTCTCTCCCCCCTTTGTATACCCTGTCGGTATGCGTGGTTGGGATCGTCCCTTGGGGTGATGAAATCCCCAAGTAGGTCCCACTAGAAAGAAGACACTAATCATTTCCAACTACTCCCTAGGCTCACACGAAGTGCAAGGGGAAAGTGAAAACAAACTATTGCCCCCTTTTGGGTAACACCAAAAAGATAGACACAACAAGCAATGAATATTACTTCCCCTAATTAAACTATGTTCTTAGATTAATGAAAACAGCAAGGATAACTTTCAAAATCTGAGCAAACGGATAGCCTTGCAATCAAATGTTAATTGTCTTATCCTGCGTTCTTCATCAATTACACAAGAATATGCTGCAAAAATGTTAGCAAAAACACAAATATCCTTGCAAGAAATAATGTTAGGGGGTTAGGATATGAAAACAGTAAAAAAAATGGGAGCAAAAATGAAGCTAAAATGGTCGTTTTACCTTTCAAAATGTGTTTTTTTGGGGTGTAGTCACCCCTCTGTAGTAACCAGGAGGGCGTAGTCACCCCTCTATGGTGAACCTGACAGAATGCCTAAAGATCAGAATGAATGTGAGTTCCTTGTGGAACAACTTTTAATCCCAGCGTATGATATTCCTGAGACTGACATGGTGTGTGACATTGTGGATCCTGCTTCCCCATGGTACCAAGACATATATACCTATCTACATGATAATATTCTACCCCCAGACCTCACGCAAAACCAATGAAAATCCTTTATTCAACGTTTAGCCTGATACATTATCGTCAGTGATACGCTATATCATTGTGGGTATAATGGAACCTTCCTTAGATGTCTGAATCAGACCAAAGCCCATACTGCACTAACGTAGGTACATAGTGGTGTCTGCGAGGACCACTCAAATGGTATGGCCTTGGCCAAAAGGATTCTCTAAGCTAGATACATTAGAGCATGACGCTTGTGAATTCGTGAAGAAATGCCTTCCCTACCAGCAACATGCATATTTGATTCATGCTCCAGCACAGGACCTTCAACCCCTCCTAGCACCATGGCTCTTCTCTCTGGGGTTTCAACTTGATTGGAAAGACTTACCCACCCTCTTTCGATGGCCATACATTCATAATTACTACAACTGAATACTTAACCAAGTGGGTGGAAGCAATTCCATTCTCACAAATCACTGGTACTCAAATTTCAAAATTCATCATTTACCATATTCTTTGCAGATATGGTATTCCATCCACCATCCTATCCGATAATGGAAAACCTTTTAAAAACCAAGCCATGAAAGATCTTTGTGACACCTTTCACATCCAGGATCGTTGGTCAACACCTTATTACCCCCAGGGTAATGGTCAGGCAGAAGCAACCAACAAGACCCTTATCCACATCCTTAAGAAGGTTGTCAATAACACTGGTTGAGATTGGCACCTCCATATTCATCCTGCCCTCTGGACATATTGCACCTCCATCCACACCCCTATAGGTGCCACCCCCTATTTTTTAGTATATGGTGCCAAAGCCATCTTACCAATCAACTTGAGATCCCATCACTAGTTCTTGTATTTCTCTAAAGAACCTTATTAGTGAGGAGGATGGTCATGTTGCACAACTTGCACAATTGGAGTTACTTGATGAAAGACAAATCAAAGCCTATGATCATCTACAAGCTTATCAAAACCGCCTCAAGTGTAACTACAACAAGAAGGTTTGTCCTTGGCAATTCCAGATTGGTGAACTAGTCCTTAAAGAGAACTAGCATACTCAGTAGGACCATGATAAGAAAGGAAAATTTGAAGCGAATTGGTTGGGTCCTTATATTATAACCACTAAATACGTATCTGGGGAATATAGACTTGCTACCCTTGAAGGAGAACCCTTAGAATAGCCTATTAATATCATGCATCTAAAGAGGTTCTACACCTAAATCCGCTTGGTAACCCTACTTGCAAAAAATACAAAAAAATCAAAAAATAAAGAAAAAATCAAAAATTAAAAATTAAAAATCAAAAAATAAAAAATAAAAAAAATAGTAAAGAGAAATAAATTCATCTTATGGTGAAAACCACCTTTGGTGGCACCTTGGATAAGTACAGGTGGTGAAAACTTGTTCGCAAACACCATTTGTAGAGGGTTTAATCATTATATACCTTGTGTCCTAGTTACTTTATGACTTCATCTATCCTATCTTAACATCCTCTCCTATCCTATCCTTGCCTGCTCAGTATATTTTGATTGAGCATTGGACAATCCACATTGGATATCCCTCATCCTAAGCTTTTTGTTATCACACTTTGAGCTTGTGTCATTCATCGTTCGTTGGTTGGTTTGTGTCATCATATAGGATCATCCATCGTGTTGGTATCCACTTAGAACTCATCTTGTCACATTGGTCTTCTCGTCCTTAGTCGAACTACGTTTCCCATGCGCTTTCACATAGGAAAGGATGATCATTTGATCTACCCCTGGGGCATTTTTGACCATCCCATGATGGTCATCCATCATCTGTCTTCATCACCTCCTTTTCACTTTTGCCCATGGTCGGTTATCGTTTGTCTTTTTTGAACTACATTGCCCCCTTCGCTTCCACGTAGGCAAGGTTGATCATTTGATCCTCCCCCGGGGAATTTACATGTCATGTCTTGTGTCATTCATCATTGGTGACCATTATTTTCTTTCCACTTTATCCATATCTGATCTAAGGAAAAAACACAAAGGGACACCTCAAGATTAGCCTTTAGGAATAATAAAGCAAAGAAACAAGATAAAATGAAGATTGCAATCTGCTTATACCTTCTTTGCTGCTGAAACTCCTTGGTTGGCCCTTGATTTTGATTTCTTTGTGTTCTCCTTGGATGGCTCTTGATGCAAGATTGACAATAGGACTAGATGATAGTGAAAATGACTAAAATGGCTTGACTACATGAATGAAATGCTTGTGAATTGAGTGTTCAAAATGATAGCATTTAGTTGCAAATGACTAAGTGTTGAAAATGCCTTAGAGGAGGGGGTATTTATAGAGAAACTTGAATTCTTTAGAGAATTCAATGGTTGAGATTGAGCCACCAAGTTCAAGATGTAGGGCTATGGTGAGTTGAGGACTCACAAGCCCTCACATCTTGACATGTGATATGTGAAGTGGCTAAGGGTGAGATGATGTGTAGGTGATGTGGAAGGAGAGTACATGATGTGGAAGAAGGACAAGTACCTTCCAAATACCTTGGGGAGTGAAAAGACTTCCTCAAAAAAAAAATTCTTATTCCCAAGTGGGAATGAAAGTGACATTTGAGAAATTTTGGAATTCCTCAAAAATCTCCATGGGAAATGAGAAAGTGGTTGGAGAAATAAATATGAATTAAAAATTCACATTCTTAGGAGAATCTAATGGATAAGAGAGGGTCTCCAAAAAGGTGGGAATTAGTCACATGTAGATGGGGTGACAAGTCAAATGTTCTAGAAGCCTTGGAAGGATAAAATGTGAATTAAAAATTCACATGGGGAGGAGAGAGACCTAGAATGAATAAAAGTGAATTAAAATTCACATGGGAAATAGGGTCAATGCCAAGAAAGGCAAATGAAAAGGTTGACTAAAAAGTGGTGCTAAAAGTGGCTAATGACCTTGATTAAGGTTGTGCAAATACTTGATTAAGATAATTAATGAGAGATTAGAAGCAAGTGGCAAATGTAGGAGGATGTGACATTAATCCTTGATTAAGAGGATGCACATCTTAATCATGAATTAATTAAATTAATCCAAATTAGAGAGGGATTATGGAGGATGTGACAAGGAGAGAGAAGAGAAGAATTTTAAATTGATTTTAATTCAAAAAGGTTAAAATGACTAAATTAAATAAATTGATGTATTTATTTAATTTAGAGAGGAAAATGGTACAAGATAAAGTGTTTAATTGTTAAATTAAATACTTTAAGAACCTTAGGCGGGAAGTGTAATATTAATTAAATAAATTAATATTGACGGAATGGATGAATAAAGAGGTAAAGTTGATTGTATGGGAGTGATCAAATTTGGATGTCTACAAATATATTGTGAGCTAATCCTCACCATGGTTTTTCCCATTTTGGGTTTTCCACAAAAAATTCATGGTGTTCATGTGTTTTTTGGCTTTGTTGATGATTCATGCTTTCATTTCTTGTATCAATTAATATGTTTTAGTGATTGTATTTTTTGTGTTCAAAAAGTTATAGAATATTGATTCAACCCCCCTCTCAATATTCTAAATATTCAACAATAATCTAGAATACCAATAGTCTCTAGATTCCAAAAAAAATGAAATGAACAATTTTCATGAATAAAACAATTAATAAAACTATAAATTTTTAAAACAATAGGTATGAAATTAGATACCTCAACTTGGTAGGGTCATAACTTTCTACTCAATGCTCTAAATTCAAAATTGTTTACACCATTGGAAAGGTCTCCATGAGATCTAATCGCAGTACCTTAAATCAAATGCCTTCAACTATTCCATTTAAATAAATGGTGACACTTCCAACCCCAAATTCCACTCTGAAGACTTCTAAAAATGTGATTTACTAGAACCTCGAAAATATCAAAAAAATCCAAAATATGGATTTTTCAATTTTTCTCAATTTTGTCACCTCCAAACTGCTCTGGAACATCCTTGTACATCTATAGATCACAAAATTATAGTTTTTATAAGCTTTTTGTGATGAATATTTTTTTTTAGGTGAGCTTTGTGTCATTAGGTGTAAGGTGAAAAAGAGGGTACTTTAAAAAAATATATCCACAAAAAACTACTAAAAAAATGTATAACATTTTTCCAACACCTAATATAAATGGGGGCTCTATAACCAAGGCCAAAGGATAAAACCTTGGTTCTAATTATAATGCTAAGCATTTTGGACATTGGCTAAGAAAATTATCATACCTCAAAGGAATGTATTTTAGGGATTCCCCTATGAATGCTATGATGTTATGGTATCAAGGATCTCCATTTGCATCCATTTTTATTTATTCACAATATGATATTTTTCCCACTCAAGCCTCTCCTCATGAGGCTTCTTTAAGGAATTATCCTAGCCCACATTATGATCTAGAATACATAGAGTATATGCTATAAAAATATTCATATAGGTTTGGATTATGTTGATATGTCCTTACACTCTTTCCTTAATTTTTTTTTTGTTTGTGAATATCTTCATAGCTTGAAAAATCCACCTCAAAAAGGTATATAGTGTAGGATCCCTAACAAATATTTATAGGAGATTAACATTTATTAATTTTTTTATTCAATAGTTTAGCATGTCATGTAGAAAACTATAGTATTTTTCTACATAATAAATACGAGTAAACACTTGAAGGAGTGGGTGATTTTGTCACTTAAAATTTAACTACATTTAATTGGTAATTTTCATGTGACCTTTCTAAAAGAATTATCTTGACTCTTTTAAATATTAAAAATTGAGCTTTTTCAGATAAAAGGAAAAAATCCTAACTATTTTTTAAAAATTGAGCTTTTGTTGTAATTACTCTCTATAATTAATGTGTAGTTGAACACTCTCAAATCTTAGGTGTATTTTTTACACCTTTCAAGATGTGATTTTTTTGTGTGGTGACTTGAATGTGGTTGGTTTTGCATATAATTTAATATTATCTAGCTTTCAAATTTTCAGGAAAACTAAAGAAAGTGAGATATGGTTTTATATGCAAAATAAGTAGGTTCTTTGTGCCCTTAATGTATGCAAACCATGTTATAATTTTTAATATTATTATGTATATTCAAATCCAAGCCAATAAAGTAGCCTTAGAATTTGTTCAGCTTAGGTGCTTCTTGATCATTAAGGTAATGGACCTTGCAATGCGATAAGGATTCATCCTAGCTCATCTCCTTAAGCCCATGACCATTCTCCATCTCACAAATAAAGGAGAGGGTGTAATAGCAACTCAATCTTGCATTCTAGGAGCTACATGGCAAGCCCTCACCTCCCTATGATGGTTATCCTTCATTTGCATCCTCTCAATAATGTGAGCATTGGCCACTTGCTAGGAAGGATGGGAAATTCCCTCACCTTTCTCTTACCATATTATCTCATCATGAGAATTTATATGTTCAGCCCTTTAAAGAGAAACAACCTATTGAGGAGAATAATAATGTTACTAAAAGGAAGAAAATTTTTGAATACGTAAGCCTTCTAGATGGGGGTTGGGGTTCCAAGCTAGATGGTCATAACCCTCCCCTTGCAACTAGTTTTATAAATATAAGTAATTAACCAATTTCATATATTTTAATCATGATTATATTTTCCTCTTATTTATATCCTCTCCTAAATTTTATTTTCTCTAATTTGATATATTTTAGTGTGTAATTTCATCCCATGCCAGTCCCTTTTTTAAAACATAAATATATCAATATACATTACAAATAGTTACAAATTATTTATATATACTAGATGTCAATTAATACATTTACACGTTTATGTGTCAACAAAAAATTATTTAAATAATACATAGTGGAAGTTAACATATACAAGAATTGGAAGGAAAACTTCCAATGTGTATTATTGAATTTTTTTAGAAAAAAGCTTGAGCATGATATAAATTCTCTTGCAAAAATACTTTTACTATTGTCTATTAATTTGCATGAAAGTAGTTTAATTTTCCAAAATAAGAAATACTTTTAGAATTAGCTATAATTTGCATGTAAATACCTCAATTTTTGTAATAAGAAAATCTAAAATAGAACAAATTATCACATGAACATTCTAAAATAAGAAAAAAATATATTACTATAAATATATAGATTTAAGATACTTAAACACAAAAAGAGGGAATTAAATTCCAATTTCTATAGTTTTGGTTGGTATTGGAAAGGAGGAAAGTACAATTATGTCAAGGGAGATGAAACCATTAGAAGTAAAATACTACAATATGTTGTACAATGAGATGGAGAGGCGGTTAGGATACAGCCCAGGGTATGACTAGGTGATTATTTTGTTACAATCAATCCCACCCCAATCCCCACCACAGAGGGAGAGGAAGCAAAAGTAGGAAGAAACAACACCACCCCCATCTTACACTCATATGATGAGGAAGTTATGAGGACAAATGTAATAATATACCGGTGTCTTTAGACACCACCATTTGTCTATAAATTTGTAGACTCTATCTTGTATTCTGAAATCTAATCTAGAGGGTTTTATTTCTTTATTGTGCTTGAGCTTTTCTATAAGATTAGCTTTTCCATAAGATGGTGTATTCTTGTTAATTCTTTTGTTATAATTTCATTCGATTGAAAATTATGAGTAATTGAGACTTCCTTTTGTATTTAAATAATTAAAATGTTATGGATTTCTAAAACATGCACTTGGTTTTACTTGTTGCTCCAGCTCATGCAGTTGCCATGAAGAGCAACTAAAGGGGAAAAATGGACTGCATGCTAATGGCTAAATGGGACTTTATCAGAGCTTGCTTGGAAAGATAAGTGGGAGAAGCTACCCTCTTGTATTAGAAGTTCTAATGGCATTGACTATAACCTTTGCTTTATTTTTCCATATCATAAACAAGTTCCATTGGACATGAAGAACAGGATGCTAACACATTTGCTTCATGGGTAACTTTCTCCACTTCATATTGTTTATCTTTGTCCTCGAAATAAAATGTAGAGATCTACCCTTATATTTTATTAAACTTCTCAAAATTACAATGGAGAGTTAATGTTAGGGATTTCCAAAACATGCACTTGATTTTACTAAAGAATGAATGGTGTTTCACACTTGTATGAGCTTTCCATATGTAGATTTAGGATTCAATTTAATAACTAGTAATGAATTTGTATTTAAAAGAATAGGTACCAAAAAATTAGGCAAAGCTCTACTAAAGACAGGGTATCGTATATTCTTTCCCACTGATGCTTGGTAAGAAAGGTTTTCAAGAAATAATAGATGTATTCAATAAAATGTAACAACTACCCCAACGAAGAAGATAATTTTGGCACAATTTTTTTTCTTTTCAACTTCTGGAAAAAAGGATCACATAGAAGGTTAGAATCATATAAAATAATAATGGAGATCAGCTTAAAGCATTATAATATCATGTTAGTTACATATTCCACTAGTACAACTTGTTGCATTAATCAATAAAGAATGCTACTAATTGTATTGCATATACGTTCATGATTGTGATTCGAGTTATTTCCACATCCCTGCTTGTTCTAGTTGTGGTGGGGTGCAAACTGATCCCAACCAAAGTGGATTCAAACCCTATCCACCCCTCCAAGTAGATTATGTGGCCCATGATGAGAGAGACAGAGCTATCATTCCAACCCTTAAGCTATGTGCAAAAATGTCTTCCTAGTGACCCTCTTCCCAAGGTGCACCCAACTATGGTAAGCTTATGGTTCCTTAAATAGCTATAGGGTTACACAGGGAGTTAGTTCTACCTACTTGAGCTTGCTGAGGATTTCATCTTTCTACTGTCCATCTATCGGATAAGCAACCAAGGGTATCCATCATTGGCATGGAATGCTCCTAGACTAGTGGCCATCTCAAGAATAGTACTGCTTCTAGACTCTTATCCATCTCAAGCATAGTGTTGCTCCTAGACTATTGTCCATCTTGAGCTTAGTGCCACCCTAGACCATCATCTATCTCGAGCTTAGCATCGCCCCTAGACTATTGTCCATCTCAAGCATAGTAATGCCCCTAGTCTTTTCTCCATCTTGAGCTTAGTACTACTCTTAGACTACCATCCATCTCGAGCAAGTACTATTCCTTAGCTCAAGCTTAGTGTTGGACCAGAAGTAGGTTCCCAACTCAAACTCAGTAGGTTCTTGTCTTATTTTTAGCCATGTAAGGCACTTCTATTTATCTTATTAAGAGCAATACACACTCTTATACTCCTTACAGTAGATGAAAAATAACTCTTCATCCCATTGCAAAGAATGTCCTAATTCATTCTATCCTTCAAGAATAATTTTAAGACATGGACTCATAAGAGCTACATTCTCATAATGCCACTAGAGAATTATATTAATTAAGACTTCCCTACTAAACGGTTGCTCCTAACAACTATAAACACATAGATGGATGGTTGTCCTATCATCCTACTGAGAAAATGGTATTGAGCAGATTTACCTAAAGCTAGAATCTAGCATATTTTCCATTTATTCATGTAGACTTGACCAGCACCATTGTTTGAGAAAATCAATTCACCAAGTCTAATAAGGAATGAAATTCTATATTCTTGGTATTAGGATTTTGACCAACACTACTGCTAAGAAAATCAGTCCAGTAAAATCTAATGGAAACATTATTCAAGAGTGGTCTACTGAGTTATTCAATGAAGATAATTATGGAATATATATATATATATATTTATTTATTTATTTATATTTATCCTCAAGGGAGTTTGATAGCTTCAGATGGATCTAATTTCAAGAAAAGTTTAGAAATAAATTGTGGTACTTTACAGTCATAAAATGTATCTGAGATAACTCTAATATGTTATCTTTACCAATCTGCTTGTTACTAACTAATCCTAGAGTGCCAAAGATAAAGTATATTTTCCATTCCAATTTTCACAACTTTCCTTGAACTTTTAAACTACACAAATTAGTAGCTATAATAGTTGTTCATAATGCATTTCTAGCTAATACTTTTTGTATCAAAATGCATGCATTCCAGCTATGTCATATAGTATACTGCATGAAAAAAATTATGTATATAGCCTTGATATGCAGCAGAAAAATGAACAATAGTCTATAACAGCAAGTGTATGCAATAGCAAAATTTGTAACAACAATATGTATGTACAGTCGAGTGTATGTGATAGCAATGTATGTATCAGCAATATGTATGTAACAACAAAATTTGTAATAGCAATATGTATGGTGGGCTTATGTTATACATCTAGTGCTTGATGTCATGATGTTGTGAAAACACTACATTCTTAGTAGCTGACATACTACCAAGAACATAATATTTTCATAACATCATGTATAAGAGTGAATTTTCACCCCATGTGAAAATCCCCTATTTTCCTTTATCCACCTTAAAAAACCAAGTTCAGAGGCTTAATTCCACCTAAGCTCGTTGCTTGCATCCCACTTGGTGCCTATTTTGAGCTTCGATGGAGGAGTTTCTATTGGGGATGCTCGTGCGGTGCACAGACATTCACACAGCGTGTAGACATCCCTGGCATATTCCTACGACTGAACCTATAGAGGTGTTACTCTTCTCATTCGAGGTGAAGTTGTAATTCCCCCTTCATCTGACCAACCTGAATATGGCCATTTTTCTACATTCCTCCTTCAACATGCATCCTAACTTCTTCACTTCTCTCTCAAGCTCACTTTCACTCACTCCAAGCATTCAATCATTCCATTGCAGGCAAAGCAACACTCCATCACTTCAGTAGAGAAATTTTGGGACCACGCCATTGCAGCAAAGGCTTGAGTACTCTCATATTCTCCCCCAAGCAACCTTGAGTGCTCTTGATGGAGATGGTAAGCTTCTCTCTCCTCTCCTCTATCACTTGGTTGAGTAGCATAACACTATTTTGTAGTGCTTCTTTTCTCTTTACTACATTATTTCCTTTATCTCATTTCCTTGGTTGTCCATGGAGGTGGAAACACCTAAATGGGGGTCTGCCTAAACAGCCACCCAACATTCTCCTCTGTCTATGTGTAGGAGTACGTGCTTCTCGAGGGATTAACTAGCGAATGAATTCCTTGGTGAGATTATACTTACTCTCTTTACTCTTGTGTATTTTCTTTATAATATTAGAGAGTATTTCATTTACTTAATCACATCAGTTTGGCCCTTTAGTTAATCAGCTGGGTTGTTAGCTAGTTTTATTGGTTTGACCTTGTCTTCATTATTGTTTGGTTGTATGGATGCCAGTACACTTTTGAGACGCCAGTACGCCATACTGACATCCAGAGACCACACTTTTGTCCTCAGACAGAGAGCTTCCTAAGACATAGCGTTAGACCTAAAAACTGGCTCGCCTAGCCCTTTCTTGTGTTTCAGGTCTGCAGAGTAACTAAGAGGCCTCACATTCCTCATTACTCTTGCCTCACATTTCCTTACATTATACTTAGCTAAGGTAAGTTAGGGAAGCCTCTTGCATCTAGACCCTCCGTGACCTAGGGTCTTGCACACAGTGGTCCCCCTCTCTTATATTTTTGGTGAACCTAATGTGAACCAATGTCCGTTCATCCACTAGTGTTGAGATCTCTCTCATGTACTTTGTGACTGTTGTGTTCCTAAGTGTTGTGAAGGTCTATGAGCATCACGACCCAGTCCACAACTTCTAGGTATATCATTACGAGAAGTATATGAAACCTCCAAATGGAAAGGATGAAGGTCTCAATTGGTCTCTCTATGGGTCTTTTCTCCATTATCGTCGTTAGTTTGGCTATGTAGGAGCAATTGTCAAGGAAAGAGATGGGATTATTCGATGAAACCAATCACGTTCCCACTCCCCCTGTGTCTCCTATGCCATCATTGGTGGATGAGCATGAGGCCATTCAAATTCTTTTAGAATACATTTCCACCCTTATTAAGGGATTGGGAAACTTAAAAAACACTTGGAAAGAAACCCGAAGATCAATAGAACCACTTAGGTTGTCAGTGAATTAAAATATGTGACGAGTAAAGATAAAATAGGCATTAAACTTCTGACTAGCCTCATTGGCCTTGCCGAAGCATGTTCT
Source organism: Sequoia sempervirens (assembly GCA_007258455.2). Classification (NCBI taxonomy): domain Eukaryota; kingdom Viridiplantae; phylum Streptophyta; class Pinopsida; order Cupressales; family Cupressaceae; genus Sequoia; species Sequoia sempervirens. The sequence goes on along the minus strand of VDFB02086081.1, from coordinate 168,096,328 downwards.
CCTTCAAACAACCCTTGCTTCGCACAAGGAGTCACTTTCAAATAATTTGAAGGATAGGAGTATCAATGCCTCCCACATCTTTCTATATGGTTGACGTGGTCCCTTCTATCAGTATCCCTTCTGCCTCTGAACAACCCAAAACTATCAAGTTTAACAGGGTCCCCTTGGGCTTTTGCTTCACCCCTCCTGTCACCTCTAATGGTGTAGGCTTGGGTGGGATGAGTGGTGGGGGCTTTGGTAGTGGTGGTGGATTCGGTAGCAAAGGTGGCGCCAGTGGAGGCGGCTCTGATGGAGGTCACAGTGGTGGTTTTGATGGAGGCCCTACTAGTGGTAGTGGCTCTAGTGGTGGTTTTGGCGAAGGTCACATTGGTGGTGGCTCTGGAGGAGGGCTTGGCGGTGGTTCTAGAGGAGGTCCCTCTAACCCTCTACCTTCTAGAGACCCTATTCTGAACACTCTCCTTCAAAATATGGATAAAATGCAGATCCAATTGGCAAGTCTTTCCCAAGCCTCTGCCCAGCCTATCTTCCAGCCTTTCTTCTGACATAGCACATTGTCGGTTGCCACCTTGAACACTCCTTTCCCCTAAGGAATGGAGATCCCTAAATTTTAGAAGTATGGTGGTAAGGGAGATCTACAGACACATGTGTCTTCCTTTAATGCCCTGTGCACCGACTTCTTCCATCATGATGTGTTGATGGATAAACTATTCCCCCGATCCCTCAAGGACACAACACTTGAGTGGTACTATTCCTTGCTCAGCAACTCTATTTTTTGATTTGATCAACTAGTAAACCAATTCCATAGATAGTTCCAAGAAAAAATCAGGTCAAAGATGACCTTTTCGGATCTCATCCGATGTAAACAAGGAGATATTGAAAAAATCATTGATTTCATAGCACGCTATCAAGCGCTCCTTTCACAAATCTCATATCAACTGCCTGATTCTGATGTGAAGAAGGTATTCATAGGTAACTTACAAGGGCCTTGGCAAGAGAAGTTCACCCTTATGAAATACCCTTCTTTCGTGCATTTGTGTGTAGCCTTACGAGAATACCAACAGAAGGTTATTCAATTCGGGGGTCCTCCTCATGCTCCCATTCTGAGGGAAATTCCATTGTATCAATCTCTGGGAAAGGTAAGGCCATTGCGAATTTAATAGCCACTGCTAATGACAATGGCCTCAAACACAACCAGAAGTTCACAAAGTTATCAAAATCTTATACTTCCATCTTATAGAAGTTGTTGAAGGATAGGATCGTAACTTTGCCAACTCCCAAGCCTTTTAAAGAACCCTACCCTAATTGGTATAATGGGAGCAATTATTTCCAATACCATTGTGTTAATGGACATGATACTAAATGCTATATGTGGCTGCATCATAAGATACAGGACCGCATCGAGGATGGTACCATTCGTCTTGATGGGAATAAACAAAATACTAACAAACTAGTGGCAAAAGCTAATAGTGAACTACAGAGATACATGAACCCTTTTCCATCACACTCTACTATCATGATTATTTATCCCACTAATTTTGTTACCCAACCCGAGGCCTATGTCAATATGGTCATGGTAACTTCCACTATTCCACCTACACCTGCTTCATTGGATATTACATTTACATCACAGGATTTACCCTTAAACAACAAACCTTTTCCTCTCTACATTCCCACTCGTGTCAATGGTAACATTGTGGCAGGAGTCTTGATACACCTTGTGAGCCGCATGAAAGTTGTCACTAAGGAGACATTAGTATTGAATTCATTCCAAAAGTAAAAATATGAAGAAACAAAATCTACCATCCGTACACACGATGGTATGTGCCTTAAACCTTACAGCTCGATCACTTTGTCTATCCTGGTTGGACCTAGGGCTGTTGACATATTCTTTGATGTTATCCTAGATTCGGATATGTTCAAGCTAAAGCTAGGCATACCCTGGCTCACCTCCATGAATGGAATCGCCTTCGTTATTCACAAGTGTTTAAAGTTCTCCTATGAGGGTGTCTTGCATGACATTGGATGCCAACCCTTGGTGTCCCATAGTGGATACTCATTGGATCACTTTTGGCTCTCCCCAATTGATATGCTTCCTCCAAGAATAGACCTACTTTATAAGAACTATGTGAAGTATAAAACTAGGGGCAAAGGGGAGTCAAAGCTAACCCTTCTCGTGACAAAAAAATTGGTCGCCTCCTCTTCCCGAGAAGAGAAGAAGAAGCCTGTATCGATTACTCTCCCTTCCCTTAAAGGGAAGGAGAAGTCCACGCTGGCTCCCTCTCCTTCCCGTAAAGGTAAAGAGAAGGTGACTTCCTCCCGGTCTACCTCATCCTCTCCCCCTTCTTGGGAAGAGTATTGGATGAGCCAGCCTGGCGGCTACCCACTGAGTCTGATGATTTCTCCTTGGCGTAGGCCCAAGCTTAGGATTAGGGACCTCCCTAATCAATACCCCAGATCATGGTATTATTTATATGATAGAAAGAGAGGTTCTAGTAGAGAATTCGATCTGTATCCCCTACTGTCCCTGCTCCTAAGGAAGCAAGTAGAAAGAGGGTCATTGTTGAGGCTCTTGAGTTGACTCCTCCTGTCGCTCCTTAATATGTTCCTCCTACTCTTGTGCAGGAACCTGTCCCTCCGCCGGATATAGCTAAGGTGAACGTTCCCATGGTTTAGCAAGAAACTTTTGTCCCTTCGCAAATCCCAGCCTCTAACTCAAAGAGTTGTAGAAACCTCCTTGCGCGTGAACACAAGCACTGGCGAAAGACTCTCTTGGCTAAGCAAGCCACCTCACAGAGAAAGGCAGAAGAAACAATCGCCCCTACTTCAGGGCCTCCTGCAATGTCTTCTTCCTCTGTTCCTTTTTCTTCTCTTCAGTCTAGTCCTATACTACTCCCAGCTTCTGTTGCAAGTACGAATGTTCTTAACCTTAAAAAAGTATAGGTGTTCATTGCTCCTTCGGTGGAGTGGCCTTTGTTGATGTCCATTCTAGATATCCAGCCTTTCTCAAAGCTCATGGATATTATTAATACTTCGGTTGTATCCACTGTGGTTCTTTCTTCCTCTTCATCCATGCCTCTAGCCTCATCCATGGGAATTTCATCTCCTCCAACGAAATAGGAGGCGGAGGATGGTCACTTCGGTAACGAAGGACGTAGGAAGACCTCGCCTTCTCCACACGACGACCCCACATTGACTTGTTATGTCTTAGTGACATAACTGATCCCAGCTTCCCCTAATTTTTTCATTACTCCCGAGTCATTCGGCGAGCTTAGCAGTGAACCTTAGGCATAGCTTGTTCCATCTCCTGAAATTAGGCATGGTGCCCCTATTGGGTGCATGTTTAATTATGTTGATGAAGTCTTGACCCTGTCAATGATCTTCATGAAATTGCTTACCTTAGCTCCACAAGAGCTCGGTGAAGAAGACCTTGCAGGGGCTTCTTCCTTAGCCCTTGTTGTGGGAGGGCTAGATGCTCTTCCTCTTAACATCCCACCATTGCAGGCTCGTCCTCCTTCCCCTTATGAGGATTTAGATTGGGAAGCAGAAGACATCTTGGCTGATAAATGTTAGGAGGACCCTTTTCTTTATCTTGTGTGTGTGTGTCTTTTTTGTAATGTGTTCCCCCATGCTCGTAATATGTGTTCCTGGATGACCCTTGCCACTCCTATTGGTGCTTAGATACAGGAATTTTTTTTGTGTCGTAAACCTTCTTTTATTTGTATCATCATTCTTCCATGTTTCTGCTTAATTTTCGATAAATTGGGGACGATTCAAAGCATTGGGAGCATTTAGGCTTCCCTTCCATATTGACCCAATTTTTTAGTTTTACTTTGTTTTTCATGCATTCTTCCTAATTTGGTTGGGGATTGATGATCTTTCCCCCTGCATTGCAATTACCTATTATTATGAGCTCAAATAGATCTAACCCTGCTAAACCAAATCCCCATGTGCCCCTTGTCTATATTTTTCTCTTTCTTTTGTTATCCCTTTATCTTTCTCTCTTCTTTTCTTGAGATGTCCCTTTCATGTGTGACAACACCTTCTCTTTAACATTTCAATTTTCAGAAAATGCATTCGTTGTCAATGAATCTTTTCTCAAAATTTTGCACAAAATTTTCTTTGGAATTGCATTCTCAACTTGGAACCCTAACGAAATGTGTTTCCTTCATCATGGGTTTGTAAAGAAAAGACTTGAAGACCTTCCTCCAAAGCGAGAATAGTTTTGACCTTCACTGAGTTTGAGGGCATATCCTTCCTTTTGAATTCCTTGATGAAGTGAACATATTTTGAAAGGATTCCTTGATGATGGATCTCTTTGATCAGAGAAGACCATCTTCTTTCAAACTGTGTGTCCCTTGAGTGGACCCCTTTTTCTTCACAGCGGGTTCCCAAGGGACCCTTTTTTGAAAGTCTTTACCTCAAATGGATTCCTTCATTTCTAGCCTGGGGGTAGCTTGACTAGACTTATTTCATTCCCCTTTTCACGTCTAGCTCAGGGGCAGCCTGACTACACCCGTTTCATATCTTCACGTCTAGCTTGGGGGCAGCCTGACTAGACCTTACCTTTCAAACAGTGTGTCCCTTGAGTGGACCCCTCTCCTTTTGAAGGGTTCCCTAGGGACCCCTTTGAAAGAATTCTAAATCATCTATGGTCTCTGTGACTATCTGCCTACCTGCCTATTTGGTCGCTTCTTGACTCTGTGGAGTCTACTTCCTGGAGGTTTCCTTCATGCTAGAGTTTTTGGGGGATACCTTCCTTGAAAGTATATGGACCTATAAGGTGCTTACTTCACGGGGCTTCCTTCATGTGAGATATCTTTGGGGTTGCCTCCTTGCAGGTTCGTAGGCCTGTAAGATGCTTTTTTTTTCCAATTTCATAATTTCGAGCAGCTATGGAGTCCTTTGTTCTCCCTGCACCTTTAGGTCCCCAAATCGCAATCTGCTTCCTCGACAATTCAAGTATATGTTTCTAACCCTACTCTTTCTTGATCTACTTTATTGAGCACTCATCAGTATCCATGCTCGCTAAAGTGAGGGAAAAATGTATAAGAGTGAATTTGCACCCCATGTGCAAATCCCTTTTTTCCTTTATCCACCTTAGAAAACCAAGTTATGAGGATTAATTCCACCTAATCCCACTGCTTGCATCCCACTTGGCACCTATTTTGAGTGTTAGTGGAGGCATTTCTATTAGGGATGCCCGCATGGTGCATAGACATTCGTACGGTGCGCTTACGTCCCTGGCAAATTCATGCGGTTGAACCTGTAGAGGTGTTACTCTTCTCATTGGAGGTGAAGTTGTAACGCCCCTTTCGGCTGACCAACCTCAATATGGTCTTTTTTCTTCATTCCTCCTTCAAATGCATCCCTTCAACATGCATTCTAACTTCTTCACTTCTCTATCAATCTCACTTTCACTCACTCCAAGCATTCAATCATTCCATTGCAGCCAAAGCAACACTCCATCACTTTAGTAGATCAAGTTTGGGACCACACCATTGTAGCAAAGGCTTGAGTACTCTCATATTCTCCCCCGAGCAGCCTTGAGTGCTCTTGGTGGAGGTGGTAAGTTTCCTTCTCCTCTCCTCTATTACTTGGTTGAGTAGCATAACACTGTTTTGTAGTGCTTCTTTTCTCTTTGCTACATTATTTCATTTATCCCATTTCCTTGGTTTTTTGTGGAGGTGGAAACACCTAAACAGGGATCTGACTAAGGTAGACCCCTACACAACCACCCAACATTCTCCTCTATGTCTGTGTGTAGGAGTGTGTGCTTCTCGAGGGACTAGCTGGTGAACGAATTCCTTGGTGAGATTCTCCTTACTCTCTTTACTCTTGTGTATTTTCTTTATAATATTAGAGAATATTTCATTTACTTAATCACATCATTCTGGCCCGTTAGTTAATCATCTAGGCCATTAGCTAGTTTTATTGGTTTAACCTCATCTTCATTGTTGTCTGGCCGTACGGACGCCAATGCACTTTTGAGACGCTAGTGTGCCGCGTTGATGTCCAGAGACTGCACTTTCATCCTCGGACAGAGAGCTTCCTGAGGCATAGTGTTAGACCTAAAAACTATTCGCCTATCCCTTTCCTTTGTTTCAGGTCTATAGAGTAATTGAGAGGCCTCACGGTCCTCGTTACTCTCACCTCAAATTTCCTTATATTACACTTAGCTGAGGTAAGTTAGGGTAGCCTCTTGCATCTTGACCCTTCGTGACTTGGGGTCTTGCACGTGGTGGTCACCCTCTCTTACACATCCTAGTGTAGGTTACATAGTTGGCTTTATGCACCAAAATAATGCAACCATAGTGTAGGACAGTACACCTATAAATCATTAGTTTAGCTTGTGGGAGAAGTATCTTACCACATTGTTGTTATAAATAGTGGAACTATAAGTGGCTATATTGATGTTAGGGTTGCCCAACTAAAAATGCCCCAAATAGAGTCTTTGATGGGTTTGAAAATAATTTCACAAAATCCTTTACCATATTTTATGCTTTTCATATGATTTAGATTTAAAAGAACACCATTATTACTTTTGTATAACATATTATTTATGTACTTCACATACAACTGAGTGCAAACAATGTAAGGGAAAAAGAAATGGTTCAGACTACCAAGTAGGTTTCCTTAACCAAATGTTCCATTTACTCCATATACAGCCAAGGGATTAATACAAATTAGGATTAAGATATGTCATGTGTTATATATATTATGTAACCAACATAGGGAATTTTTTATTAGAAACGAAGCAACAAATTACAGATTGATATGTTCTAAGTTCAGTTTAAAATGCACGCTACAACCCATGTACCCATTGCATAAATTTCTTACATACAACATTTCATGTATACAAGATACACTAGTTATCATGAATATATCCAACAAAATGTCTAAGTAAATGAATTGGAAAAACAAGCTCATAGAATCAGCTGCAATTGAATGGCTCAAGGGAGTTGATTATATATATATATGGGGAAAGATTTGTTGTCACATACTTAAAGGCTTGCATCATACTTAGAATGGTAGAGGACTATCTTACTTTTTAAAGTAAGAGAGTCCTCTACCATTCTAAGTATGATGCAAGCCTTTAAGTATGTGACAACAAATCTTTCCCCAAATTTCAAAATGACAGAGTTTCCATATCAAAAGGAAATCTCATAACGGTTCCAATAGAAAATATTAACGGCAAATAAAGAAAGAATCTTGCACCTGAGATTAAGACACCTTGAAACATCAATATTCAAACCCTAGTTGCCACCAACACACACCTCTACTACCACACCTGTAAGGTATATTAGAAACTTATTTCTTAATTATGATATTTTATTGAGAATAATTTTGAGTTAGTGGAGCTAATTCTAGATTAGTTTATGAAATTATGATATAAGTTATAAAAATATTAGAATTTGTCCATAAGGTCTTGATACAGTTTAGTTAATTGATTTAAATTAATTATTTCTATGTGTTGTGGGGAATAAGAGCTCTTTTATCATTATATTTTGTAAAATTAAGACCATAAGTCAATCATCTATAGATAGGGTACTTGTTTATTCATACAAATATATTTTTATGTTTTTGGGTTGTTTTGATGCAAATTTGATGCACTTGAGTGATGAATAGGGTTTCAGTGGGCTTCAAGTGACCTCATCATATTCAAAATGTGATCATTTGTATACACTTGATCACATCATGTGTGAGGTGATGCTTTGGGTCATTGGTGTACTTCTTTTAGTGGTCTTATTGCTTATCCATTGAGAAGATTTTTCAGTGATTATAAGGTGATGAAAAGTTTGATCGTGTCCTGCTTCACATGGTCGGCATCTTGGCATTAGTCGACACCTTATTTCTATTGAAAAACGTGTGATAAAGGCAGCAACTATCAAAGTTGTGAATTTCAAAGTTGAAATGAGGAATGTTGATATGACCGACATCATAATGTTTTAGTTTTAAAAAGGTTAAGAATTAGAAGAAATGGGGGAGCATTTCTAGGCGGGTAAAGAGACAAACTTCTAGGAGGGAAGCATGGCAATTGAATGGATAGTTATTTTCTTGAATGGGGAATCTTCCCAAAAAAGGGTTGGCATCAGTTATCTTTTGGTAGGAGTTGCATAACAGTGCTCCTATGGTTTCGATTGTGGAATGCTATGAGTTATTTCTCTCACACTCCACACTGAAGAAATTCAAAGCTTCCTCCCTGGTGTGCCTTCTCATTTACCATTTCCAGGAAGAGAAGTTTGTAGATTTCTTGATGGGAACCCTGGCTTATACCTCCATGGATATTTGAGCCAGTTGCGAATACAATCTTCACACCAAGCACCTTGCAATCTTCATTAGTTGCGGGGACAAATTCTTGAAGATTTGCACTGACTGCAGAGGTTACTTGGGTGGCCGAATAATGACTTGTGAATAAAGATTTGTCAATACTATCTCTGTTTCTAACATTTGCTTTTCCTTGGTAAAATTGATTTACAAGGTTTTTAGCTTATGATGCATGTTCCTAAACTATTCAATTTTTCCTATGATCATACCTGTAGGATCCCTTAAGTTTATTCAAGTCCTTAAGTTTTGATTTTTGATGCTAGTGGTTGCACGTACTTGAAGCTTTTATTGATTTACAAATATCTTGTTGTTAATTCCTTGCTGCTAACAAGTCTTGGCATCTTCATGTGTGGAGTGGACCTAAAGAGATTATCAAGTATATGATTGGAAACATTTCTATTTTTCCTGCTTTTTTATGTTTTGCATTCATTCTTATATAGAAACTTATCTGTCACCAAACTATGTTCTTGGATCGAGGGATCAACTGTAACATGTAACCTATCTTCAATAGTGTTGCAAATTTAGATATAACTAATTATCTTTTAGAATTCCACAATGTTTCCATTAAGCAATGAATAGTTCTTGAATGTCGTTGATTCTTAGTTTTGCACACAAGACTTACAGGTATAATTCTTGTGCTTAATTGTAATTCGTGAATTGCTTATCTACTGCCCTATTGTAAGGCGCGCCCCTTCATATGGATTTTTACATAATTTCAAGTTGAATATATTACAACTTAGTCATTTAAAGCATCAGTTTTAGCATAAATGTATTTTATAGGGCTCCTCCATGTTTCGGCCTATATGTGTCAATAGAGACCATTAAATTCTTTAGATAGTTGTGCCGATCCATTTTATGTTTGCAAGTATATTGAAAAGTCTTCTTTTCGATGATGTATTAAGCACATTGTTGTAAAGGTCATTTTGAACTAATTTGTAACAAGGGTGTCGCTCATTAATTTGTTCTCTAAATACAACAATTTAATCGAGAAAATGTATATATATCGATCGTTAGGATTTATCTGTTCAGTCCCATAGAAATCCTTATAAACAAATCTTTGGTAGAATTAATTAAGATAGTGTAATGTTACTACTATTGCATATCATATACAAGTCTTTTAGAGGAGTCTATTTAACTTGGCTCCTGAACTTTTCATCCCTGGTGTCTTCTTTTAGATCATGATTTGTACTTTCTTTGCCAATTCAATGTCATCTATCTTTCCATCGTCACGGCCCATCGGGACTTTTTGCTGGGTCAATGTTAGTTGTTTTCTTCACCGAATTTTTAAGACTGTATGTTGGTCTTATTGAAGTATTCTGATATATAGTCAATGAGGCATTGTAAACAGAAATTTTGAGATTAAGTCAGTGCGGCAATTTTCAAGTGATTTTTCTATCCCAAGAGGGTTTTCCACTCAAGACAAATATTGTGTTATAGTCTCATTGATGTTACATTGTTGTGAAGGTTTTATTTGAATTGCTTAATATTTCTTATCTCAATCTAATGATTGCATTCAATATAGGAACAGGTTAATCATTGCAATATAAAGAGCATATATTGTTTAGATTCATTAAAGGCGAAAATTTATCTAAGACACGGACTAAAATAATACTCTCGTATTAATGAAGTCTGTTAAGTTGGATTTAAATGAAATTCCTCCTATTATCATATTTGTTTCATTATTTTTGTCTAAATTATTAAATTTAATGATATTTAAATGAGTAGGCATTACATAGGTATCAGAGCACTAGGTTGCAACACTTGGGAGCTTTGGGGTATGAGTGTTAGTAATGTAAAACCAATTTTGGAGAACTTATCATGGTAAGTAGAGGTGAAATTTTGATTGATTAACAATATAGAATGGAGGACTAATAAATTAATTTTGAATTACTAATACAAATATGTTCATGGGTGTATTCTTGGAATTGTATGTTTCTCATGTCCAATAATGATTTTTTTATCAAGCGAGTATACTTATCACCTTACCCTATGATGAGACTAACAAAATTATGTGTATGGGGGATGGTGATGATGTATAGGTGAATGATAATTGGTGAAATGTGGGGCTAGAGGATGTTATCCAAAACCGAGGAAAAAGGGTTCTTCTATGCTCAAGTACGGAATTAAAAATGGTATTTATGTTGTGACTGATAATGTTGAATTGGAGGATGGAATTGTTGGTATAATGGGAATTGAAAACTTGAAATTAGGGGTTGTGTTGTGTTATGGAAGTTTTGTTACTAGGAGAAATAAATAGTTTTCTTTTATCATATTCTTGTTTAACTTATGAGAAGAGATGCAAAGAAAGTGAGTTATTATGCATGCTCTTCGAAAAAGAAAGTGTCATAAAAACTTGGAGAAATAGAGGAAAATGGCTCTGTGTGAGCATAGCTTTGTGTGAGCTGTAACTAGGAGTCGTTGTTGCTCTGTGTGAGCTATTACTGGAAGTTGTTGATGCTCCATGTGAGCTATTACTGGAAGTTGTTGTTGTTCTTTGGGGGCTATTATTTTGTTTATTGGGATTTAGCTTTATGTTAAAAGTTAGTCTCTAGATGAGAATTTGGATGAATTACTGCCTATGTGGAAGCTTATTGAACAAATAATTAAAATAATAGAGGCAAAGAGATAGAGAACTGAAACAGCGAACGCATTTTTATTCAACCACTTATTGTGTACAAGGCATACCTTGAGGAAGTTGTACGATTGTTCATATTTTGCTTGGTGATTCCTATGATCCCTCTACCATGTTACGGACTTCTAGATTTATAGTTTACAAAGAGGCTTGCCACAAAGATCAAAAATCTATGGGACTATTTCCTTGATTAGCTTCTCATCCTCCAACAGTTGTGTAGTGTAACAACTTGCTGCCATGACCTTGATAAGGTTTTGGGTGACTTGGTATACTCTAAGCCTCAACTTGGTTGTCATGTTGAATGTTCTATCTGAAGACTGTAGAATGATGGTTAGAATGTTGTGATGAGTATAAATATTTCTTCATGTTTTTTCTTGCCTCAGTTGCGATATGCTTGAGTCATATTTTAAACCTGTTGAGGGAGACAAACATATCATTGAGATTGATTTCTGGCATTTCTAGTATGATGGTTGGTTATTATCATTGTTCTGCCAAGGTACCTATATTATTGAGCTAGGTTGCAAGCCTTCATAGTTTTTCACTGTCGGTGAATACATGGTTTGGTACTTTTATGATTTTGGTTTTTGTTCTTCCTTTAAAATCTAAGCAACGTCATCTTGTAAAATGGGAATCTTACCTTTTCGATAGCCTAAGTGTGATGTAGAATTTGGCATTATGGCTTTTCCATTCTATTTTATAGCTGGTAAAGTTGATGTAATATAGGTTGAATCTTTGGGGACTGGTAATATCCATAACGAATGAAAGTAGTCTTTGTGTTTAGAAAGATTTAGTGGTATTGTTGTCATTGCAAACTTGTATTCTTTGTATCTAGATAAAGCTTTTGTTATATAAAAGAAAAAAGTGTCACTTTACTCTATCGCTAAAGTCTTGGATATTTATTTATTTAAGTCTAAAAAATCTTCGAGATGGCATTGGATTTGAGGGAATTGTAACATTGGCATAGGATGTTTTATGTTTTGCATCTGAGAAGCTTTTTGTTATTTTTTTGTTTTAATCGTATCTCCATGTTGGATCTGATACACTGGGCTCTCCCTTATTTATGAACATTTTAGAGTATGTACTTAATTTTCCTTCTTGAATTATTCTTGGTCGTTAAAGAATATCTAAGTAGAGATCTTTGAAATGAGTTATCATGATTCGGTGCATGCAGAGAAGACGTCGGCATAGGACGTGGAATATGGCATTTTACCTGTTGATTGCATTTATTTTATAAGTTTCTTAAAATCTTTTAATAATTCATATTTTGTACATCTCACACAATTATTGCTTTTTGCGTGATGGCACTTCTTTGTGGTACGTTGTCAAAGGAATTTTATGTATGTATGTGTTTTATATTCTAAAAGGCCAATTAACCTTCTTGAAAGTCTATTGTGAATGTATAAACATATGTGATTGGTGCCTGCATAATAAAGTGAAGGAATACAATTTCAGATTCATTCCTCGTTTTGCATACAAACTATTATGGAGGGTGTGTTGCATTTATTAACTTTATCCTTGATGGAGATCCCTTTAATGTTTCTAATCACCAGATTAGTATCGAAGCAACTCCATGAAACTTTGTGACAATCAGAATGCAAGTGTATTCTAGGATACTATGACTACTAAGCTATCTGAATTGTTATTAGCTTTGTGGTTGCAGATCAAATGAGCTAATCTGGGTTGATATAAATTAGTGTCTGTAGTTTACGGATTAAATTTGTTTCTTGTGATATGAATATTACTATTGAAGAGCAAACTTGGAATTCTCTATATTTTTTTTCTATATTTAGTGATGCCGGTATCTAGTCGACTTAGAAAATATTTTGATGGAATCTAACTTTTGATGGATGTGATGAAGTTAGAAAATTTTCATTCTCTCGATGACTTCGAGGAGGAAGTTCATTCCTAGGGGGGGAAGAATGTAAGGTACATTAGAAACTTATTTCTTAATTATGATATTTTATTGAGAATAATTTCGAGTTAGTGGAGCTAATTCTAGATTAGTTTATGAAATTATGATATAAGTTATAAAAATATTAGAATTTTTCAATAAGGTCTTGATACGGTTTAGTTAATTGATTTAAATTAATTATTCCTATGTGTTGTGGGGAATAAGAGCTCTTTTATCATTATATTTTGTAAAATTAAGACCATAAGTCAATCATCTATGGATAGGGTACTTGTTTATTCATACAAATATGTTTTTATGTTTTTGGGTTGTTTTAATGAAAATTT